>VZTA01014299.1:0-36418 GCA_013398855.1 Mohoua ochrocephala | reverse complement strand
GGTAGGCAATATCCACTGCTCTCTGCTCCTCAATCCATCCTGCCATGTCATAAAAACATCACCATAAAACCCAAAAATTATTTTGGGCTGGTTTTCTTGGATATGTTGGGACAAGAATGTTTTACTTTACAAATTAGATGATAAACAAATTACTTTGTTTATATCATACTTACTCTTCTCTTACTCTCTTACTCTTTAAGAAAAAACAACAGAGGAAATGCTACCCAATTGTAGTACTCACATGCATCTTTAAATATCAAAATACCTTTGATAATACACTTCAAAATATTCATAATATGGGAATATTTTCAGAGTAATTTCATCTGTAGGACAGAAAATACTTTCTATGTTAAATTGTAGCATTCTACAGATACTGGTGTACACAAGTGATAATAAATTACATGCAATAATTTTTTAAATGAAAATTAAATTTTGACAAATCATTAAACTGTACAGTCAATTCAGTCAAATGTTTGTATTGAACACTTTCAATACAACTGCTGAATGAACTGCAGGAGAAACCTAGCTATTTAATTATAAATAAGAAAGGCCCCAGAATTGATGTCTTTAGTTAGATCTTGAAAATTAAGTATAACAGTATAAAATAGAGGATTTATTTTTCTTTTTTTTTTACTTCTATGTTTATTGTTCTGTCTTTTTGTCTGGACTTCTTCATGGTCATTGACCTGAGTCCTTTTCTATATCTACATGGATGTCTAAAGTACTCAACTGCAGCATTTAAGCTCCTAAGAGGTTATTCACAGTTCATTTGGAAATATGAATAGGAATGAAAAAAGGGGAAGGAGGTCCCAGTCTTCTGCCTGACATGACCAAAACTTTCTTCTAAAGAAGATTAATCCCAACACTGGGAATTTTGACCTTGCTTCTCTTTCAAATGAGACTCGTAACATAAGTTGTTTCACTTCAGTACACCAGCATTCATTCTTTATCAAGGAAAATATAGTCTGTACTAAAAAATGGAAGCATCCATGCAATTCCTGCGCAGTTGTCTTATAGTCTTCAAGTTCCACTAAGTTATACAGAAGTGATTTCCCAGCAAACAACTGTCAAACACTCTACACTTTTGATCTAAAACACAACCACATATGAATAAATCTGTTTCTGGTTTCTTCCCAGAAATAGGCATATGTAAGTTTATGGGACTTTCAAGAGATTCTGTAATCAAAAATATGAAAAGAATATACAGATACAAGGAACTGGATGATTAAAAAGGAGGAGTCCAGAGGTAGTTAAAATGCTGCTTGGAATTCACCTTTGCCAAAAAGAAAAAAAAAAAGAAGAAAAAAAAAAGCAACCAGAGAATCATTGCACAGGAGACACAAGTGAAAGAGCTTTCCTGGGAGCCCCAAGGCAGATGGAGAAAGTCAACCAAGGCCTCATCATGCACACTGTGCATCCTTACAAAGTCGCTTTTAAACTAACTGGATGAGCACTGCCATCAGATCTCATGGCACAAACCCCAAGATGTCATTTCTGAGCACGTACTCTATGTGGAGACAAAGCTGGAAGTCTGTTGATCTAAAGTAAAAGCTGCCACTATAGAAAGTCATATGGACCAGTGAACATCCCCTGCTGAGCTGATGCTGTTGAATGTCTAAAACACCATAAGTTTTAAGGTTTTCAGAATTAATTCCTCAACCTTTATTATTTTTATAATTGATTTTATAGTATGATTTGGCAAAAAACATCATTCTTCTTAAAATACTAATGTGGGGTGTGTTTTATCATTAATTTTTTATCTAGCCTATAAGGAAGCTTCACTCTTTAATCTTGGTCACAAAAAAAGCAATAACCCAAATCCTCCTTCCTTGTTCCCAAAATTTTGTCACACTAAATATTCTGTTAAAAGAATAAGATTGAGAAGTGAAAAAGGATGTCGCAAGGGAAAAAATATAGCTTCCAGCTTCAAAAGAGTCACTGTAAAACATGTGGTTCGTTTCCCTCGCATTCTATTGGACAGGGTTACAGACTCCCCAGGATGACAGCTAATAACTTTTCGATAATTGCCTGGAAGGATCAAATTAGATAGCAGTTGTTTCTCTCCCATTGCAGCTCCACCACCTTGGTGTGCCTTCATTCCATTAAGAATCTTAAGTGTTTAAATCACTCATAGCTCCTATGACCTTTTCCAGTTGCCTTATTTCAAACTTCTCTGCTCCTTAATGCGTCTTCATTCATACTTTGTGTGACTTTTGTTGCTCTTAACATTTTTCTTATTGACTTTTATCTTCTTTCTCTAGCTTCTATATTTCAGTTGTGTTAATCTAGTTCTTTGTACTTTGTCTCTTCTTTAGTTATTCTTAATTTTTTGAATCATTTTAGAGATGTTATGTGATCAATAAGGAAGTGTAGTGTATTTGAGAGAAGGGAAAGAAAGACGTGTTTCAGTACAGGTCAGGAAAACAGAAAGATTACGGAAGCCTTTTTTCTTCTGGAAGACTCAGTTTTCTTCTGTGGGTAGAGGTGAATAAAGATAGAAAGGAAACTTCAGGAAAAAAAGTAAAGATTAGATAGTCAAATGCCATTTGTCTTTTTGCAGTTAACAGAAACATTTTTCATTCAGTGACATAAGAAGTATTGCAATGATGCTTCTGAGAAAAGAAAAACCCCAGAAATATGCTCTATGTTAAGAAAAATTTGGACATAATTTCTCAAAGTAGCATACTATTTAAAGTAATGATGATAAATTTTAATAGTATCCATTTTGCAATGACTGCCTACACTGTTAAGACCAGCCACTGAACTCTTGTTCTTATTTCCAGTGGAAGAAGCTAACAAGGTGATTGTGTTCCTTAAAAGAAAAGTCACCAGAACCAAGGCACTGTGCATCAGATTGCAGATTACATTGACTGTTTAACTATCCATCTTGTCTGAGAGGAAAGGAATATCAAGTGTGGATGCTTTAAAAAAACCCACCTCCCAGAAATGATGAAATTTGAAAAGAGCAGGTTGTGAGAGACTGAAATGTTAATAGTTAATGGCTCAAGCTATTGGCTATTTGCAAAAGCAGCAGGTGCTTTGATGACAGCGTGCGAGGTAACAGCCCAGGTCCATTTCTGGAGGCTGCAAGATGGGGTTTGAGCCAGGTAAGGGAACAGGCCTATAAAAAGTGGATCCTGTGAGGTCAGGTAGTGCTTTTTATCACGCCAATGTCCTTCCTTACACAACTGGCTCAGGTGTGAAAACTCCCCAGGAAAGGTATCAGAACATTCACATGCAGGCCTGAAGGCATTAACCCCTTCTGATGGTGCATAATTGGCTCAAATACGATGATGTGAGAGGCAGCTGTCATGTCTTAGAAGGGGCCATAAACCATCAAAGACCCCCTGAAAGTACTCCAGAATAATTTCTGGGTCCTTCCACCAGAGGACTGTGCATGATCCAGGGTGTTGCAACAGATCCGCAATGTCGCACCCCGCCAACCCTGCCCTCCCAGGAGAAGTACCTGGGCATTCCACCTGAACCTGAGCTTATATTAACCCACTGAACTTTGTGTTTCATGGGCTCTCCCCCATCCCTGATGGATCAAGAGAGCAACCATCACTTCAACCAACAGTCTCAAAATTGTATCTATTAGGTCATGTCTCTAGATCCATGGGTGGCGATATCTTTCTACTCTTAACCTTTCTTTTGCATACTTTTTCTTAAGTGTCAGTTTTATATTTTTATATTGCTATATTTCTACAGATTAAAAAAATGAATATAAAGAGATTCAGTTGATAATTAAAAATATTTTTAAATGCATATAGTAGAACTAGATAGCTGCTAAAAATGATGATACATTCAAATTGTCCCTTTTTTTCTTTTACTTCGTTTCTAGAGTAACTGTCGTCACCATTTTCCATCTTAGTTTGCCATCTTGTCTTATATAAGCCACAAAATATGTACTGAAAATTCTGGAATAATAATAGATCAAAGCTTCTGAAAAAAAGAGCCCCTTTTGACGTGTGAACCAAGCTGGAAATGAAGTGACTCATTTGTGCAGTTGCCTGGTTTGAGGGTGAGGAAGAGAGTTGCGTAGTGCACATTGAATAATTTTGCAATAAAAATCCTTGAGTGGTCACCGTCTCCTTTTTCATCTGGGAAAAAATTCATTCTGCATCTCTCAGTAATACACGGGATGCTGTTTAAGTTTTATTATCCCCTACAAAGATGATTTCACGTTCTCCCATGGCAGTTTGTTCCAGTATTTAAATGTCCAAACAGTCACAAAGGCTCTATCCCTTGTTAATCACCATGTATGTTCCTTAGTATAGCTTGAGTCTAGAATTCCTTTTTAAGATTCTGTGGACTCACAAGGTTTTAGACTTTTTCAGTTTAGACCATCCTCTTCTATTTGAATAAGACAACTACTTTTTCTCAGTGTGGGTCATTCTCTTATCCTTATTTCACATCTTTTACCATTGAATTTCTCTGATTTCTTCATGTTCAAACAGTAATCTCATCCATATCAACACTTTGGCACAAACTGTACTGTTGAACTTACACAGTTTTGCTCATAATTTCACATGTATATGCATGTGTACCAGTTTGAAAACAAACCAGTGGGAGAGCGCAAGTCAGAATTATAATTTTATAGGAAAATTTAAATAAATGCAATAGTACAAGAACACTGACAGAGTAAGGATACAACCTGACACCCTGTTAGTCAGGGTGGTGGCAGCAGTCCAGAGGAAGTGGTTCTGTTGAAGTGGTGATCCTGTAGAAGGGTCTGGTCTTCACCTGAAGGTGCAGTAGTGGGTCTTTCCTCTGGGAATCCAGTACGTAGAACTGCTTGGGCTGTTCCAAACTCCAGATTATATCCAGGTGGGAATGCTTGGCTCCTTCCCCCTGGGCAGAGCATCTCACAATGGGATGATGTAATTCTGAGTCATGCAGTGGGTCCTCGATCGCCCATTAAACTCCCCTGAGGGAGTTATCAGGGATGAGTCATGGTAGGAGATAACGAGCGCTGCCCCACCTGCTTTACAGCTTGTGAAGATGATAATAGAATACATACTTTTACATCTTATATTGTAACCTGGGACAGCATGCATATTTAAAATTGCATAAAACAAACTATTTTATTACATATCTGCACTGTCCTGATTTTATGTTTGGGAATTATTTTTTTCATATTGTGTTTCAATATAATAGTAGTTTTGGGTATGCTTTCTTAATGTGAGAGTGACCAAGCACAGGAACAGGTTGCCCTGGGAGTTTGTGGAGTCTCCCGCTTCGAATACATTCAGAAGAAATCTGGAAATGGAACTGGGCGACTGGTTGTAATGTTCCTTCTTGAGCAGAGGTATTGGACCAGGTGATTTTCAGAGGTCATTTCTAATATCAATCATCAAGTTACTCTGTGATAAACCATTCATACCTGAATTTAGGAGTAACTACTCTGCCAGATTTAGAAACTAAATATAGTGATTACTTCTGCCTTTTTGTAGTGACTACACATGGTACATTAGGAATAATGGTGACAGACTTGATATTTCAAATGTTTTGTCCCAGTCACTTTGTCTTTTTTGTCATTTTAAGGAACTGGACTTGTCACAGATTATCAGTTTGATTTGCTCCATTGCTTTGTTCTTCTACCTCAAATGTCTGTTAACAGTCTGTACAACAATTTTAACTTACTGCTCATTAAGTTTATGTCTAACTGAATAAATTATTCCTGAATGAATATTAAACTATCCTTTGGATACCTGAATAACCAAGCATATAAAATTAAGCTTAGTGCTTGCAGTGGGTGACTTGATTTAAGGCTTATCTGTGTATTTTTACTTTATAAGTGAACTCTATTTTTGTTTGAAGTCTTGTGTAAAAGTATACAAAATACTGAACAATGGCAACATCTTTTATGAATTGCTTGAAATAATAACCATCTTATTAAAACAATAGCCTTGAATTTTCTGCATTACTTTGACACGTATCTTCAGATATCTTCTAATACAGATTTAAAAAGAAGAGTAAGTTTTTAGAATGCTGACAAACCAAGAACTCAAAAGTAAGAGAAAATTCAACAGAATTCCATGTATGTTTGCATCTATTTTCACAATAGTGATAAATTTTTATAATCAATTCCATAGTCATTTCATTCTATCATTCACAGAGAAATTATTTTTCAGGATTTATGTTTATTTCCTTCATGTCCTTTTCACATATTATTTTGCTTCATAAAAACTGCCACAGAATACAGAATAACTGTGTTTGGGTTTTTGTGATGTTTGTTCTGGTTTCTTTTGTAACAACTCTTCCTCAGGTACTTCAACATCAAATGCTCTTAATCCTTTCCAAAACTCATCTTCAGAACGCCCATATAAGGTGAAGAATTATTGTTATGATCATTTCCATTTTTCTGTTACAGAGGAATTCTATCAAAGCAAGTTTAAAGCTCAAATTGTTAAAAGTTTCTAATGATTTTGAACACAAAAGATCCATAGTAGCATTACTCAGTACTTTGTGTTCAGAACAAAGCTTTCAGTATATCAAAGAGACGAATACAGTGCATATCTGCAAGTTATTCCACGGGAATCTCAAATTAAATAGCGGCCATCTGTCGAAACTATTTACATTAGTTGTCTTATATCACAGACGAATCCCATAGCAGATACTCTGTTTCCCCAGAATTACATGTTAGTGTAATGTAATGCTTTTACACAGAGGCTCCAGTTTCCATAAGAAACTAAACGAAAATATCTCTTTCAGTGATAAACAATCTTTTTTCTCAACCCAAATGAGCTGGGAAGATTGACCCTCCTAAGAGAAAAGAGGTGTTCTCCTGCGTGATATGCAGAGTCTGAAAGGTACTCTATATAATTAGTGGGGGGCACAGGGGAGCAGAGGGGGAAATGAAACAGGAAAATTTCCTGCAATCTACTGGTCTTAAACATATTTTTGATTGAAAATAATAAAGTAACAATTAGAGATGAGCACTGAATTTCTACTAATACCAAGGATTATGCTTCCCCTGCTTTTTACACTTCACCAAATGCCCATGCTATTAGCTAATGAAAAACTTATATGCAGAAAAATGTCAGACATTTCCATTTTGTATGGGTTTTCACTCATCTGTAGCTCTTTTACATGCTTACAGAATTGTGACAATTCAGGTGTGCTCTTTAGAGATTTATTCCATGCTTCTCAGATGTACTCAGCCTTCACGGATTTTCATTTCCTCATACTCATACTATCACAGGCATGCAATGAAATAACATGACATTGTTCAAAACATGATTTCTGTATGATCATTGCAATTGATTTGCCTCCCCTGAGTGAAGCAGCTTGACATTTTTTATCGGTGGCTTATCGGTTCCTGCTTGTTTCAGGCCAACCAGGTTAATAGCAGCGAGCTCTCACGCTTGGAGAGCTTTTCTTGGTCACAGCTCTCAAATCTGAAGAGCAAGCTGCTTACCGCAGCTCTTTCAGTGCAACAGTTTTTTTCTCTCTGATCAGAAGGCAGCTGGTACCTGTCTTCCTATTTGGTTTTGTCACTGATGAATTACAGATATCTTAATTCTTAATTACAGATTCTTAATTCTTGGGGTCTCAGCCCAATGTTAAAAATCCGACATAGTGTGAAACTGTCCAGTCAATACCAATCCCATGTACTTCATAATTTCTTAGCTCTGCTCTTTTCTTACTACAGTTTTAAATTAAATTTGTGCTATAATTTGGCATTATAAATTCAATTAATTTGGAAAATATGTAGGACATATCAAATGCTTGTAAATCGGTGTTAAAATGTTGTTACTGCCTTATAAAACACCGAATGATTTTCCCCCATCCAAGAAAAGCTATTACTTCAACTCTCATGGTTTTAAAATTATTCTCATGGCTGTCATTCTCTGTCCTATAACTGTTACACAAAATCTTATTATATTCATGCTACTGACTTGCTCAATGGGCTTATGCTGCTTGCAGCTTGGTTTAATCTCTGAAGTTATTTATCAGTGGTTAAAGCTCTATTGTTCTGTCCATGTGAAAGCTGTTTTACAGAGAATGTGGCAACTGTTCACTGTCATTAATGAAGCAAGAAGGAATACAGAGAGGGTAGGCAAAATAGTGTCATTTCTGAGCTGCAAGTGGGATAGCTGTAGGAGTGTCTACACGAAACCTTTCTTGTTCTGTTATCCACTGACATATTTTCTTGTGTGTTTGAACATCAGAGCAGAAGCCAGAAACTTTGGTAAGGTCAAGGGAGGAAAAATAAAGTGGTCTGGAATTAACTGTCATAGTACATTAATGATGCTTAGTTTTGATACATTGATCAAAAGCAAATGAATAGAATAAACTCTTCAAGGACATTGACAAAATAGAGCTGATAGAAGAGTCTTTGTTACTTGTATTTTTCATATTTTTTCAGCCTTTTTTTCCAGCAAGCATTTCTGGTTTTACTTTGTTGCAACTATAAAAAAAAGACATTGATTTTTTTTTTTTAATCTGATGAGAAAGAATGCTGTAGCTCATGAGAAGAAAAGTTAAGGAGTATTAAACTTAAACTGTGAGATGTATTTAAAAAAAAAAATTAAAAGTTTTACCAAAAATTACAACATAGGCAGAAACAAATCTTCTTATAAGAAAACAGTAAAGCTGTTTTTGAAATCCTTTTTTTTTTCCACAGTGGATAAAAACAAACATACAAGCAAAAAACCTTTCGTTGGAAAAAACCCAGCTGACTAAATCAAACTTTCAGACTTTATTTTGCCTATTTGTTATGCACTAAATTCAGGGGAAATTGAAAGAAAAACAAAATTATTTATTTATTCATTTAAAGAAAGAAGAAATTAATCATTTTATTTATTTGCATAACCCCATTTTTTTTTGAATTGCATTTGAGTTTAAAAAATTCCTTGAAAAATTTCAGTGATTACTTTAAGAGTGAAGGACCTCCCGGGGAGTGAATCCGTCTGCTGCTCTCTAATGAAGCAGATGACTAGTAAGATGCTTGTGGCACCAATAAGCACAAGTATCTTTCAGGTTTATAAGTAAAATGATTGAATGATTTTATTTCGGTGTCCTGCTTAGTGTGCCAATGACAGCTATGAGAAAGTCATCCGCCATTTATGTGGGAACCAAATAATTTTTAGTGCTGTTAGAATTGCTCTTTAAAAACAACCCTTCTAAGATATTTTGTTCCTTGCTGAAGGAGAAGAATGATGTCTGAACAATACTTGCTTTGAGATTTTCCCAAGGACTACGATGAGACTGAGGAGCCATTTGTTTCCCTAATTACCCTGTTGTACCTTTTTGGGAATGGATACAGGATTTGCCTTTCTTCATTTGTCAGTGGCCTCTCCAATCTTCAAAACCTTTTGAAGATGGTAGAGTGAGACCTTGTAAGTACATTGACCATACTTCTTGGAGTTAACCATGGGGATCTTGCATGGATTGAAATCTCTCCAGTAACCCCTGATTCAATTCTCATCTGCAGCTGGTCATCCTCCTCCTCGAATTCTGCCTCTAGTTGCAGGCACCTGTGAGATCTTGCCTGCAAAAGCTCAGGCAAGGAAGGCGCTGTGTACCCCAATCTAGTCTGTGCCCACAGCTGCTAAATCACCATCCTCACTGAGTCATGGGCTTCCATTTTCCTTAGATGTTTGAAATAATGCAGTGATGGAAGGTCTTCTTGTTGCCCACACCGTCACTTGCAAGTCTCAATGCCAGCTGAATTTTGACTTTCCTCATGCCATCACTGCATGCCCTGCTTTTAAATTCCTCTTTTATACACTGCCTCTGCTCCTACCACCCATAGAAAGCTTCTTGAGTTGTAACTGAATCATGACATTCCTGTCTAGGCAAAGCTGTGCAGGAGGAATGACCTACGCTGACTGTCTTACAGCCTGATATTTCCCAGACGTGAAATACAATGAAGTCATACTATCTTAAAATCTTGTTCCCTGTGTCTTGCCTTTCTTTCTTCACTTTCAAGGACAATTAATTATATAACATGAATTAAATTCAAATTTCATGTCTTGGTTAACTGAAACTAAGAGAGTTATCATTGCCTGTTAAATTTTATAGCCCTTTTCTGTAGGAAATTGCCCTAAATGAAAGAGCAATTAAACGTGTGGTAAAATGTTAGGATTAAAGTAGATTTTATAATGGCACACAGAATAGATACTTACCAACAGATACTGCAGCCCCTAAATGGAATAGAAACACAGGCTCACTGAAATACTTCTGGAAACCTAAATCTGAATAGTTCTTGTCTTTTTAAAATAAGGCAAAGAGCATCATCTATAGAAACTTCATTGTGCTTGTTGAAAGGCTGACAGACAGACATAGAGACTAAATTTTCAAAGCAAATACTGTAATCTTATAAATTTAATGTATGTGCCATTAAGGATACATTTTCTACTGCTGATACTCTGCAGGACACTACATCATGCTCTGAAAGTCCATTTCATTGCGGTAATTTGAACTGTATGAAAGTATTAATTTACAGTATGCAAGTTAATGAAATTTTTTGAAAGATAAGTATAGTATGTTTTAAAATTTAAACACCCCATGCAGTTTTGTAGTACCAATGCTTAGATAAAATGTGCAAAGAAAATCAAAACATCACCATGCCAAGGCAAACTTACTCACTATGTAGTTTGAATGGAGCAGCTTTAACTGTTTGCCAACATTTGTTAGCAAGCTGACAGTCTGGAATGCTGCTACCATTGTACTGAAATCCCAAACACGTGCACCACCAAACAGTATCATATTTTTTTGGATTCCAGGGTTGCTGTAGCATCCCAAATCCCAAATTTGAGTTTTATTCTTGTCCTTGTGATAGAGATAAAAGAGAAAGAAAAAAAGAAAGAGAAAGCAGTATAATTTTGTGAGAGGAATGAAAGAACATTAGTTTTATAGCAACCTATTTTATCTTTATATACTTAGGTAATGTTTTCTAAATCAAGTCTTTCAATGAGTGGCTCTCTGGTAAATACATATCCACACGACAACTTAGAATCATAGGATCATAGAATATCTTGGGTTGGAAGGAGCCCACAAGGATCATTGAGTCCATCTCCTGGTCCTGCACAGGATACCCCAAGAATCACACCACGCCCCTGAGAGCATTGTCCAAACACTTCTTGAACTCTGTCAGGCTCGGTGCTGTGACCACTTTCTTGGGGAGCCTGTTCCAGTGCCCAACCACCCTCTGGGTGAAAAAACTTGTCCTAATATCCAACCTAAACCTNTGCCCAACCACCCTCTGGGTGAAAAAACTTGTCCTAATATCCAACCTAAACCTCCCCTGACACAACTTCAGGCCATTTCCTCAGGTCCTGTCACCGGTCACCACAGAGATCAGTGCCTGCCCCTCCTCTTCCCCTCATGAGGAAATTGTAGACTGCAATGTGGTCTCCCCTCAGTCTCCTCTAGGGTGAAGAGACCAGTTGACCTCAGCCTTCCTCTTATGGGTTGCCCTCAAGACCTTTCATCATCTTCATAGCCCTACTTTGGATGCTCTCTAATAACTTTATATCCTTCTACTGTGGCACCCAAAACTCAAAGTGAGGCCGCATCCATGCAAAGTAGAGTGGATCAACTTGAACTATATCACCTAACCACGTGCCTCAATATATTCACATGAACAAATTCTTACCATGACAAACATTACACTTCGTCATAACTAAAGAAGCACCTGGCCACCAAAAAGCAGGGGTATGCCAAGCTGCATAGTATACAAATTATAATACCACGGTCGCCTAAAGATCACCACAGAATTCAAGTGAGATTAAAATCTGCCTCCTGCCTCTGAAGAGAAAAAACACTCCCCCTCCATTAAATTATTTTTTCAACTAAGTGTCTTATTTTGAGAAAAAGGATTGCTACGTTTACCCCAAGGAAAACTTCATAAAGGTTAAAAGAAAAGACAAAACATTATTTCCCCAACAGAGATCTCACTTGTTTTTTGAAGGGTAAACTAGAATGCCAAAAATAGGAGGACACAAACTAGACATGAAATTTGGTCTGGATTCTTTCAGCTGTTGTTGTTTTTCAACGACAGAATTTACACTGTTACAGACTCAGAGGAATAATATCAAAAGTAAAGTTGCAGACAACTGCCCCTGTAGTTGGGAATCTTATTTCTGTTTAAAAGAAAAACTCATGTTCTAACTCATTTCTAAATTGTACTCAAATACTTTGCTATAGAACTACACATTAGCTACTGAAACAGGACAGAAGTACTCCAGGTAATAAAATTCAGTTTAAATGCCTTTGTGGTCCCTGATCTTTTGCTGGTTTTTTTAATTTTCAGTCAAGAATTTCTGAAGTACTTTTCTGTATAAATTAACCTTAATGCTGAGAGAAAATATGATAACCTCATTATTCAAGAGGGCAAAGGACTGAAAAGAACAGAATTTGGACCTGGATACTACTGCTTAAGTTAGGCAATATAGCTGAAGGAGTAGTAGGGTCAGGAGAGGGAATTAAAGCAGTGTTTGTTCTACACTTCTAAATTTTATGGTTGCATATATGTGTATATATAAGAGGATACCACCTTATCATGTAGTTTAGTACTGACAGTGGTTTCCAAAACCATTGTATTCTTCATATACGGGACTAGCTTTTGCACAGAACCACTCAGAATTTAGGCATACCTTTGAATATTTGTTTACTAGCTTGACTGCCCAGATGTGGTTGCTAGTTAGTTAGTTGCCCATGGGGAAGTATACATGGATGAGTTTGATTATGTTGTTTTCATAAAATCGTTTTGTAGGCTTCCTATGACACTTCTGGAACAGCTCTTGACAAACACTGGAGGAAGCAAATTCTCATTATGTTTGGGATTTTTTCCTCCATATTTTTAATAAATACCTTATCATGAATTACAGAAATTTGACTGGACCCACAACTGTAAAGGTTATCTGTATTAAAGTTGAACATGACGTCTCTTCCCTTCCTAAAAATCCACAAAAGCTGTATGTGTGCACACTGTAGTATTTAATTCTAGAAGTTTGATGGAATATTTGCCAAGCATGGGATGAGAAAAGTGAAAATTTAAGAATGTACTTTGTTTTTCTGTTTTCCTAGTCTCTTTGTCTTAAAAATAATGCCTCCCCATGAAAATATTTCTTTAAAATAGAATTGCTAACACCTGACACCCTTTTACTGTTTCAGTGTTTTAAGTAACTCTCTTTCAGCACTCCATTGCGTCCAGCATATCCTCTTTATTCCGTGAAAAAAAAAGACAGGATAATCTGCCTGTTATTTTGGCAGGAAAAAGGCTTCTGACAGGCTTAAAAATGCTCTTTACTCAGGAGAATACTACCTGCATGTCCCTGTCTCAAGTGATTTAGTTAACTTACTGAAGCATCCAACTTCTGAACTCTTTGAATTTTGTTCATAACTAAGGAGACTAGGTTGGCCACTCTAAACAAAATGCTTGTGAACCAATTCTGAGATAAGGTGGAGCTAAGACTAAATTGGAAAACTTTCTAGTCAAATATTCTTATAAAATTGCATTGCTGTTTTAAATTTCTTTTTCTTTCAATCTTCGCTTTTGATCACCCTCTATGTTTTGAAAATATTATGTTTTTATCAAAACCATTTTTTATGTTGTCATGCACATTTTCAGCACATAAAACCACAGTTACACAAAATGACAGACAATTAGTTTTTAATCACCTTCAGTGGAAATGGAAATATAAAAAAAATGCTCTTGTTTCTGTTTATCATTATACAGCCAGCAGAGAAAATGTCAAAACAAAAGTAATACTTTGTGAAACACAGTTTTCCCATGCACACAAACTGTTAGTCAGGATTTTGAAAGGATTTAACAAATTGATATAATAGCAAGTGAGAAATGCAGTGCTGGAGTCAGTGCTCCAGGTGGGGTCTTACAACGGCAGAGTAGAAGGGGAGAATCACCTCCCTTGACCTGCTGGCCACCTTTCTTGTGTTTCAGCCCATTATGCAGTTGATTTTCTTGATCTCGCTGTCATTGCTAAGGATATTAAAGAGCATCAGTGCCATGACAGAGGCCTGAGGGACATCACTTGTCACCAGCCTCCACCTAGACATGGAGCCATTGACCACAACTCTCTGGTTGCATCCATTCATTCATCCAATTCAATAACCACTAAATAGTCCACCATTCAGATACAAGTCTTTTTAATTTGGAAATAAGGATGCTGCATGAGACCATGTTGAAGGCCTTACACAAGTCTAGGTAGATAATGTGGGTCACTCTTTCTTTATCGACTGTTGCAGTGACTCCGTAATAGCAGGACACCACATTGGTCAGGCACAATTTGTCCTTAGTCTAGCTGTGTTGGTGGGCTTGGATCACCTCCTTGTTTTCAATGTTGCTTAACATTGCTTTCATGAGGATCTACTCCATGACCTTCTCAGGCACAGGAGTGAGTCTTCCAGTCTGTAGTTCACAGGATCTCCCTTCATTCCCTCTATAAAAATGGGAATTTCCCTTTTTTCAATCTCCAGGGACATTGTCTGACCACTGTGACCTTTCAAATGTGATGGACAGTGGAAACAACAGTGGCTTGGAAGCAACATTAGCCATTTGCCTTGGGATGCATCTCATTAGGCCCCTAGACTTGTGGCTATTCTACTTCATGAAGTGGTCCTTAATTTGCTCTTTGCTTACAGTGAGAGGGACGTCACTCCCCCAACATCCACCTAGAGGTTCAGGGACTTGAAAGATGCGATTATAAATTACATTTGAGCTTTTATTCTGCAGGAAAGTTTACAGTATATGACCAAAGACACAAATGAATTTAAATGAAATGCAGAAAAACTCTCTAGAAATGAGCCTTGAAGAGATAAAAGTTGGGAAATTAATCATTGTTATTTGCTTTTAATAGTTTAATTTAAAGGTCAAATTCTACTTACTTTGCTCCTGTAAAGAATGTAAGTCATGGCTGCGTTTTCTTTCTTCTTCAAATGCTGCATTGCCTTGGCAAAAGTGGGAGTGTGATTCTCTTCTTATTTCAAGACTAAGTTAGCAATAAGCAATGGAGTCGTGTTCTAGAATCGATGTAATTCACATGAGCATTGGTGCAAGGACAGTCGAATATACACAGTGGCTTTTGATAACCTTTACTTTGTTTATCAATGTTTTAATTTTACAGTTTACATGACTTAAGTTCATTGTAGACATTTAAAAACACTTATTTAAGGTAAAATTTTAGCTCCTCAAAAATTTTGGTCTCTATTATTATTTTATTATTTCTTTGAAGAAGAAGGCAACTGTTTTGTTTTGGTTTTTTTAATTAATTCTAGTGTACCCTTATTTAAAAAAAAATTACCGTAAATGAGATAAAAAATTTAAAAGTAACTACTAATATCTAAATCTATTGAATTTTTTTTCATTAACCTGAGAAGACAAATCTAATGCAGTGAAACTAAAATTTTGGTTTTTTGCAATAGTGTTCAGCATGAAACTCATCTTTCTGTGAACTGTGGAGCATATTTTGAATGTTTGTATTTTGTAGATAAAATCTTGATTCTATTGTACTCTCTTGTAAGTCTCAATAGATTTGAGATCTTAATTTCAAATCAATTTTTTTATTACATATCAACAGGTCTGTTTTAATTGTTTAGGTAATTTAATGAATATAAAGGCTTCATATTTTCTATTACTTCTTCTCTGCACAGTTCACACTCATGCCTCATCTATTTGTAGGTAATTATAACTTATCAGTCATTTTTCTCTTTCTGCATTTGAAAACTAGTTTGTAACACATTTTTGGGGAAGCCAATATCAACATCAAACTGATTTTGAAATATTATGATGTTGTGTGATTTTATGAAGCAAACAAATAAACAAAATAAGGCACTTTGCTAAAATGTCACAGCAAGTTTTCATTTCGGTGTGGTGGGTTTGTTATTGACTGTAAATGTTTCTGTGACAGACAGTGTCATATTTTCATAGAAACACATTGTCCTTCAAGGAAACAAAAAAACCAACCAAACAAAACTACAACAAAACTTTGGCATGCAGGGATTGCTATCAGAAAACCTAGTGCTTATATTCTGTCATTACAAGCAGAAAAGAAAAATGGCAAGTTTATTAGTGTCCCGGTTTGGGACAAATTCGGAGGAACGTCCAAAATGAACGTCCTCTGATAGAAGCCAGGTTAAAGCCACCCCTCCTCCACAGGTTCAGGAAGAAATTCCTCAGAGGAAAAGTGAAAAAAACCCTATTTATTTGACAAGTAAAGTGCACGCAGGCAAAGGAAAAAAAAAAAGAATAATGCTAAATAATAAAACCTCTCGCTGGGGAGAGAACGTGGGTGGATTTCTGAGTCCTTTGTGGGTGTGGCTCTCTCCTCTCCAGAGCTGGGGTTCAGCATGGGCCCCTTCGGGCCAGCTGAAGGGCCTCCTGGTGATGTTCTGGTGTTGCTGAACAGTCCAGAAAAGAAGAAGAAGAAACCAAAGTCAAAGGGCTCCTTTACCTAATGAACTAGAAGCTAGCTAAAAAGCAAGAGAGTGCCACTCTCTTCCCTGCTGCAGAAAGCTGAGAGCTGAGGAAAACAAACCCAGGAAGATGCTTTCCTCCTCCACAGGAACGAGTTATTTCTGTTTTGAACACAAACCACTAAAAGAATTCCACTGGCTCTTCCCCCCTCCCTTAAAGGTACAGAAATGCACAGGATTCATGTCTGGGCAGAGAGCAGGCGATAGGGGATACAGCATCATAAAGTCACCCCAAGACAATTAGCAAGGGGGTGTATGATAAGGTTGCTTTAGTTTTCAAAGTTGGTTGGAAATTTGTGCACATGGGATTTGCTTTACAAAAATATTTTAAATTTGAAATGCCCATCGTTTTTTCTCAATTATTTTTTTTTCTGTTTTAGCAAATGCAATGCACAAAAGTACAAGACATTTTACTGTGTCACTGCTTTGAATGTGTTACAGGTTTACAAAGAAAAGTTTCTTTTTGTGTATAGAATGTATGTAACTTCTGGTTAGGGAATTTTTGAGAAGTTATTCACTAGAAATAGTTTCAGTGGTACCCATGTATTGAATATAAATGGAATCCCTGGAATTTTGTAACATCTGAGTCTCTGAGATTTGTTGATTCTCTTCCCATTGCCACTTTTGCTTTTAAACAGCATTCCAGCGTGCACAGAAGTGACTGATAGGGCAGATATGAAATGTTTATGGAATAATGAATGCAAAAATTGTCAAGATAAATCAAGGATAAGGTATTTAATAAACTGAGAACTCAAGAACTTTTCTCCAGTTAGAGACTTCCACTGAATGTTGAATATAGCTGGATCTCTTCTTATTCATTTTGTGTTTCTATGCCTTGGATGAAGTACTTCAATATGCATTCAGAGAAGGGGAGGCTGTCAGGCAAAAGGGGCAATGTCTTGGCTCCCCTTAACATTTCATTTTTTTAGATTTTGATATTGCTGCTCATCAGAGTGGTTACTGATCACTTCTCACCCAAAATCAAGTAACAGATTCCATTGTAGATTTCTGCCCCTTGATATCAACAAGCAGAGAAGTAATTGCTTGCAAGAACCAGATATGAAGTATTTCATCCACTGGGCTTTTGAAGTACTTAAATAGAATTTCTACTTCTGTCTACTTTGGTTCCATGCAAGCGCTGTAAGAGATATAAATTTTTTTGGATTGATTTGTTAGCAGTGTATTTCAGGATTAGGTAAATCTTGTTAAAAAAGATAGCAATGTAAATCAGTGTAAATCAGCCTGCATTCTTAAGAAGTTAATCTACGCTAGAACTCATGTTTTGACAAAACAACCTGTTTCTCAGGGTATCAGTTAAATGCACACTGGTCCTTATTATCAGGGCCATTAGTCTTTAGAAATTTTTACATTTATAATTTATACTCTCCTTTTGAATTTTGAGAATGATATTCTTTTGAATTTTATGAAATACATGCTGGCAATGAGATACGTGTTTACACCAGTATCACCCTGATGACTTTTTTCCCATTATTTTTGTCAACTCTCAAAACAGGCTTGTGAAACAGTAGTTGAGTGTGAGTGTTCAAATTCACCTCACAGACTGAAATATACAGTCCCTGATGAAAACTTGTTAGAATTAAGGTGCTTAGGTACTCAATTTCCATCAATCTGTACTGATTAAGGTCAACATTGAAAGGCAAGGGGATCTAAACTATGTTTTAGAAACCTAGCAATGCTGAAAGGTTCCTAGTGGGAGTCTCATAATGCCCCCAACTCCTGTCAATTTCAGCTCTAGTACTATTTATGCCTCAACATAAGGATTTGAAAGTTGGAAATCCACCAAAGACACTAGCAGATATCTAAATGTCTCAAAGGAAATGGCTGAGGAAAACATGCAGTATTAAAATGGAATTGATTTCTAACAAATGCCAAAAGCCATCAGAGAGGTCAACTTCTTTTCTTAGAGCTAGGTTGAAAAGAGAATAACTATATGTGATAATGTGTTAAAAAACAGATCTCGAGTATCTCCTGTGGCAGGACAGCTGCTAAAGCTACTAATCAACAGTAAAGAGGTCATAAAACACCTCTGGAAACACACAGAAATTCCTGACTGGAAGATTTGTTCACAGAGAACCCTGTATGAGACCTCATGACACAGAAGAATATAAAGAAGAGGGAAGTATAGAAGCACAAAACTTTCTCTTCCTTTTTTTTCTTTTTTTTTTCTGACACCATAGGAAGGAATCAGATTTATATGCAAGAGACTAAGTAGGGACAGGACAGCTCCAGCCCTGACACTTCTCCTTGGCACAGCACAGCAGAGTCTATGCTGGGACCTCTGCCATAGTCAGCATATCACAAATTGTGTCTTTGGGGTGGTGAGGACAGAGCAGATGCAAGGTAAACTATGACACAGGTAAATAACTTACAGTTAACGTTAAATAAAGTAAATACTTTTACCTCTCCACAACAAACTTGCTCACAGTTTCACAAATGATATTTGCTACATTTTAGGCATATAATCATCACCACAAGGAGTAATCCAAAGGGAAAGAGAACCTAAACTGGTGGTATAGAAATCGTCTACAGGAGCTTCTGTTCTCCAGCTGCCTGAAGGCATGAGGTATAAACAGCACAAAATCGTGCTGAATCCATTAGGTCAAAGCAGAGCTCGAACCTTTGTCATCAGAACAATCATGTTGAGTTTAACAGAGTTTTGGCTTCAGTGAAATTGCATCAGAAATTAGGTGAATGAATCTTTCAGTCTGCATGGTGCATCAGTCATTTACTCTATTAATGAGAAAACTTGTTAGTTTTCTTTAGTAGTGAATTCCAAAAGCACTGTAGAGTTATATTGAAAGAAAACCAAATACAGCAATTTGATCTCAGCCAAATAAAAATATAATTGTTCATAACCATTTATGCACCACATAAACAAGATTTGATGTGCCTCGTAATTTTTGATACTAGCTTTGATAAATAGATACCCAAAAATAAGAATAATCAGCTTTGAGAAAATTGTCTTCCAAATCTTGAATGACATTCTTTGGATCTAACACAGAAAGTTCCAGTGTAAATTATAAACCTTAGAAAAGTTCACCAGAATTTGGAAACAGAAAATCATAAAAACAACACTAAATTTTTATTATTGGGGAAGTTTACTCAAAATATTTTACATAACAGTTTTTTTTTTTTAAAAAATTTCCTCTATGGCTTGTCTTGTTCTGAAGAATAAACTCAAAAAAGTTTTTACCTAAGTGGCCATGAATGATGTTTGGCTCTGACAACAGTTACTGTAAAAATTACAGATTACAGATGGAAAAATTGGGAGGTGATCTACAAGCAAGAAGAAATTAAAAAGGATGATCAGAAAAGAAAGAAATATGGAAACATGGAGATGAACCTGAAAGAAGGCTTGTACTGAAACAGGATATTTTGAATAGGTAGACAGAAGTGACTGGCCACAGCCTGTGGGAGAGAGAGCCAAGACCAAAAAGCGGAATTTCTGGTTTTCCTCATGGAGTGCTTTTATTCCCATTTAGTTGGCCCTTTAAGCAAAGACAGGTTTAACACATGCACACACACATACGCAGGAAAAAAAAAAAAGAGAAAAGAGAAAAAAGTAAGTTTGTTGGCTTTTTCACTCTGAACTACAAAAAAGTTATTAGATGTAGTGTGCTTTACCACTGAAATGTCATACATCAAATATTAAGGCAAGCAGCATAGTATATATTGTGCCACCAAGCTCATTTATCTACCGCTAAGCCATCCGAATTATTTACTGTCAAATTGTATCACTGATATTTTCTTGACAAATTGAAGAAATAAGAGATTAGTCTGACTGAATTAGAGCAATGCACATTTTTCACCAAAATTTACTGTGCTGAGAACTATTCTGGAGTGGGTCGGGGAAGCTCCTAGTGGATGTACAAGAGTATGTTTACAATATCTCTCCAACTTCTGCAAGCATCTCAGAAATATAACTGAACAGAACAGTTAGTAAGTTCTTGAAAACATAGTTGAAACACATCTGTGTTGTACTTAACAAATGCTGGATTCAGATAGAAATATTTTAACTAAATATCTTACTGTACATTTTGGACTATGAAGTGATTTGCAAGGTACTTGCCGGGGAGACAGAAGGATGGAGGTACAGGTCACTGCTTTGTCAAGTTCAGGTTATTCTTTAGTCCTCAAGAGTTGTAGAAGTTTCTCTTAGTCATCCTTGTTGGAGATAATCCACTTTTTGACACTACTTTTATTGGCCCACAGGATAATACCTTAGTACTGTGTCTGGAGAGTGGAGGGTATAGTATATAGTACCCTACACTGTCTCATTCAGAGGACTGCAGAGCAAACAGTCTTAACTGGGGACTCCCACATGCCCACTGAATGCCCCGAATACCAGCTTGTTAGGTGGTTTAGTTGGCATCCTGGGCCTGAGAGCTCTCTCCCTCTAAGAAGTGGCAGTCCATTATTTCACTGTAATAGAGACTAGAAGAACATGGAACTTTAGAATGTTGTCACAGGAACGCTAAACACTATCTGTATTGTAGTGTATATTTCATATATGTTGTCTTTTTCACTACAGCGGTAGGCAAGAAATTGATTCAAGAGATGCAAGAAAAGCAACTTCACACACAGGTTTCAGACTAAGTAGGAGGGCTCACATCAGCACTTTTATGAAATGACAAAGTTCTCACTTGTCACTGTGTGCAGTAACAGTGAAAAATCCATCTGGCAGAAGGTAACTGTGAAGTTAGTAGAAAATGCATTTCATGGTTTCTATGAAAATTTTAAATTCTTGTGTGCTTCCTTCAGTCTTTAAATAACTTTCAGAGGGGAAAAATTAAAATAACTGCAATAATATGACATATTTGCATATATGGTTGTGGCGGTTTGACCCTGACTGGACACCCAGTACCCACCAAAGCCACTGTGTCACTCCCTTCCTCAGCTGGACAAGGGAGAGAAAATATAACTAAAGGCTTGTGGGTTGAGATAAGGACAGGGAGAGATCTCTCACCCATTACTGTCATGGGCAAAACTCAGGGAAATCAGTTTAATTTATTGTCAGCCAAATCAGAGTAGGGGGATGAGAACTAAAACCAAATCTTAAAAATACCTTCCGCCCACTGCTCCCTTCTTCCTGGTTAAACTTTACCCCCAATATTCTTTCCTTCCTCTCTCCCAGTGGCTCAGGGGGATGGGGAATGGGGATTATGGTTAGTTCATCACATGTTTTTTCTTCTCCTTCTTCCTCCTCAGAGGAAAGACTCCTCACACTCTCCCCCTGTTCCAGCATGGGATCCCTCTCACAGGAGACAGTCCTCCGTGAATTTCTGTAATTTGAAGTTCATGTTCTCCTTCACATGGCCTGCAGTTCTTCACAAAGTGCTCCAAAGTGGGTCCCTTCCAAAGGGTGCAGTCCCTCAGGACCAGGCTTCTCCACTGTGGGTCCCCTGCATGGTCACAAATCCTGCCAGTAAACCTGCTCCAGTGTGGGCTCCTCTCTTTATGGGTCCACAGGCCTGCCAGAAGCCTGATTCAGCATGGGATTCTCACAGTGTCACCGCCTCCCTAGGACAACCACCTACTCCAGCGTGGGGTCCTCCACAGGCTGCTTGTAAATATCTGCTCCGTCGTTGATGTCCATGGGCTGCAGGAGGACAGCGTGTCTCACCACAGTCTTCCCCATGGTCTGCAGAGGAATCTCTGCTCTGGTGCCTGGAGCACATTCTGCCCTTCCTTCTTCACCAACTTTGGTGTCTGCAGGGCTGTATCTCACATATTCTTATTTCTCTCTTATCCAGCTGCAACTGCACAGCAGTGTTTTCCTCTTCTTAAATCTGTTATCCCAGAGGTGCTACCATTGTTGCTGTTGGCCTTGACCTTGGTCAACTGTGGGTCCATCTTGGAGCTGCAGAATCTACTGGCAGTTTCTCACTGAAGCCACACCTGCAGCCCCCCACCACCAGAACCTTGCCATGCAAACCCAACACAATAGCCATCTGGAATAGTAACAGCAGCATTTCACAATTTTTTAGGTGTTTCTGATATTCTTTTTAAATTTGCATCACACTCACATTTTTGTCCTATCTGAAAATCCTTCCAGAAGTGGCTGGTTCAGCACCCCTACTGAAAACTAGTCTTAAGACATCTTGCCTCTTTCTATGTCATCCTCTGATTATTTCATCACACCTACTTCCAGATTATTCCATCTCTCTTCAAAAGTGTCAATTCCTGTGCCTTGAACATTGGTCATATATTTTTACACCGGTATCACACATGTGCCCCTAGAGTTTCTCCTCTATGATGAAAATTTGCATGCAGTAACAAGTGAAAGGCATCAAGACCTCTTCTCTTCTGGGTTTCATGCATGACATGCAGTTTACTGAACTCTACTCTCAAGGGCAGTAGAAAGTCTGTGGAGCTTCTCTGTGTTCAAATACTCAATGCATCATATGCAGACTCCTATAGAAAAGGGGAAGAAATATTGTAGGAGTGGGCAGTGAGTTCACTTTCATGACTAACGGTGTGGGCATCTTTGTCTTACCCCTGTCAACGGTATGTAATTTGCTGCCTGAGTCCCATTTGGTGGACCAAGACAGAGCCGATCAGTCATCCTGTTACTATCATCGATGCTTTTTAAAGTAATTGTGTTCAATTCATTTAACTAATAAACTTTGAATCAATTTAATTAGCTTCCCATTGTTTCAAGGCATTTAAGGCATGTGTCTACCTTTAAGCAAATTATTAACTGCATTACCTTCAAAGGACGGCTAATCGCACTTTTAAAAGGTTTAAATACTTCTTTGAAGCTAACCTTAATTTTTACACTACAATGACAACTGTAAGTGAAGGCTTGAGACATCTAATCATCAATCCTTTCTTCGTATTATCAAAGGGAACAAGATTGTTCTTAGATCCTACATCTACACTGAGTTCCTGTGACATGCAGCTGCTAAGAGCCTAGCATTTAATTCCTGGTCCCTGACACATTCATATCAGTGTAGTTCTGTTACCAGATGAACCATGGCTGACTGCAGCTTATCTTAAAATTCTCTTAAAAATGTTAGCACCACTATGGAGAAAAATTTCAGTTAAATTTACCAAAAAGCTAATACAATTCCATGCCTGCCCATTAAGTACTTGTACCATATGAAATAGCATCCTACATTTCATGTTTCAGAACAAGAAAAAACATAAAGTAATTTAGTCATGCACATACAGACACAAAAAGGGAGCTGCACTGACAATACTCTCAGTATTGGAGGGTAAGGATATTTCTTTCTGGCTATGGTGACAGGAAAACATTGTGATTTTATTTTTGTGACAGCTATCCAACATTTCCAGTAACAGTACATGTTCCATGTGAATCAATAGGTGAAAGCAAAGTCTGGTGACAAGGAAAGAATACAGAGCTCCTGCTTGCCTCTGTAGGGAGAAAATTCATTTGGCCAAAGCTCAACTCAAATTGAAGCTGCCAGAACCATGGGGGACAATAAAAAGAGTTTTTTCAAATACAATAAGGGCAATAAGACGTGTAAAAATAACATTTAATCCACTACAGGGTGAGGATGGTCATCTCACAAACAGTAACATGGACAAGGCAAAGGTACATAATGAATTTTTTGCCTGTCTTCTACAGGGATGATGGATCAAGGGGTTCCCAGCACCCTGAGTTGGAGTACCATGAGAATGATCAAGTCCCAGTTGACCCTGAAATTGTGTGGGATCTGCTGCTTCAGCTGGATCCCTAAAAATCTATAGGGCTTGATGGTATTCATCCAAGGATCCTCAAAGCTCTGGATGATGTAATCACAAAATCTCTTTCAATGATTTTTCAGCAGTCTTGGGAATCCTGAGTGGTCCCAGCTGACTGGAAGATGGGCAATATCATCCTGATTTTCAAGAAGAGCAAGAAGGAGGACTCCAGAAACTATAGGACTGTCAGTCTCACTTCAGTGCCTGGTAAATTTATGGAGAAGATTATTCTGTGAGGTATTGAAAAACACCTGAAAGTCAGTGGAATCATTGGTCCCAGCCAGCCCAGCTGGGGGAAAGAAGAAGGAAGGAGTTGTCCACTGACATCCTTAAACAGTATAAAAGATTGTGGCAATCCATTTGTTGAAATATCCATGGTCTATTGCGAATGCAATATCCTTAACTACGTATGAGGTATTGATATGTTGGGACTCATGATTATATTAATTCCTCCATAGAAAATAAATAAATAAAATTTTAAAAGTAAATACAAAATTTTCTTTATTTGTAATTTTTGTTGGTAATTTTTTATTTTTTTTTTTGTGGAGGGAAGCTGGCCCACAAAGTCTCCCAGGGAGAAGTTAATAATCCAGTCGCTTGAAAGAAACTCAGAAAAGCTGAGTGAGGTAAAAAGTCTGCCAGTGTTTATATAGGGCTAAAATACACACACAAGCACAAGCACAAATGCACACAGTATAAATAACAGGTATGTTCTGATCTAAAGTGTCAGAATGACAACCTCTTTAAATTCTTTTAAATGCTTCATAGGAGCAGAACCTGCCCATTTAGATATTCAGTGGCATGAAAAGTGCTAGCTGTTGGACAGATGAATGAGATTCATGTTGACAGCTGCTTATAGCTCTTTTGGCTGCTATTTATAAAGTGGGGAGGTGGGGATACAAATCTGTCTATGTCAGCCTAGATGTTTTGATTTCACTATTGCAGGTGATAGCAGTAACCTATTACATGTGGTGGATGCTCTATAAATTAAGCACAGTGTCACCACCGAGGGTTACCTGCTCTGTTATTAGTGCAGACTGGTTGAAGCTGTTCTGAGGAATGTGGTTCACAGCCATTAGTGTTTCCTTCTGTGGTTTTTGGTTAGATCCTGACAGTTACACTGGAACTGTCACGTTCCAGTCCATCTCCCACAGTTTCTTACATCCGCTTGGAAAGCGTGTGTCAAAAATACATCTGAAAAATGTTAATTTCTTGTAGCCTCCTGCTTTCAGGATTTGCAGAAAACATCCTGATAGATCTTCATGTTTAGAAAAGTGAAATTCAGTGATGAAAAGGATCTAATGACTTCTTCCTACAATGAACTTTTTCCCAAAGTAGCATTTACTGAATATTTGTTATCTTTTATTTACCAATGTCTTTCCTTATCTGTTTTTAAAATATGCCAGAAAATATGGTTTCTGAAACTAACTGTAGATGAATATTCTATGCCAAGACATTTTCACTGGCACCCAGACTACATTTCTATTATTACTATTACTATTATTATTGCTACTATTACTTTACTCTTTGAAATCTTATTTTGTATTACAAGAAATAGCTGCACCTCCCACATATTTACACCCTTCTGACATTGCTGCCCCTAGTGAATACAGAGAATACAGCACAGAGAGCATCTGTTTTCACTAACAAATTGGGTCAGTTGCAATAAGCATATACTCCACTCGTGCAGGAAGAAATACCTTTCTTTTCCTGTGCTCATAGATGTACAAAATCTGAATGTACCAACAACAAATACTGTCAATGCACAGGGCTGCCATGAGTTCAGAAACTGTTATGGGAAAACTTCTGTATTTCTAAAGGGGAAATACCCATTAAATTCTATTCTTTCTCAGGCATACGCAAATAATTCAAATATTTTTTTCATATTTTCTTTTTGTCTTACTCTATTTGGGTATTTTGCACAATATTCATAACCACAGGATATCAGTGCTTTGAGTTTTGATATATAACCATTATTCATCAAGTGTGTGAATGAATGGACTTACTACTTGGATAATTTTCTTCACCAAGTCTTCAAGTGGACCTGGATTTCATATTGGTTAGTGGTGTACAGAATCAGTGAAATAAAATCTCATGCACAGATAAGAGGACTCATTTGCATAAACAAAAAAACCTAAGAGTAGTCTGGGAAAAAAGCAATAAACGTGTAATCACAACAAGGAATCAAGCCAACCAGGTTTTATGGAGTCCTTCAGACTTGCCCTGGATCTAAGCTGAATTCCTATAATGCCTTCATCTAAATCATCTACCTGAAGTCATTTGTACTGGCTTTCCACAGAGAAATTTGGTGTTCAGTTCAGTCAGTGCTCAGTGTTTGAATTTGGCAGAAACCTGTCTTGCTCAGCAATATTTATTAGCAATGGAAAATTCTAAAACAAGTGAGGGAAACAATTATGTGTAATTTCGTGCAAATGTGCCCATTTGGAAGAAAAAAATGCTCCTCAAAATTAGAAAAAAAAATAGTCATGTGGATTTGTTTGGGGTTTTTTTTTAATATTATACAAGTGTCTTTGCAGTGCAGGTTAGAAAACTGATCTTATAGACACATGGTTTGCCAAGAATGGCCCTCACTAGTCAGTCTGGAACTGGTTAAAAGGCCTCAGTACAAGGAGCTGCCTGACACTGTCCTCACTCTGCTATTGTGCCAAACTAATGCATTTATACTGCTTTTGAGACTCAAATTGCACAGTGCTATCTGGACTCATTAAGCCATCTGATAAGCTCCTTGCCCTTGATACCTCCATTTCACAGGGTAATCAAAGCTCTGAAACTAAAAGGTCAATTTGCACAGAAAGTGGTGTTTGAATGGCCATGAGGAATATTGACTTGTACTATCCCTTTTCTAAGTGAAAACTGTATAGCAATTATAATTTCTGATCTTAATAGTGAAGCTTTAGCTGTGTGCAAGCAGATTCTGGCCTAATGCAGTAACACACACAGCCACAGGCAGGTGCCTTCACGTGTTAAATGACCCTTCACTGCTTGGCTGCCACTTTTCCAGACACCAGACATTGTGGGTGGCAGCAGCCGTGCACCACCCAGCTGGTCACCAGGGAGGGATGCCCTGGTGACACAGGACAGCTGCCACCAGAGTCACATATGTCTCTCTGGCAAACTTCAGGATTCCAGGGAAGGCCATGCAAGCACCTCCATGACAGGCCTGCTGTCTCCACACTATAACAGGCCCATGGAGGTGCAAAAGAAACAAACTTGCAAATGCTTAATGCTTAATCTTAGTACTTGCCAGTTGGTTCATAGCTTCCAACATAAATATTCCACTGAAGGAGTCTACACAGTGCATGGGCATATTCTTACCTTGGTTTCGTATTGCTTTAGGCCCCCAAGATTAGAACTACATTTCTTACAGTAAACAAAGGAGTAAGCATTATAATCATTTTGATTATCTATGTAGAAATTTGAAATTTATTAGCTAGTTATTCATGATCCCTCTCTAGCAATCAATGAACACCCATTCCCTGAGCATATTTAATCCAATCCTACAGGTTGTCTAATTCATGAGACATTTCCTTGGACTCCAGATAGAGCCCTGTTTGGATCACATCCCAACAATTACCTGGTAATCAAGACAGTAGAAATATGTGATTTAAACTTCACTCTTGTACATTTTTTGTTGGGAGCCATTAGAATGGAAACTCTCCACCTACTGGAATTTCAGAATGAAGGAAAATATCATTTAGAATAATAAAAAACTACTTTGTGAACACACTAATTTGATTTCATGACAAGAACAAGGCAATTAATTAAATCTGAAGAGTTGCAGAAGACAAGTTAAGAGCTATAAACAATGAGTTAAATAAAATCCAGTGAAAGGGAGTTTGTTTACAGATAATTTTAATCCTATGGGGAGAAAAGAATAAATAATATTTTGCATCATTTCTTTTAAAGTATGCCAATTACATACAGTGACTCTTCCCCTCTCCCCTCTGTCAAATTGGACCTTTTTTTTTAGCTGTTGTGGTTGTGTAGGTTTATAGAATAATTAAGACTGGAAAAGAGTTTCTGGGATCATGTGGTCAAAACACTTCTGCTTAGGCAGGCAGAGCCCAGCCTGTATTATTTTATGAGGGTTTACTCAACCTTTGGTGCAGAGCTTCTACTTTTGTCTCTGCTAAGGTTCACCTACCTAATTTTTCCAGCTTGTTGAGATTGATCTGAACAGATTGATTTTCTGTTTTGTTTTTGGGGTTTTTTTTCAGTTGCATTTAATCTCTTCCCAACAGACCTCATTTCTGAGAAGTCATGAAAGTCAAAGCCCTGACTGCAATATGAGCCATGCAAGCATACGTTGACCTGCAAGATGATCGTCTACCATTGACTGAAGTGATATCTTTTTCTCTATAAAATATACTGAAAACCACATCTATTGCAAATTTCTGTTAAAGGAAAAAAAATGGGTTTTAATAATTTCCTGGTATAAATCAGTGATTCTTGAGTATTTTTTAATTGAGAGGGTATTCAATTTTTCTTAGGGTCTGTGAAGGACCTTGTCACTTATCATGTAAATCTCTGAAGGAAAGCTGATGATAACTTTCCTAGCAGTGATAAAAGATTGTGGTGGTAAAAAATTGTAATTTGACAGACATTATTAGAAGTCTTTTCAACCAGCAATATCAATACTGATCCCACAAATGTTTGGACTTGTATCTTTTGCACAAGTTTATAATAAAGTCTATGAGTTTTGAGTAGGCTTTCAGCTGGACATGAAATATACATCTAGCAATTCTTGAGCTCCAGCTGACAGCAATACTTTCAACAAAGTGCTACTTGCTAAGAATATAGAAGCATGGCTTTAGAGCTAGATTTGCAATTGCCTTGGGTTTGTGCAGATCAAAGAACACGTATATGATTAATATCTACACGGTCTTTTTATTGTAAGAATATGTGACTGAATTTTACCAGTGCTACTGACTGCCACAAGGAACATTAGATAAGCTCTCAAAGCCATAGATGGTGGCTGAGTTGCAGGTGTAGGTATTTTAAGTAACATGGTTTATTTGCTCGGTGACAGCCTGACAGTAACCAAGTCTGTGTGAAGGTTTTTTGTAGAGTTTTCCTGTTAGCTTGCTAATTTTTGGCATAGGAACAGACAGTTTAACAATGTCTGTCTAAATAAATGCATCTTTGAATAACACTTTGGAAAAATAGGAGGTTTATGTTTCCTAGATGTAAATCACAATTTTCTTGATAGCAATCTAATGGGCTTGGAAAGGTCAATAATTATCATGTAGATGTTCTTTTGTTATAATAGCTACTTGTGTTATCATGTGTTACATTGTGATTGATTGGGCTTGAGAGATTTTCCTGTATTAGTATAAAGGGAGGTTCACAATTCCTTGTCAGTCACTTGTCTTTGGTTATAACTTTTTTTTTCAGTCCTGGAGACATCACTTTAGGAAAAATAATTGTTCTCACTCTCATTATTCACTATACTCCAAGAATAATAAGTATTATTTAAGCTGATAACTCATGCCATTGGTATATAATTAATCTAATTTATTTAAAAAAATCAACTTCTGCCAGGGATTTATAGTTATCATTTCATTATTCGCAAAATGAAAATTATATCACCTCAGTTTATACCTGTCAAACTATGCAGGAACAGAAAGCAAAACATGTTCTGCCTCAAAAATCTTAAGGTCTGTCTCTTTTTTACCTTTAAATATTATTAGACATATGTAAACAACTTATAAATTAGCTCTGTGGAATGAACTGTGGAGTTCAAGCTGGCTAGAGACACTTCCTCAGCAAAGAAAGACATTGAATAAAAAATAACTGCAGATTTTTTACAAATCTCTATATTTATACACACAGAAATAGTTATAGATATATATATATATGTTTCCCTGGAGTTTTACTTTGTGGTCTTAATTTTAAGGAGAAATGTAAATGTATAAACATTTTTATTCTTTTTCCTTTTTTTTTTCCCCCCCCAGATTCAGTCCCAACATTCTGGTCTGTTTACATCTCCCCTCCAGTCTTTCCTAGAAATCCCATATTTGAGTGCATACAAATTTCATTTACCCCCACCCCAAATTCTCCCCCTACCACTCCCCAAATTAAATAAATCAGGGAACAGTTGTTTCAGCAGCTCATGTTGTGTGTTGACCTTAATGGTATCTGGGATTCTGGCATGGCACAGGTGAGGGAGACCCTGTAGGTGCTGCTGCTTTATCAAGCTGGTAGACAGGATGAGGAACTGCAGTGGCTGGAGTGAGGAGATTAAAGACAGTAAGCAAACAGCATGGCTTGATGTTTTCCTGGTGCTTTCTCTTGTCTTTTCGCAGATGTAACCTGGGTTTTTGTGACATGTATAGAAAACCGTATCACCCTGAAGTGTAACTGTTTAGTGGTATATCTGCTGACCTTACCTGCACTAAGCAAGGCGATTAAATATTGGTCAGACTCTGTAGGAAAAAGAGAACAGAAATATTCTTTGATACCAGACATTTTCAGGCAGTTTGGATTCCCAGATTTTTTCCAAGGATGGGTCACAAAATTCTTTCCTCATCGGTTTCATAAAGGGAACATCACTGCAAAAGGATTTTGGAGGCTTCATTGTATTCTTACACCATGATTAAATTATTCTCTCATCATGTCTGACTTTGGGCGTTATGGATAATTTTGTCAAATCTTTCAAAAGGAATATAAATTTGACCAAGTGTAAGTCATTATTATTCAAAGTTACGTTATCTGCATTAATCGCTGGAAAGTCTCTCTTGGTAAAGAAAAATAAAATAAAAATATTAAAATAAAAATAAAAAACTCAAATCTTTAAATAAAAAGCCAACAAAAAAGCTTGCTTTAGGGCTTGCCACAAACTCTACACATTCAGCAGTGCTTCCTTCGTGTTGAACAGACCATGTCTTTTTGTATGCAACCCGTTGTTGGGATGGACTCTCTGGACAGAAGACCTGCAATACTTTGTGTTCAGCCCATCTTGTGAGACAGAGGTGTTCCTGTGCTGCAAGGCTGACAGGAGAAGGGCTTCTGCAGCTAAGACCAAAGCTGTGTTTTTTCCTGCCTAGCTTCAAATCTCAAAACAAAAGGAGAAAAACATACAAAGCAAAAAACTGCTCATATTTCTAAATTTGAAGTATCGAGTATGAATGTGCTCATCTGTTCCAAATAAAAAAGCAGGGCCTGTCTTAAAAACAACAGCAAAAAGCCCTCAGTGTTTGCTGTGCAGAAATGAGCATGTGATAAACAGTAGTCAATAATAAGGAAATGGCTGCAGTAACACTAAATGAAATGATAATGAGATTTTGCCTTTCATATGGCTTTGAGGACCAATTGTCCTGTATTAAGAAAATCATTACCACTCCGCAGGTGAGTGAATAGAGGTTAGTCAGAAATTGACAAAACACTTGTATGAAAATGGAGACAAAAGATTAGCATTGCTTAGCCAAGGAAATAGGTGCATAAAAACCAAAAATGTTCAAAAATATGTGAAGCTGCTTAGGCAGACATTGCTTGCTCTCTTCTGTAATAGCGCAAGTGCAATGGGACTACATGGTAGACCTGAAAAGCAAATAAGAGGAAATTAATAAAAAATACTTTTCAAAAATATGCAGAATCCGTTGCCAGAGAAAGTGAGCAGAACAAAGAAACTGGGGGCTAGATATATAATAGGGGACTGTCTACAGAGTTAATTGCAGTACATGTAGCACTAATTGGGGAGTATTGTTAAATTTTCTTATTTAAATCTCCTGTCTCCTATTAATTTTCAGGCTTAAATCTACTTAACACTGGATTGAAACTAAAGGCAGGGACAGACTCTGTCATGCTACAGGCTTTAGTTTTCCTATAAAGCATCTTTGGCTAGCCCTCATTGGTACAAGAAATTAGATCTGCATTTGAAACCTGATCAATTTTCCTGGTCTTGTAATCCTGCCTTCTATTTTTCCACTCTCAGCTAAGATATTTAAAACTGAGGATCTGTCTCTCAGAAGCATAAAGTTAAGGAACAAAAGACTAAACAGCCCATGCACAAACTTTCCAAATATGATTGATTCTTTTATAAGTCAACTAAAAGTCTTATGAGTTTGCTTTTCATTGCAGAAAAAGAGATGGAATTTGAAGATTCTATTCTATAAAGCCCTCTGAAGAGCATCACAGTTCTGTGCAATAATCTATAACTGTATTTTCATTGTAGATATCTTTTATTTTATAGTAGCATTTTATATTCTCTTGAGTCATGAATCAAGCACCATAGGCAAGATTCATCTGCTGAAGATGAAAAGAAGCAGACAACATCCCCCTGGAGTCCGTAGTTGATATTCTGCTTCAAACATAGAAATTGAGTAGTTAACTTTCCAGAATGAAAACAACTTATTTAGCACTATTATGAACAATTATTCTCTCTTTTAAAATAAAACTGACAAACCAGTTTTTGTGAGATGCAATTTTATATACATGCACGTATGAGTGTGTATTTTGAATTAATTTTTGTCTAGAAGCAGGACATTGGCAGCGAAATATTGATATTGTTTTAAGTAAAGATGGTTTTACTTCTTCCTCCTTATTTCATCAAATGCAGTTTGGACTAATATATTCAAAATGAGAGGCTTCACAAATCACTATCAGATGTAGCCTCAGTCAGATTTATTATAATTTCTAACACTCGGTCAAAGAAATTAATGCTTCTGCTAATAGTTCAATGAATAGGCCTATCAGCCCACAAGCATAGTTATTGGAGCTGCCTTGGGACTTCCAGTTCTCAAACCAGCTGGAAAAGGGGCTATCATACAGAAAATATTCTGAGACTCTGGGAAAAGATATATAGAGTGCACTGTGTCTTTTCGTTCCCCTAGCAGCTGCTTGCAGAGTGCTAATGCAATCTCGGAGGAGCCTGCCTGCCATTTCACTTGTAGGGTGACTGCAGCTATCGCAGCTGCTTCAAGTGAGATAAATACAGAGGAAGACGAGGGTACAAAATAAGTTAACCCTTTAGTGATATGGATAGAAAAAGTGTAGAAGCAGACATAGAAAATGGTGAAGCAGAAAAATACAGCATGCCTGTGAGTGGACTTAGTTGCCATAGGAAAGCAATCTCTCTAGAAATATGTGTACCAAATGATGATGTGTGAAACAGGACATGCTTTCAGTGCTTATTTAATCTGAGATACAAATTTTTCTGGGTGTTTACTTACATGGTGGCTGGCAAGCCATGTTTCGGTGTGAAAAGAAACCACCACAACCTGAAGAATTCATCTCAGTATTCCCAAATTATTCAGGTATAAATTAAAAATCAATCTGGGGAAAAAAATAACACTAGTAAGCTTAAAAGATGCTTTTGAATTTATATTTTTTTTCTGTAGAAATGATCATTGTATATCCTACATGCTACGTACTTCAAAAGATCAGGGCCTCAGTCAAGTGCTTGATTAACAGATTTATTTCTATGGTAAACAATCTCATCAAAGTCCGTTATGGAGAGATCTTCAGATTAAAAACATGAAAAAAAACCCCACTCTTACAATTAATTCTATGTAGTTTGAAGAGCTCTCTGCTTGATTTATAGTAATGACCTTGCTGGAACAAACAGCTTGGACTACTGTCTGTGACATGTTTTGTTCTCCAACCAGGACTCTAATGTATGGTACCAAAAATTAATTAGTAGAAAAATTTGCTTGCATTTTCTAGGCAAGGATTGTGTCATTTAAACCATTTCAACATTTTGTGGAAAATCCTTGTAAGGATCTAACCGTACTTCCCCTGCCTCCAACACAATTCTAAAATGTCATATTAAAAAATGTATCATGTTGATGCTTCTGAAGGCCAGTAATCATTTGAAGAGTTTGCTTCCCAGCACTGCTGTAGAAATAAACCTCCATACATGCTGTCTGCAAAACTCTTCTCAGTATTGCAGTGTGCTGACCTTAACTGTTTGCTTTTCCATCAGAGGAAAGGTGTTCTCTCTATCTCTTTAAGAGCCTCACACCTATTGTAAGTACCTGTCAGGGAGTAACAAATAAGCAGAAATCCCAAATCAAGATAATTCCTTCAGCAGAGAAGTTTAGATAAAAGACTGTGGAGGGAAATTCTGCATTAAGCAACATTTTGAAGTATCCCTTTCCTTCTAGATCTTATCTGTGTGGGGGATCCTTTGTGTTTGACTTTTTCTAATTGACTTTTTTCTTCTCCCTGCCCATAATAGCTGACATTCATTATCTGTAATCCAGAATCAATGCTTAAACACTTGTTTCTTCCTGCTCAGACAGTGCTGGAGAGATTTCAACCACAGATTTACACAAATCTCTTGGAAACACTCAAAAACAGTGACTACCTTGTAATTGTTGATCAGCCAATTTTGATGAAGAGATATTACTGAAATTTCATGCCCCATTGCCCTGATACCCTGGGAATAAAAAAAAAAAAAAAAAAAGAAAATGGAAGAAATTTATATGCGTATTTTTTTTTTTATTTGATTTTTTTTACCACCTAAAAAATTAAGGGAAATAGAACAGCTTGATCATAGTAAGTACATTCTATTAAAAATTGCTGGTACTCTTAAAATGGGTAGGAAACACTTCTGACAGATGGTGCAAACTTCTTTCCCCCCAAAAAAACCTATTACTGAAAGCAAAAAAAATTAAAGGTCATTTTGTTACCACTCTCTCTTGTGCACCAGATGTCACAGTAAAAGCTCAGAAAGTTACTGCTCCTTTTCTCTAGGACATGGAAGAAACATTTTAAGGTCACGGTAACAAAAACAGCAGGTAGACATGATCACAGCTGTACATTAAGCTGGAGAAGTTTTGCTTTTCCATCACAGAGATCCCCAGTGAATAGCCCTTCATTAAGGACAGTCAGGATCTTCCCATGTAACAATTACTTTGAGATAAACAAGTATGAGTTGGAACCCAAAAGATCTAAAGCCATGGCTGCAGTTAAGGAATAGTCAACTTCTGAACCCAAAAGATCTAAAGCCACACATTTCCACTTTAATACAAACAACTGAATTAAAAACCTGATTTGTGTCTAAGACATTCAGAGTAAGTCAGTGAAAAAAAAAATGTATTACCATATGTATTTTTATTACATTTGTTTTAATTGCAGAATGTATGCAACATGTATGTTGCAAAATAAAAGCTCAAAAGAGTCTAGATGCTTCAAATCAATCAAGAGTTTTCAAAATAGTGCTGCCGGGCTATCTCAGTTGGATTCTTGGCTGATGTAAATTACCATCTTCACTGAAGTCAACAGCTTTATGCTTACTTAAACCTGTTGGGGATTTGGTCCTATGCCAGATTAATACAAATCACTTAAAGGATTAATTTTGGTTTAAAAGTGTCAAATATAATTTTTGGTTCAAGAAGATAGTCATGAGTCTGACAGGTTTTGACAATAAAAGTTAATTACAAGCAACACATGATGAAACAGAAGCATGAACATCTGATTTCTGCAGACTCTAGAGGCTGTGCAGTTGTAAATGAAGCACAGTGAGAAATCACTCAGCCAAAATGCATAAGAGAATATCTCAATTATGAAACTAACAACAAAATCATGTCTATACTGTTTAGTTATCAAAACAAATTAAGAGATTTAACTAAGGCACAACTGAGTACTGCCTTTTAACCTGCAATAGATTGAAAAAACATGATCTCTGTACTAGTCCACTGAAATATTTGTAGTTACTTTCCTTGAGACCTTGACCATAAAAATGCTTTTTGTTGGTGCAGATGTTTTGGTCTCATGGAGGTTAACAATGGAAATCTATAAGCTTTTGTGAAAGGAGAACAGAGATAGTCCTATTTTCCATTCCCTACTGTTCCACAAAGCTGAAACACTATGTATCTAACCCGTCAGCTCATACTTTTGAAGAAAATGACCTTAGTTGTACTTCTATAAATGAAATGTGTGTGTCTGTGTGTTTATGTATGTGCGCATGTACATGCATTTGTATATCCATGTTATCTTCAGAACTCATAGTTTCATGGCACTGCCTGTCAAGGGCAGTCCTAAACTGATTAAAAACACAGATTCATCTTTTTGGGCTCCCTTTCCACAAATTTTAATAAAAATTAATTATATACCACAGTAATGCAGTCTAAAATGTCTTTATCTCAGCCAAAAAATTGGAATTATGTCAATGCTGCTTAGGGAAAAATCAGCAAAGATAACCCTAAAAATGACCCTTAGTAGTTGTTTTATTTGACCACAAAGTTGAGTCAGGGGAAGTCTAGGTTAGATATCAGGAAAAGGT
>VZTA01014297.1:373376-436669 GCA_013398855.1 Mohoua ochrocephala | reverse complement strand
CAGGCTCAGCTCATCCCAGCAGGGAGAGACACACAGGGACACAGGTTCTTGTGAGAGTGTGTTATCTCTACTCAGGAAGTCTACTCAAAGCAGGCAGAGAATGAACAACACCAAGCACAATAGATGGAGTTTTCCCACACATTTTTAGCATTCTTAGCTGCAAGGTCAGTTTGAGCAAAACTATTGCCCTCTCCTCACCAAATCTTCCAGATCTAACTTTTTCCTCCCAACCATCTGCCTCTTGTCTTTCTTCATATAATTACATTTGGAGGTTTTGGCTAACATGGATCACATTACACAGAGAAGTCAAAGTCCAAAACATATGAAATTCCTACATGAAAATTTGTATTTGCAGGAGGCGAGTATCCACCAGTGTTCCTCCAGTAAAGGCTACATATCAAACAGACATTCATTAACACTTTCAATCACTGAAACAACACTTAATTGACCACTTTCTGTTGTTTTCCAGTAGGAAAATTCATCCAGAAGTTGAAAAATGGCTATTATTCATGGGAACATGTTCATTTTGTGAGGATCTGTTGCGTAGTGGATACCACTCAGTACTAAGAAGAGATGAGAAAAGAGCTAGGAGAAGGTTAAAAAATGACTGCAGATTCTTCTGAGGTTAGGAAATATTATGGGTATCATTGATCTTCCACCCAAACCCAAAACAGAATAGGAAAGGATGTCTCTTATGGAAGTTCACTCTCCTAGCTTCATGTAAGAATAGTTGTTCTTAGGGTACCCAGGGATGGGGAGCAGAATAAATCCCATAACCCAAGGGGAAGTGGTCAGTGACCTGCTACACCACTTAGACACACACACAAGTCTCTGGGGCCAGATGGGATCCAGCCAAGGCCACTGAGGGAGCTGGCAGAGGGGTTCACTGAGCCACTTTCCATCATGTATCAGCACTCCTGACTCATTGTGGAGGTCCCAGCTGACTTTAGGTTTGCAAATGTGGTGCCCATTTACAGAAAGAGATGGAAGGAGGAACCTTCTCTCTCCCTACAACTCCCTGAAAAGAAGTTGTACCCAGGTGGGGGTTGGTCTCTTCTCACAGATGAAGAACAACAGAACAAGAAGAAACGACCTGAAGTTGCACCAGGGGGTGTTTAGATTGTATATTAAGGAAAATTTCTTCATGGAAAGGGTGGTCAAGCCCTGGCACAGGCTGCCCAGGGAAGTGGTGGAGCCACCGTGCCCAGAGGGATTGAAAAGATGTGTAAATGTATAACCCAGGGACATGGTTTTGTGGGACTTGGCAGTCTTAGCTTTAGGGTTGAACTTAGTGATTTAGCAGTCTTTTCTAACCTAAATGATTCAATGAAGTCCACTGGGTCTGGAGAGGTTTCATGTGAAGTGGGTCAGGAAACTGATTCAGCCGACCCAGGGCAAAAAAATCTCATTTCCAAGGCAGACGGGGCCATGTGGCTGGGATCAGCATGGTACAGTGCATTTCAGCTATGCCAACAGGCCTGTACAAGAAAAAGAATTCTTTCTTCAGAAGAGGTTTCCAGCTGCACAATCTGGACCAAATTCTGGCTAAAAGATACCATGATCTTTCCCTGGCATATCGCTGTCAGCCCTTTGCAGTTGCACAATCATTTAAACAGATACATACTCACATAATCATAATTTACTCTGTGGTTTATCAATACTAAATTCGTCGTTGAATGCTAACAACAAAAGTGCTGTCATATTGAAGAAGTGAATTTTAGGGAAGTTGGACAAGAAGGTTTTTTCAACTTATGTGTTTTCTCAAGAAAATACATATTCATAGTAGTTTGATATACCAGCTCACGTGAGCGAGTGTATTTGCATAAATACTCAAATGAGAATATTTGCACAAGTAATTAGGACATGTTTGTTTTTCACAAGTGCTTATTTAGAAGGAAGTGTTTTTCTACCAAATATTCATATATAAAAGAGGTCATGAATGCAAACAAAATGATTCATGGGGATTAGTCTGAAAGAAGATTTCCCTGTGCGCCTGTAATATTTCCACTCACCTCTGGTTGCTATGTAGTAGCCAGTCATCTGCAAAACTTGATGAGCTCTGACAAGGCCTCTCCAAGTCTGCAGGATCATCTGGAGCACGGATGGAGGCATTACTGCAGGTTCCCCAAAGCGCTGAGCTTCTGCCAGTAATTAACAATATAAGAAATAAGAATATTAATTATAATAAAATAATCCTCGCTCGACACGAGACCCTGAGTCTGGGCTGACACCTGTTCATTATCCCCAGGATGCCGCTCCCGGTTAATGCTGCCTGAGCCCATTAAGTTGGATCCAAAGGACAGGGCGCTGGCGTGTGTCTCGCAAACCCAGGAGACGGACAGCAAAGATGCTGCTCAAGTCTTTTGTTCCACAAAGGAGCCTGCCTTGGTTCCAGACCTTCCTGACATGCTTCTCCCGCTCCCTGTGGGAGCACAGTCGACCCTCACGGCACAGCACCGTGCTGAAGGAGCTGCTGGGGCTGGTTCCTGTGTGGTCACGCTCTCACCTTCCCTTCTGCGGGCTCGAATGCAGTGTCAGGGAATCAGCTGGGCTCTGCTGTGCTGATTCCACCCTCTTCCATATGGAAGAGGTCCTTTCCACACATATTTCCTTCCTCTTTCAATGTGATCGGGAGAAGCATGAAAGGGTCTTTGTTCAGGATTTAACAATCTCCCGAGCCCTCTACCACTGTGGGTTTCTGAGTCATGGAGGTTGGCTTTTCAGAGCAGATCAAAGCAGACACTGTCCAGGTGTCTGTGGGAGCTGTTCCTCAGTCCTCTGGGGCCTTAAAAAACCCAAAGTAATGCCAGAATTACCAAATACTGGTGCAGTGGATTTGACTTCTTAAGACAGTGCGATTCCATCATTGACTTCCTCCTGGTCTTCCCCTCAAGAGCCACACTCCACCTCCCAGTGCTGCCTTCCCAGCCAGTGCAGGAGCTCCTGAGCAAGCAGAGGAGGAACTCCAGCCCTCAGCCGAAGCTGCTGAGTAAGGGCACAACCACAGCAGGTTACTCCAGCAATTATAAAGAGCTCTTAGCAGTGATGTGAGGTCCTGGAGGATGCAAAGAAGGTTCAGCATGGGTCCTGCAACTGGAAGTTGAGAAGGAATGGGAGACCCCGACCTGAGGACTAATCTGGTCTGGAGGTGTTTCAGCTAGTGGTTTGGATGAGGGCTGAGGGCTGAAGAGGCTCCAAAGGAGAGGTTGAAGCTGGAGTCTGTGGGTCTACAGTTTCCTGCAGCAGTAGGGGAAAAGCACAAAAGGGAAAGACCATCCCCATGTTGGCATTTCAAGAAGGGGAATATCAGTTATTTTTGAGACTGATGGTATTCACAGAAGTCTTATCAGGCACTGGCTCCAAATGGAAAGTGTCCAGATAAGGTTTTCTAGAGTGATTCAAGGCCCAGGAAAGCTCACTTACAGTGGGGCTTCAACTGCTCAACCAAATCATTTTAATAAAGAAATGAGAGAGATACCACTCATAACAAATGTAAGTGGATAAATAGTCAATTGATTTCCACTGGGTTGTTAACCAGTAGTAGAATCATAACAGGACCCACTGAGTGGGAGCTGCAGCAAGGCAAAGTCAACCTGAAAATAATTGTTAGAGCCACCAAGCCCTGGTCAGTTCATCATGTCTGAGCTCGACTTTGGGACATGGCTCTCAAATCTGTTTTGATGTCTCTTGCCCAAATATCTGGTTGTATTCAAAGGGAGCAGAATCCAGCCTGGCTCTTCGGATTCACTGCTCCTGCTATGCAGCTGCTCTGATGGGCCTGGAAAAGCTTTGCTGATGCAGGAAAAGCATCCCCATGGCAATAGAACTCCCAGAGTTTGGCCTTTATAGTGCAAAGTAAAGTGAGTGAATGCTAACAGAGATGTTTCTTTGCCCAAGTGCAGAATATTGTCCTGGTGCAGAAATATTCCCAAAGCATCAGAGTCTCGGTGCACCTGAGAAGCTCCTGGGTGGCTGAGGTGTCACTGTTCCCTCCTGGTCCCCCCTGCCCCTGACATTCAAGGGTGAGCGAGTTCTGCAGCTCCCCTCCGTCTGTGCCAGCCCCACTGCTCTCCTGAGCCACCTGGAGCGGCTCCCCAGGGCAGGAATCACAGGCGATCCACTCCAGTGGCCTCCCCAAATGAGAGCAAAGCCCGGCCAACACGACACGCCTGAAGGCCAGGGGAGATGGAGGCAGCCTGGCGTGACCTGTGCCTGCTGTCACCCCCGCTGCCCCTTCCAGAGGAGCTTGGCCGCTGTGCCAAGACCTCCGCCAGAGAGGCAAAGTCCTTGTGCTGTTCCTGCAGCCCAAGGTCATGGATTAATGGGAGTTCCTGAAGTTTACTTGACTCGAAGCCCTTTCCAAAGCAAACCTCCTTTACACAACAGGAAGTTGTAGGTTTGGGGCCATTAAGGGTTTTAGGAGCTGCCAGTATCCTCTGCTAATGCCATCAGCACCTCGTGGCTCATCCGAAAGCAGCTCCAGGAGAACGGCCTGAGCTCAGCAGGGTGAACTGGAGATCTGTGCCCTACTTAGCTGGTGTATATATTTGTCAGTAAGTGGGGCACTCAATAACCTGAGATCTGACAGCCTTCAGATCCTGTATGGAGAGATGTCAATCATTCTGGCTTACATTAAACATCTTCCCAGGCATCTGGACTATATTATAATATCCCATCAGTGCCAAATTATAAACATGAACCACACATGCTAATCTCTTGATTCTGGCTTATTTCCTTTTCAGGCAGTCCATGGAAGAAGGAAAAAAATGTCTCTTGTCAGCATAATAAAATTATAAACCACGTGGGAGGGAGGGTGGTGCCATCACCCAGTGTCTCTCCTGAGCCAGCTATGGATTTTTGCAATAGATTTAGTGTTTATGGCCATTTTCACTCTCTGCCCTGGTAATAATCGTAGTGAAGACACCCAATAACCAGTAAATGGAATCACAACAGAGGAAATCCTTTGATGTTTCGTGTGTGCTTCTCAGTTTGCTCTATGACGTGGTCCCACCTGCCCAGAGCTGGACCTGCTGTCCAAGAGGGACAGGGCAGTGACCACAGAGAGGGCACTGACCACCACCTTGTCCTCCTCTGGGGCAGTGGTGGGAGCTCTTCAGGAGAATGTGGAAATCACTTGGAAGCTCTGATCAACTAACAGGGGACTTGTACATCTTAAAGTAGCTTCTGGTTTATTCTTCTTCTGAGAGTCAATTAGTGAAGGTAAAGAATATTTTCCCTGAAGTCCTGGGGATGGGATTCTTTGCATGCAAAACATGCTGAATAACTCACCCCTTTTCTCCTGCTCCAAGGCCAGGAGCCCAGGTCAGCACAGAGGTGTGAATGTCCTTGGAGGCAGCCACAGCTCCATCTCTTCTCAGGCAAGGACAGAGTTACTTGAGGAAAGAAAACAACGGGAATCTTCTTGCACACCTGAAGGACACAGAGATGGAAGAGCTTAGCAGCACTTCCTGAGAGATGCTCAGCATCCCCAGGAGCTTGGGCAAACCCAACCACCTCTTTGGGAACCTTCTCCAAGGAGCTGCTTCTGTCCCAGGGAGCACTAGAAATTGCCCACTGTGGATCACAGTCTAAGTGGGATCCAACAGGAGGAGCTGGACAGGCCCTTCCCAAGAAGAATGTTAGAAAACCATAAGTTTGAGCCCCGCCATCTCTTTTGCCACAGTGACCTTCAGGTGACCTTGCTTCCCAGTGTGAGAGTAGCAGCAGAAGTGGTTTCAGTCCACTGCAACTGGAATGGACTGGGCAGTTTGCCAAGTGAATATCTGCTGGGTTAATCACTGTGCAAATCTAATCAGGAACTGGAATGTGCCAGGCTCATTACCGAAATTAAATTCACCTCCAATTAAAGAGAGAGCTCCAAGCTTCCATCATGCAGAGGTGCCCCCAGGCTGCCCCTCCCAAAACCAACATCAAATCCAGTCCTGCTGAGCTGCAGGTTTGCTGAGCTCTGGAGGTATTTCCAGGTGTGAGGAAGTGAACTGCTGCTTGTGATTTCCCCCAAGGCTCTCTGAGGAGTTTACCGATGCCTTTAATAAGTCACCTTGCAAGTCAGGAGTAACTTCAATGGTAGGATTTCCAAGGAGCACTCGCCAAGAGAAATCTGGGGACACGGTGACTGGAGCACCTCCCATGGCAGGATCGTTCTTGTGAGCACCTTTACAAATTCTCACCTTCACATGCTGAATCTTTCCTTGGGACCTACGCACCTTATGGCTGGGTCCAAACTAAGAAATTAAGTTTGTGCTGAGAACAACAAGGCTGCAAAGTCAAGCAGGTAAAGTGCAGAGATGCCGACTGAAAAGTTGTTCAAGCTTCATTTGCCCCTTTGGCTTCTACATTACGCTTGCACAGCCTAATCGCATCATCACTACACATCACATCTCTGCCTCCATCTGTGATTCACCTGGGCATTATCTGATTTCAGGGAAAAATTTTTAATATCTTAGGTCTAAATATGTGCCTGTAACTGAAATCCAGCTCTGAAGACTTGGCAGGACTGCAGATGTAATTCCTGACCTTCTTCTTTTCTCCTCCAGTACTGAAAGAAAAAACAATCCACAAAGGTTAGGGCTTGGCTTTCACCTGGAGATGGCCAACATGAATGCAAAACTCCCTGTACACATGTCCTTGCTCCACTCACACCTTCCACTGCCTACAAGTATATCCAAAAATATAGCTGGGGTCTGAAATCCTCCATCCTCGTGGCCAGAAACCAGCAGTAGATAACAGCATAAAGACTCACAGACTGGTTCAGACTGGAAAGGACCACAGAGGGTCATCTGGTCCTACCTCCCTTGCTCAGGCAGAGTCTGCCCAGAGCATGTGGCACACACTTTAGCAAGACATTGAAAAACTGTATTTAATTTGTTTCAAGTATATAGGAAATTAAATACATGTTGAAGAAAATATTTCACCTGGGCGTCCAGATCTGTGCAGAAGCCACAGGTACTGAGCAGAGCCATATTCCAGCAGGAGACTTCATCTTTAAACAAAACCTACTTTTTCCCTCTCAGGCTCAGGAGCCCCAAGACGGATTTGTCCCAATGGTCTGACCATAGCCACAGGTGGGTGTTCCGGTGGCTCATCCTTGCCTTGATGTAGAAGAGGATCAGGTCCTCACCAGTTCTCCTGGGCTTATTCTGCCTGACCCACTTTCCTACAACCAGGAGTGTTGGAAGCCACAAGGATTATTGTGCTGGAAGTCAGAAGCATTATTGTGCCATCTCTTTTTAGTTGCAAAGCCTTGCTTTGGCCCTGCCATGTCCATCTGACCTGGCAGGGTGTGTCACCTCTGTGACTTACACGTGCCTGGCCTGGCAGACACTGCATGAGCAGGACAGAAGGTGCTCGTTGCTGGCAGTATTTGGTCAATGAAATCTCTGAAATCTTTCTGCCTTGGCACTTGGCTCCTTGAGGATCTAGCTGATGACACTATTCAACTGCAGCCTCAGGTGTGTCCCGGATCTCTGGATAAGCTTCCAGATGGCTGAGGAAATGTATTTGTCTGCCCAGAGAGGTTGGAGCCTGAGTCCTATTCCACCCTTGTGACTTTTCCAAGTGTTAAGGGGGAGAGATGGCCAAGAGCTCCCAGGCAGAGACCCAGCTGGGTCACAACCACCTCCCTGCCTGCTGCACGTCTCTCCTTCACCTCTTGACAAAACTGGTGAGGAATATCCTGGAGGATTTTTATACCAAGTCACTGATGGGTACCTACTGTGGTGGGAAGTTTCACCCATGATAAACCTCACAGCATATGAATGCTCTCAGCACCACTTGTTTTTAGTCTATGCTTTGTTCAGCTTGTCCGTGTTCTCAGCCCAGGCCCGTGTCCCAAATTCCCAGACACCTGGGCCAGGGGCTTTATTTTCCCCCCTCAGCAGGCCCTGCAACGCTAATTCCATGAAGACTGCAGAAGGAGAAATTTTCAGATGCCTTGAAGGTTGCTGCAAAACCCTTCCCTCCCTGTTCCTTTGCAGAGGACACTGCTGGCTGACTCTGGCATGAGGATGGATCTCAGGCTGAAATCTTTTCTCTGACCCGTGTCCCGGCAGGGGAACTGCTGGGAGCCATCCCCTGCCTCCTGCAGCCGCCCTTCACTCTCCAGAGGGTCATCTTGGACAGCTGTTGGAGCTCCTGAGGTCCACCTGCCACATGAAATAACTTCCCCATTGTCTCAGGCCCTCCTGGTATTCCCTCTGCTCCAGATCCCTGCAAGAGCGTCTGATGCAGTGGATGTCACTGAAACCACCTGCTCTGCCTCCAGAGCTGCCTTGGAGAGTGTGAACCGTCCCTTCTCCAAGGGGCTCATACCACTGAGGGGCATTAATTTCTAGAATGACACCTCTCCCAGCTTAGGATGCAGACAGCTCTTCCCAGTCCTGTAAAGCACTCTGCTGGCTCCATTAATTCTGGATCAAACTCCACTTGTAGGTCCCGCTCTGGCCACGTGAAAACAACAGAATGTGTCTGGCCACATGAATCCATCTGATGTATGGAGGTTCCCCTCCCAAAATATTCACCAAACACAGCTCCAGAGGGTGCAGCTGGGATGTCAGACTGTCCATCCCAGGGTCTGTGTCAGGGTCTGGCTCTGCTGCCAATATTCACACCAAGGCCTTCTGCCTAAGTTCATGAAGGATGTTCAGAAGCTGGGCAAGTGTAAGGTGTAATTGTCTCCTTTGATGCACCTCACATACTGTTTGTCAATTTGTTTGACAATTTGTTTAGTTTTCTGAAATCTTGCTGGGTTTTGAGTGTGGCTGTGTCCTTGTGGAGACTCCTCTGAGACTGTGGGTCAAACTGTGGATCAAACTGTGTAGGACTGAGTCCTGGTCTCCTTACTGCTGTTGAGTTATATCACATTTCACAATCACCCTATCAAGATCATTTGGAGTCACAACAGAAAATAGTTCAAAGCCAGAGCTAGAAGAGGAGATCTGGCCTTTAAATAGTTTCTATACATTGTGGTATAAAGATGTGATTCTTTTTGACATTATAGGATCTATTTGACAGCTATCATTCCTTCCTTCCCTTCTTGTTCCTCTGCTGGATTTGCACATCACTCTCCTGGGTTTAGGCCCTTTGCCTACGAGTGGTGTTCCCATCGGTGTGTGGGTCTCTCTCTGGACTGTTCATGCTGCCTCTTCCAGCCTGTGCTTGCTGTCTGATGGTTTCACTGAGGATCTCTTTGTGGAGGGCCTTAAGACACAAGCACCTGCAGGTTCTATTCTCAGCTCCAGAGTTAATTGCCCATTTTGCCTCTCTTTAGCCCTGAATTCCTGAGACCAGTTCCTCTGGGTTATTTAGCACTGAGCCTCAGTAGCTTCTTCCCTTGTGTGCTCTGGGAGGCTTTTCCAATGAAGAGACACTAATTCCTGCTGGTCTCTGGAAATCGGGAGACCCCCATCCTTGACTGGTGGTTGCACTTGGTTACCTGTTGGAGCCTCTCCAGGTTTCAGTCCTAAACCCAAGCTCCACGCAGCCACTGTCCATGTCAGACCTCGTGGGGTCTGGTGCTCCTCTGCTTCATGAGTTGGTGTCTCAGCTGTGCCGTGGAGCTCCGAAGGAGCCACTGGTGGGACAGCTGGAGTGAAGGGCAGGGCTGTTCCTGCTCCCTGCCGCTGACAGGACAGTCCTGCCTTACCCTCAAGTTCTGCTCCTGCATTAACAACTTCACATCAAATTTCCTCAGTCGCTGGAACTGCTCAACAGCTGGAAGCACACGGAGCAGCGAGGCAGGCTCGGGGTGAAGTCCTTCCACATGTCAGCAAATAACTACTCAAAGAGCAAAGCTGCACCACTCACCAGCCCCTCCCCAGGGCTGCCAGGGGAATCCGGAGTGCAAGGTTTGAGGCAGAGCCCGACGAGCCTTCCAGACTGCGAGGGAAGCAAAGCCCTTGTTATGGAGCAGAGAGCTCAGCACTGCCCCAAGGGTTAATTAGCGGCGTCCTTTGCCTTTGGAGGTGTTCATCTAAGCACTTCCTCGTGGAGGGACAGCCGTCTTTGTTGCCTGGATACTGCCTTGCCGCGGCTTTGAGGAAGATACCTGGAGCTTCATTAGAAGAGGATGTTAGTGGGATTTTCAGGTTTAGCTGCACTATGTAAATCATTACCCGGGGCAGCCCTGAGGCAAAGTGGCTGCCGGTTACTATCAGCCACACATCACATCCACGCTCTGACAAGACAAATAAAGGTAATTGTCTCTCTCCCCTTAATCAGGGGGATGTGATTAGCTGGAGGAAGCCTTGTCCAGGTGCTCACCAGCATTACCTGGCTCAGCAGCCTGAGCATCCCCGCGGAGCCAGGTTGGGCAGCAAGGACCGGCCGGGTCCAACACCCTCCAGCTGTGGGAAGTGAACAGCAAACAAGCAGCCGTCTCTCATGGCTTGGAGGAAGGTTGCAGAGAGTATAATCATTAGAAAATAAAGAACACCTGATGAAGTGGTGACTTGTTCCTGGTTTTTTCCATGTTACCCAGGCTGTACCTTTGCTGTTGCTCACCTCTCCAGTCTGAGATGTATTGGATGTTGCTAATGCAAAGTGGAGGACCCCAAAGGGACTGGGAAGGGTTTGCACCCAGCCAGGGAAACTGAGCTCAGGAACAGATATGTGGTGACACAGGTTTTCTGAGGTGGGAGATGTGTGTCTTCAGTGGCTTTGTCTCACATCATCTCTTCATCATGCTCTCTGTACCCACAATGAGTGAGATGCCCTGGGAGATTTTCCCTAAGTTATGGAGCAGGAGGACATCCTCCTCCTCCTCCACCTCCTTCTGTTTTAAGGATAAAATTCCAGTTAAACTGGGCCTGAGTTCCTTGGATCCTCCCACACTCTCCAGTCGCAATTTCTGTTCACCACATGACCTAAAGTCAGACCAAATGACATTAGGCAGAGCCATCAGCAAAGTAAATAATCAGCCACCCTTTTCCTTGCCGCCAGGACACAGCAGCCTGTCGGGGTCTGACCCTGTTGAGGGTCTGAGCAGGGGGAAGGGCGGGAAATGAGGCGGATGGAGCAACAGCCTTTTAATTGGAAGGCAGTGCAGATAATTGGGATGGTTTCATGTTTTCCTTAGAACAGAGGATGTTGTACAGTGGCTGTGTCAGAGCATTTGGAAGCTTCTCCTGGTCTGGGAGTGAGGAATCATCTGTCCTGGCTTTGCTGAATCCTTTCTTGTGTGTCCTGAGGTGGGGAGTCCCTGCCAAGTGCAGGATTGCCTGGAAGTCAGCCCTGATGGCCGAGTGTCACATCTGGGGCAGATGCTGGTGGAAGGGTTTGCTGTGCCCTGCAAAGGACCTGACTACAGAACTTTGTCCTCCCTGCTTGAGGGGAGCAAAGCTGTGCATCCACCCCTATCACAGTGAAAGCATTTGCCACCTTCACTCACGTGCCTTCAAATGATGCAAAACATTTCTGAGTGTAAAGAGAAAGTGAAAACCCCTCTGCCAAGACCCTGAGACATCTTCCTATGCCACTTCCTTCCCTGCTGCCCCCTGAGGCACAACCACAAGGGCTTGTGCTGTCCAGCAGAGATGATGACAGCTTGGGTCCAGCTGGGATGGCTTCCAGTGTGAAAGCCCGGGATATTCACCTGGAGATTATGGGACTTCAGAGCACCAGTTTAACAAGAAATATATCAATCATTGGAAAATTATTTGATTTAGAGATGGACAGTCTTGGTGCCAGATTTAACATTTGAAATGCATTTCCTTTCTCTTGTTGCAATGGAATCATAGAATAGAATCACAGAATTATCAGGGTTGGAAAAGACCTCCACGATCATCAAGTCCAACCTGTGACCAATCCCCACCTTGTCAACCAGACCAGAGCACATCCGGACGTTCCTCGAACAACTCCAGGGACGGGGACTCCACCACCTCCCTGGGGAGCCATTCCAAAACTTAAACACCCTTTCAGTGAAGAAATTCCTGCTGATGTCCAACCTGAACCTCCCCTGGCAAAACCTGAGGTCGTTTCTCCTCATCCTGTCTATGTATGTATGTAATGTCTCTCATTAATTGTGTAGCACAAGTTCCCCAAACTCCTGCACACTTATGCTCACATACGACTCTGGCTTCATTAGAATATTTTGATGCAATTAGAAGCATTTGTACTCCTTTTCCCTGGAATAGGAAACACTTGTCCCAGAGTGATCCCTAGCAAACTGGCTAGGCAGCTGGTGGTGGTTACAGCGGACGCTGACGCTGCAAGTTGTCCTTCACAGATGTGGTTGACGGTGCCTTTTGCAGCTTCCACCCACTGCTTTCCTCCACCTATTGATGGTGGTTTGATCTCCTGGTTGTGCAAGAGTTTTGTGATTTGTTGTTGTGAATTAAGGTGCACAACTGCAGCTGTGTCTCCTCCATGCCATGAGCAGAGTTTTTCAGTTTTTTGGAGTGAGGATGTGTTTTGTAAGGTGACTTGTCCCAACACCTTCCTCCTGTTTAGAGACACCATTCTGTACTAGAGTCCTGAACCCCTGGACCAGAGGTGTCAGACTCATGAGCCAGCCAGGCCAGCTGACAGCAGGATTGATGACAAAGTTACTGCTCCCTGAGTGTCCTCTCATCTGCTACACATCTATCAGATTATTTCACTTTGCTGTAAGTGTTCGACACACATAATGGATGAGGCAGTGACTCATCACCAGCCCGACCATCCATGTGCTGGGAGCCCAGCGGAGCAGAGACCTTGTCCATCCCCTCCATGAGAGCCAGAGCAGCTCTGACCTGGAGCCCAGAAAACAGTCTGCTTCATCAGAGGAGCTGAGTGACACACACTTAACCAAATTCTTACCCATTCTTCTCAAAACCCCATCATGCAATCTGTGAGGCCAGCCTGGGTGACTCTCTAACTCTAGGAAAGATTTCAGAATGAGCAGGGACAAATCATAGAAGCACAGAGTCTGATTTGGAAGGGACCCGCAGGGATCATCCAGTGCAGCCCCAGGCCCTGCACAGACACCCCAACACCCCCGCCCTGGGCATCCCTGGCAGCGCTGCCCAAACGCCCCTGGAGCTCTGGCAGCCTCGGGGCCGTGCCCATTCCCTGGGGAGCCTGGGCAGTGCCCAGCACCCTCTGGGGGAAGAACCTTTCCCTGAGCTCCAGCCTGAGCCTGCCCTGGCCCAGCTCCAGCCGCTGCCTGGGTGCTGTCCCTGTCCCAGGAGCAGCGATCGGAGCTGCCCCTCGGGAGGAGCTGCAGCCCCCACTGAGCTCTGCCCTCGGTGTCCTCTGCTCCAGCTGCACACACCAAGTGCCCTCAGCTGCCTGTCACACACCTTCTGACAAAACATGAAAGCAAGCTAAAAGGAAAGACTCCAGAAAAACACTAAGAGAGTTGACTGGGTGAGAAAGAAAAGATGACCTGGTATCCGAAAACTATCCAGCTTCACTGTCCAGAGGACCTGGGACCAGAACTTCCAAATGCCTCAGATCCAAACTCCTGCCACATTCCAACATTGCTTTGCAGAAGAGCCGCAGCATCCCCATCTCGGCACCTCTGGGCTCACCAAGCACAGGGCTCAGAGGAGGGGGGCTCTGATCGCCCCAGGAGGTGCCAGCAGTGCTGGGCAGAGCTGCCCACAGCCCTGTGCTGAGCTGTGCCAACAGGTTCACCACACACAGCACCAGAATCAGAGACTGGAGGAGGAAAGAGTGGTTATTTTGGCACACGTCCTGCCCTCAGGGCAAAAATAAAAAATACTTTGGATAAGCATCCTTTAATTTTTAGAGCCTGGCACAGCCACACACGACACCTTTCAGCACCTGCTGGAAGTGGTTGTGTTTATCTGCCTGTGGTGAGCAGGAGACTTCCAGCTCTGACCTGTTACTGAACAGACCAAGTTCCAGCCTGGCAGCAGCTGAGACGGGAGATTCCAGATGCAGCATGGCCATTGTCCTGCTGGCAGTACTGCCCATGGTGCCCCAAAGCAAGGAAAATCTCATCCTCTTGCTGCTCCCCGCCGCCAGCACCAGGCAGTGGTGTTTGATGAGCGTTAACTGGGACGAGCCTCCTTCCCTCCCGCAGGGAGTGCTTTGTGCCGGCCCCTAGTGCTGATGGAGATTCCGTGGCCATGGCCGAGGGATATTCCAGGTGGAGCATCAGGACACGGTTGTCATCTCTTTGTGAGCACGGTCCCTACAGGGACGGGAGCACAGCCCCGGGTTAGAAGTTGCCTCCCTCTTGTGGTGGCTGCGCTGCTCCCGAGTCACACGGGTGCAAACACCAGGGGATTTCTGATGCTTGGCCTTCCACAGAGCATCAGAGAAGGACAGAGGTGGCCCTGAGCAGATGGGAATTCCCAGGGGCTGTTGCTGATGGGAAGCATCAGTCCTTCAGTGACCCCTGCTCTGCGGATGCCAGGGATGTCACCTGTGAGCTCTGGGAGGAGATGTACCCAGAGGACTCAGCCCCAGCTGGAAGAAGCAGGTGAGAGGAGCCCAGCTTAAATGCTGGCAGCACAAAAATAGATCAGAGGGAAGAAAATTAGATAGGAGATTAAAGTGCACCTTTGGATTGATGATCATAGAATAGAATATCCTGGATTGGAAGGGACCCACAGGGATCACCCAGTGCAGCCCCAGGCCCTGCCCAGACACCCCAACAACCCCACCCTGGGCATCCCTGGCAGCGCTGCCCAAACGCCCCTGGAGCTCTGGCAGCCTCGGGGCCGTGCCCATTCCCTGGGGAGCCTGGGCAGTGCCCAGCACCCTCTGGGGGAAGAACCTTTCCCTGATCTCCAGCCTGAGCCTGCCCTGGCCCAGCTCCAGCCGTTCCCTGGGTGCTGTCCCTGTCCCAGGAGCAGAGATCGGAGCTGCCCCTCGGGAGGAGCTGCAGCCCCTGCTGAGCTCTGCCCTCGGTGTCCTCTGCTCCAGCTGCACACACCAAGTGCCCTCAGGCACTCCTCATGTGGCCCCTCCCGACCCTTCAGAATCTTCGTGGCCCTTCTTTGGACACTCTTTGATAGCTTTAGATCCTTTTTACACCATGATGCCCAAAACTGCACCCAGGACTCGAGGTGAGGCTCCAACGCAGAGAATGAACCCCAGAAGTCAAAGGAGTGAGTCTGAATGTCCCCTTCAGCAGATCCTTGTGGAAATGCAGGAACTATTAAGTAACAAAGGCAGATACCCCATGAAGGCAGTGCCAACATACCTGACTGGTGTTACACTGAGAGCAGCGATGCTCAAGAGTGCACTTGAGAGGAGATCACAGAACAAGACAAGAAAAACTGGCAACAGTTTGGCAAAAAACTCAAGCCAGACCTGCACTATATGAACTGTGGAGCTGAATGTCCCTGAGGTGTGTCCTGCAAACAGGGAACTCTGCAACAACTGCCACAGAAAGGAGCATTAAGCAAATATATGCAAAGTTATCAAGGCTGTGTAATCACAGACAGTGACAATGCAGAGAGTAGGGGAAATCCTCACTGTAATGATGTCCTAAAGAAAGGAAAGAAAATAGTGGAGGAATTAAAAAGTAACACGCACAAACTCAAATCAAACTCTACGAGGGCTCTCAGGTGATATGTGGACAGAGTCAGGAAACCCAGGAGTGTGAGAACGTGAGTCAGAGAGTAAACTAAAACACTGAGATACCAAGTCATAGGGAAAACAGAGAAGTTCCCAGCGACAGGGACGTAGTTTGCAAAATGTGTGTTTACGCGGGGTAGGCCCACTTGGCTGCAGGGACACTTTGGGGATTGGGAAGATTTAAGGCCAGGCAAGTCTCACACATTTGTTTAGTCAATGAGGCAGCTGGTTGGGCTCTGCCCTTTGCACTGAAGAGATCAGGTTTTGCAGGAACTAAAACAGAGAGGGGATGGCATCATTCCATAGCTCCTTTATGGTGGCTGGATATGTGCAGGGATGGCATTGGGAAAAGGTTATGGCCCTCGAGAACAACCTTGTACAGGTATCAAAAGGTGCCAACTCTGGAAGCACTAAGGCTGGGAAGAGCTGCAGAACAGCAGCTCAGTGCTCCAGATGTCCAGAAAATATTATTTTCTTATCCAAGTACCAATTACTCTGCATTTGATGGGTCTCACATCCTGAAATGGCCCCTAGCGTGTCCTATTCACCTGTGCTTCAAAAACAGCACCTGAGGTCTCTTTGAGAATACTATATTGGAAAAAAAATAGAAAAGTCATGGAGAGCAATCCCATAGTTATATAACCAGTCATCAGCCCAGGATCTTGTGGACTGCATTGTACAGGGAGGATAATTATGAATTTGTGCATTGCTGTATGAAGATTAATTAATGAATTAATTACCAGCCTAGAGACTGGTAACCCTAATCTTAGGTAGGGTCTCATAACATAAAGCTCTCCATAAAGAACAACACAGAGTAGAAGACGCACTCCTGTCTCATTCTGTGCAGGAGATGGGACACAGGAGACCTCCACAGCTCAGCACCTGTTTAAGGAAGGAGGATGGGTGGGAATGTCACTCCTGAGCAGGGCACAGTGGTGCAGGACAGTGTGGATTTGTGCTGCCTGCCCTGCTCTGAGGACTGGAGCCCAGAGTGGGCTGTGAGGGTGAACACAACGCTGTGGGAATCACAACTGATGCTTCAGTGTCACAGGAGCTGTTGGAAGCTGACCCGGTGCCAGCCAAGATGGGCTGGTGGCTGGAAAGGTTGTGTTCCAATTGCTCCATAGACCTGTGTGGCAGCTGGAGGAGTGGAAAGGACATGCAGAACTAGAGAAGAAATTGTCTGCTGTTATATGATGGAAGCAATGAAGATGAAACCTATGCATGGGAAAAGTCAGGAAGCGAGTGGGAAGGGGAATGATGTGGGTGCTGAGTTCCTGTAGGCACTGGGAAAAAGTTGAAGCCTCAATGCCAGGGACAGAGATGTAGACAGATTTCCTCCTCCTCCTCTCTCTGGGGCCTGGGTGGTACTGGCTGGCTGTTTGTGGGTTGTCTGGTTCAGGTGTAAATGCCCCATATGCCGAACATCCACTGTGTCTTTTTTAAGGGCTTCTCTAGATCAGGTTGCCAGAAATGATCCTTTGATTGAAGGTATTCAAAATGAAATTTCCTTTTCCATATTCTGTCCCACCTCTTCCATTTGCAGGTCCAAGCATGCTTATCCTACAAACCAAGTGCCCTCAGTTGTGTTTGCGGGGCAAAACAGACAGAGCTGAAGCAGCAGAGGCAGACGAGCTTCATGATTTCAACAGCAGAAACATGGAGAACAGTGTCTTCCTTGCTAATGCAGGAGTGGAGAGGGAAGAACTGGGTATGACATCCACGGACTCTTCCTGTGCAGGAAAGGGACTGTGCTCTGAGAAATCCAGCCGTACATCCCAGCACCTTCTGCATGGGAAAATCCTGTTATCCCCACCACGGTGTGAGCACCCCAGGACTCCTCACGGTCCCCTTGTTTCATGCAGAATGGGTGTCACTGGAGACTCCCTGAGGAGACTTCCAGAGAGACAGAAGTGCTGCTCCCCTTGCTGAGCTGATCTGGAATCAGGAACAGCACTAGAGCATCAATGGTGGGTTCTCAGGTTCAGTCCAAGAGCAGTTCAGCTAAACTGACTCCAGAGTTCAGCAAGGAGCCATGAGTTGATGTGATGAAGGACCTGGCCACCATCCCGGGGAGCACCTCACGTTACTCTTTCTAAGGCACAGTGGTCTCTCAATTTCATTCATTCAGCCTGATGATTTCCTTGAGGGTAACACAACAAACTGGAGCCAGGTCAAATTAGACAGATTTTACCTGTGTCCAGGTACTCCTCAGAGGCGTCACATGTCAAGTCACCACAGCAGTCAGGAGTCCAGGAGTCTGAAACAGGTGATGAAGAGCAGGGATTCTTGCAATACTTGTTAGCAATGAGGCCAAGGTCACCACAGACCATTCCAAGTTTGCTGAAGCTGGGAAGCTCTTCCCAAGAAGCACTCAGAAGCAACAGTTTGGATTGTGGATGCAGTTTCCCAAATGTTGCCCATGAAAACACTGGGCACAGTCCAGGCAGGTGATGAGCTGCTCCACACCTCCCTGTGATGAGGTTGGTTTGGGGCCAGCAGGAATGACTTCACATACACGGTTCCTAGAGGTTTCACCAGTGAGGACCAAGAAACTTCCATCAGGAATAATAATGGAGCTTCCTTTTAAAGGAGATTTATGGACAGAGCACTCACACTTGTGAGTCAAAATGGTCTGAATCAAGCAGGCAGTTTCTCCAGGGGTCAGCCCCACCATTTTCAGTTGCAGCACACCCCAGACTGGGACCAGGGCAGTGGTTTTCACAAACTGGTCGCTGAAAATAGGCCAGTTGTGGAGAAGTAATTCTATAAACCCATCATCTGGAGGTGGAGTGACACGATCTGACGTTCTCAGCACCAGGCAGCACAGTGCATCAGCCTTGGCAATCAGTTACCCTGGCCTGTAAACAAGTGTGTAATCACAGCCCTCACTGCAGCATTCATGGCAGCACACCTGGGAAGGTGTGCTCTTGAAGAGAAATCCAACAAAGAGCTTTTAGCCTGGCAGATTTTGATTGCACCTCGACAGATGTAATTATGGGATGCCTTGGTTTCATTAACCATCACAAGGTTTCATTAACCATCACAAGGGCTTCCTTTCCCATTTGTCCCTGGCAATGGATGGCACAGAGCTTGTGCAGGGACAGGTCCCTCTGACCCACCTGGCAGCTCGTGACTCAGAAACCTTCAGTGCCACGAAGCAAGGCAAACATGTAGCCCTTTATTATCTCTTTTCACCCAGATGAATGAACCCTGAATCAGATGTCAATAACTGCTTGGCATTCCTGGAGATCTCAGCATGCTGGTGAGTTTATCTTCCTACAATTTCCTTGTTGAGAAAGCAACAAAGGGCCTCAGCACCCGCTGCTCTGTGCAATAGGAAGCTGTGGCAGAGGTTGAGCAATCCAAAGAATGCTTGAAACACCCACTTGAGTTTTGGCTCTGGATCCCCATGTTTTGCCTTTTCTCCATGTTCTCTTGGGTAGACGTCTCAGTTTCTCAATTCCTGTCACTTGGCCTCAGTGTTTGCAGGATCCTCCTCTGCTTGCCAGAAGCCAGTGTTGAGTTTGCGGAGCAGAGTGCGCAGGACGGAAGCAGAGGAATAAGCATGGGAACGCACATGAACACATCACAGCTCTTGCTGCAGCAGGAGAAAGGCTGGGAGGGGACTGGCCATGGCATGGAGTTGTCAGGACAAACACAACAACATCCTCTTCATGACACAGTGTCTTGGGTTCACGCCTTTTACCTGCACAGCTCACTTTTGGTTCCTGCTGAGCCCTGGGAAGCTCGTGCTCAGCTGTCCCATTGCTGCGCCCGGCTCAGGAGCAGCTCGCCCAGCCCATCCAGAGCTCTGCTGCTGCTCTGGTGACAGTACAGGTGGCAGGTGCCTCGCTGTTTGAACCCATGATCTCTGCAGAAATGGTGAGTTTAGGTAGCTCAGCAGCTCCCTGCCCAGCCTGCCAGGGAGCAGCTTCCAGCCAGGCTGTGTGCGACTCTGGGTGCTGCGGGTACCTCAGCCCAGAAACCCCCACAAGCAGAGGCTACCCCTGCAGGTGGAATTGGGGGGGTCAGTGATTCATGTCACCCTGCTGGGCTGCTGAGCCATCCCTGAGGCTGTTACACCCACCCACCTTCCCACGAGACATGGAGAGGGGACGAGGTACAGCTTGTGATGTCTCCCAGCAGTTCCATTTTGAAATCCACATGTCAGAGCACACGTGGAATTTCAGGAGTCTCCATTCCATGTGTATTTGTGCTTTGCTATCCCACAGCCTCAGCTCCAGACCACAGATGGGAGCAGGGCCATGTGCTCCTGGCTCAAACCAGTCCTCGCCAGCACTGGGTGTGGGCAGGGGGGATATGCTCTGGGCTGCACTGGGTTTGTCACAATCTTGTCCTTGGTGCTGTGAAGAGGGACTCGTTCCTCATGGAGATACAGGAGAAGAACTGACTGATGTTATAATTCCACCTGGGAAGTTTATGAAGTCCTTTCTACCAGTGTCTGGTGGGAGCTGAGTTATTGCTGTAAGTCCTGCACATCCTCCCTCTCCTGCTGCTTTCCCAAACGAGCACCTTTGACTGCCCATGACCAGACCATGACCATAAATGGCATCAGGAGTGATGGAAACATCATCCACAGAGGGAATGGGAGAACCCAGCTTTGTGTATGGACATGTATTAAGAGTTCCAGGATCAATTCCCTGCTCCCCAAGAGGAGAATATCTCCTAGCTCCTTGTCTGGATGACGTGGAAGAGCTTTCTGCCCCTTTCTCACCTGCCTGTGACCTAAAGGAGCCATGGCTGTGACTGTATTCTCAACCTGGACAGCCTGGAGGACATCCAGCCCTGCATCTCCCTTCACACCAAGGGGCTGCCCTTGGGTGTCAGCACCCCTGGGCGCTGGCCGAGCCGGTGAGCGTTGCACTGACACACCACAGGCAGAAAACCCCTCCAAAGAGCACATTTTGTTGCACAAATGACTCTTTTCCTTCTGTCTCTGAGCTCTGCAGGGGCTATCTCCAGCACGCTGAGTGCGTGCAGCCTCTCCACATTTCCTGTTTTCATTCCGGTATCTGCAGTGCTAACATACCGCGTGCCTCGAATTCCAGCCCTGGCGCACCAGGAAAAGGGAACAAGGGCAGATTCATGGGATTCTCAGAGTCTCTCGTGCCTTTTCTCCAGCCAGGCTGGGGATACTGATAACTCCTTGACTCCTTCCTTCTTCCCCTTTCTTCCTTTCTCTCTTCTAATTCCCGGACATGCTGTTATCCCTCAGCATTTTGATGCTGCGGTATTCTGACAGGGAAGGGCACACATTTGGCCTGTTCTCCTAAAAGCTGCAGCTGGGAAGAGCTGAATCAGAGCTGCTGGTCTGGTGAGAAAGTGTGTACAAAAGATTGCTCTGAGGCCTAAGACATTCTGCCAAAATGTGGCATAGCCGCTATAATACCATCTCCCCATTGCAGCGGTAACTTTCTAATTCCTCCTCCTAATGGTACAGATCAGGCATAAAACCCTTAAGCCAGTGGAAGGATTGTCTTGGCAAATATTTGATGACATTGCTTGGAGTTCAGAGTCAGCCAGATCCATCCCTCCTGTGTCTTCCCTCAGCTTCCAGCCAGCACTGATACGCAGGACCCGAGACACACTAAACTTGGCAATTTGAGACTTAAGGGACAAATTCCGTTCCTTTTAATCCCGTGGTTAGTTGAGGCCAGATGTTGACAGCAGAAACAGAAAGCTGTGGCCAGTCTGAGACCCAAGCAACAAGCACCAGTACAGGAAGGTATTTCCAGCCCCAAGTATGGTACCTGCTGTTGGCAGGACCCGCTCCCATCCCACCTGTGGATCCCATGGGGGATCGTGGATCGGCCATGGCTCTGTCCATGGATGGGCCGGACACGAACCTTCAGCTGCAGGAACTGATGGCATCACCCAAGGGATTTCTTCCCAGAGCTGTGTGTCCTTCCTCACCCAGCAAGCTGACAGGGATTCGAGAGCCAGCAATGCAGACGCAGAGGATTTCCATCCCAGGTGGAACTTCTCCACACCCCACCTCCAGCCCTCCCTGGGCTTGGATTCTGCAGCTCCTCTGGCCCAAAGGGGCACTTCCACAATGTTATGTACCTGCTGCCTCCCTGTGCTCCTCCCTGTCCCTTCTGCCAGCGTGGGGAGCAGCTGGGTGGGCGAGGAGGGGACTCCAGCTCTGGTCTGGGAGCACATCAGGAGGGAGGGTCACCGAGGCACGAGCTGGAGGCCAGAGGAGCAGCAGGGAAGCCCACCAGGCTGCTCATGGGGCTCCATCGTGCCAGCTGAGCTCAGCCCAGCCCACAGCATTTAGGATTCCAGCCTGGGATCAGCTGGCATCTGAGGGGGACTCCTGGGTGTCTCTGAAAGGTGAGATAAACATGGCACGGGCTTCAGCCCCTCAGCAGAGCCCAAGCTCCTCCTGGGAGTGCTGTAAGGGATGCAGATTGAAAACCTCCTCGAGGAGGGACAAAACAGAGGCAGACCCTGCTCAGGGAACACGTGATGCTGCCAACTGCCCATCCCTTGGGGAGGACCCTGGACATGGTGGCCAGAGGCTTTGTGGGTTCACCCCAATTTCTCTGAGCATTTCAGAGCCCCTTTTAGCTGCACTCCTGAGGTGGATTCCTTTGCTTTGGGCTTTTTATGAAAACTCCTGTTTTTTCTTGTTTTAAGATCATATTCTATTCCCACTGGAAGAGAAGCTTGAACCAAGAGGTTTAAAAGACAAACAGTGTCTCTCACCACAGTTTAATTATTTAACCAGGAAAAGATCTGTACGTTGTCTTACTTTTACTCATTTAAAGACACAGGTAGTTTAAAGTAAGTACATGGTTATTGAAAAGTGAATGTGCTATTTCCTCAGGAAGCATTATAGATTTAAAATACCGCTTTTGCTAACATTTATTTTTTTACTCCCTTCATTTTCCCTGCTCCTTGTTTTTTGCCTTCAATAAACCCCAGAGACACATTTTTCTAGTGAGAAAAAACAGGACAGTTTTGGAAAAATAAAAAACCATGTGAGAGACAAGACAAGATTATCAAATTGCCAATTTTTTGTCTAGGTTTAAAGCACAGAATCTTTGTATAAAGTTCTTCAGCACTCTTGCACAGCTCTAGGAAAGAGGCTTTTTCTGAAAAGGCTTTTCTGATGAAATCACATTTTCCATGACAAAAAACGGTCTTTGAAAAGACATCCTGACAGCCTGCTCCTGGTTCTGCCTGCTGGCTAGAGATGGGCCTTTTTCTGTCGTTTATGTAAATGCTGTTGGGGCTGAAGTGTGGGGAGGGGGCTGCTCCCGTGCCCCCCTCAGCTGTCAGCCTGATTGGCACCCAGTTCTCTGGGTCAGAACACCAGCCAGGACTACGTGGTGCCTGTAGTGACCCCATCCAGCGAGGACCCCAGCCCTCAACATCCCTGAGTGCAGTCTGTCCTTGTCCATGTGAAGTTGCTCAGGTGTGAGAGACACACGTACAGGTTGGAGCCTGCTGAACTGGGACGAGCCAGGGATCCATGGGGTCCATCCATCCTTCTCACAGCCTGGAAATACAGCTGCAGCTGGAGCAGCAAAGGCCAGTTGGAGTTCCCAGCTCTTCCTGCTGCAGGTCCCTCAGCCTGATCTCCACTAAGCCACCTGCCCGCCAGAGGCAACCCAGACATCCTGTGCTGGTGGCTGAGCCCAGCTTGTCAGTGCCTTCATGCAGAAGTGAGGAACAAGTGGTGAAGGGTTTAAAATATTCCTCTGATGCCCCCTTTGTGTGTGTCTTTTCAAGTGACCTTTCCCACCACAATTTTAGCATCACTCACAAAAGAGGCACTTCTTGCATTATCTGTGCCTCATCTCAACAAAGGTCCCATCCCGAGAAGTTTTGTTCTTAATTCTGATCTTCTTCAGTTTTCTGCAAGCCATTAAAAATCCCATCTCCTTTTAAATCTTGCTTATCCTTGAGAACAAGAGTTCAGAAAGATTCATAAAAGGAAGTGAAAATTTTTGTGCACATGAGGAGTACCCTGTTGAGATAACAGACAGCAAAGAGAAACACAGCAGGGATGTTCAGGGCTTAAGCCAACATCATTTAAGCTGATCTTCAGAGATTGGACTGTGATTGACATAGAGGGAAATGTCCTGCATCTGCTGCTGGGGGGCTCTGGCACTTTCTGGCCACTGTCACCTGGAGGAGCCAGGCCATGTGTGTGGCACTTGCTCCGTGTGAGGAGCTCCAGTGTCCTCACAGCCCTCAGGGGAAGGCTTAGGGAGAGCAGGACTCCATTTCCTGGACAGACTGGTGCTTGTTGACCAGGACCATAGGTGTAATAGCACAGCTTGCTGCTGTTCCCAGCTCAGGGAGTCCAGGGGGAAAAAGCAAATGCAAGGGTGAGTCCCCAGGTGGGTATGGGACTTGCTCACCTGCTGAGCACACGCTCCCTCTACACAGCCCTGGGTGGGATTGGGGTGAGAAGCACCTTTTGAAAGGCTTTTTTTTTTCATCACACAGTGAGGCTTTCCCAGTGTTTTAAGCAGGACAGGCACGGTGTAGTGTGAGCCGCTGCTGCCCTTAGTGCCACAAACCTCCCTCCATCCCAGCCTTGGTCTCACACAGTCCTGCCCTCCCATTGCTGACGGTCCTGCAGACCAGAATCTGTGTTCTGGGGAGAAAGGTGGGCAGCACTGAGGTTTGTAAGCAAGATAAACCAGGAGCCTGGAGCTCCCGAGCCATCTGTCTCGCCCTGACCGCTATGCAAGGCAGAGCCCGGCCATCCTATCAGCCCCTCTGCTGCTGGCAGCACTCCCAGATCCCTCCATTTGTGACCAGCCAACATGCCCTTCACTTTTCCCTCTCAACCTTCATTTAATAGGTTTGGGAGTCCAATCTGAGCACTGCTTCCAGATAAAAGCATTGCTCCAGATAAAAGCATCAGCTGGAGGCATCAATGGGATTTGTAAGTACACGAGGAACAGAAGGCACCCTCAGACTGGACCCAAACTTCACAAGCAGAAGCCAACAGGACCATCAGTGGGTACGGCGTGGGCAAGGCTGGAGGACCCCGATGGAGGAAGAGGAGGCACAGAGGCCCTTCCTTTCTGTTCAGCTGGGCCCAGCAGGCTCTGAGAGGGCTTGGTGAGGAGCGGGTCACTGGAGCAGTGTGGGGTGAGAGGAGTCACAGAGCGAGGAGAGGGAGGAGGTGGAGGGGCTGAAGCAGGGAAGGGCCAGTGGCAGCTATGTCAGGATTAGTGATGCTTGTGGGTTAGTGATGGGTGTGGAGGCGTGGGAGCAGAGGAAGGCCTCTGCTGACTTCCCGGGGATCCGCCTTCTCACTGGCACCGTGGATGTGTCCAGTCCTGGTGACTCCGATGGGAAGGAAGAGTTCCCAGTCCTGGGGTACCCTTGAGAAGGAAGCACTGCTTGTCTCTGCCTCAGAATCCCACCCTACAAGCCAGTGCCTGCACTGACACGTCCCCAGCACGGCCCTCCCTGTGAGCTCCAGGGGTGGGAGAAGCACCGGGGTGACCCCCCCAGCCCAATGGTGCCCAGCCAGGGCTTCTCCTCTTCAGCCCTGTCCAGGGGCAGCTGCAGCCCAGCCCTTCCCTGAGAGCTGCCTGGGGACAGTAAGGGAGACAATGGTGCTGCAGGACGGAAGACTCCCGGTTATTGGAAGAAGGTGAGGTCTGGGTTTGTCACTGAGACGTGGGAATGTGCCAGTTCCCTGGGACCTGCTGGCTCACCATGGTGAGCAGTGAGACCAGGCCCTGCCTCTGGCTTGCAGCAGCACCAGGGCCCTGCAGCAGAGGAGTGGGGCAGGGGTAGCTCTTTTTTTTCTCTTTAGGTCTTTCAAATGAATCCTACCCCTCTGCTTCTCTCCCAGCACTACGCAAAGTCTCTTCAGAGAGTCAAAAGCAAACTCCAGATTCCCTCTCTCCTGGGACACAGCTTCCGTAAAAGTCCTGGAAACTGGAAGAAAACAGCAGGAAAAAGAGCAAGGAAATGCCACTGCAGGTGAGTGACCGTGAATAATCCCCATGCTCACATTTTCTTCTGTGTTATTATCCTTTTTAAAAATTAAAGATGGTAATAGGTTACTGTAGTGGAAAGTGAGATAATGGGAGATTTTAGGGAGATAAAATTATAATGGTATCCAGGGAAGGAGGGCAATAGGGACAGAAAATTGAAAGGGATTTATTATGAATTTATCCTCACTTATAAATATTCCCCCAGGTTAGGGCTTATGGTGTTAATAATTAACCAGAATCTTATGAAGGCTAAAATAACTACAGCATGCACAAAGCTCCTCACTTCAGCACTCACCACGTGCACAGGCCTTGCCCGCCACTCATCCAAGTTACTGTGGTAAGTGTACATCTGCTTTCCACAATACCCTTCATTAATCATTTACACACGAGGGGGAGAATAAAGTCTTGGAGGGAAAATGCCACGGGAGCTATTTCTGCTCACCTGCGCTGGTGAGTGAGACCAGCTCTGAACCTTTCCAGCCCTCACAGGCCACAGTCCCAAGTGCTGTCTAAAAGAAGTGAATGCACATCAATCACAGCTATGAGCTGGGAGGAGATGTGTGTGTGCTGAATGTGTCCATTCCTTGTCCTGCATGGATTTCAGACTGTTCTGGTTCCATGGTGCCTATCTGTGAAGCACTAGGAAACAGGCCTGTGCACTATGGTCCTTCTCACCAGCGTTTCTTTCCTTCTGCTTCATGGTTCTCATTGTCCCTGTTCTGGTGGGAAGGGACCTCTAGAAGCCTCCAGGCCACCTCCCGCTCAGAGCAGGACCATTTCCAGCACTGGTCAGTCACCCTGGCTGTATTTCTGCCCACTGAAGACGCATGTCCAACACTCTCTGATCCGAAAAGTCCAAGGAGTCAGTGGGAGGAGGGCCTGGAGGGATAAGAAAATTCCTCTGGCTGTTGCAGTGCAATGGCTCTTTGGGATGTCCCTGTCATAAAAGCAGTGGAGCACTTGCCATTGATCAGGAGGTGAAGTGCCATGTGCACGGGGAGGTGACAGTCATCCTCCAGAAAAGCCTACTGAGACCTGCAGAGGAGCCTTTTGTGACAGCAAAACCTGTGGCTGAAGAAAGGGCTGATGGTGGGAAATGAAGGGACAGCAAATGCTCCTCAAAGGGTTAATCTTTAACCACACTGTGGCACAGCTCAAACTGCAGGAGGTGAATCACAGAATCATAGAATCGTAGAAACATGGAATCACAGAATCACAAAATGATTTGGGCTGGAAGGCACCTAAAAATCCATCCCATTCCAACTGCTGCCATGGGCAGGGACATCTTCCACTATCTCAGGTTGCTCCAAGCCCTGTCCAACCTGGCCTTGGACACTTCCAAGGATGGTGCAGCCACAGCTGCTCTGGGCACCCTGTGCCAGGGCCTCACCGCCCTCACACGGAGCAATTCCTTCTGTGTATGTCACCTAAATTTCCCCCCTTTCACTTCGAAGCCCTTCCCCCTTGTCCTGCCAGGGTTGGGGGCTGTGGGTATCCTGTCCCACAGGGAGAGTCCTACAGGTCTCACCTCCTTCTCCTGAGGACACAGCAAGGACCGTATCCGGCATCACAGGACCTCCAGTGTTCCCATCAGCAGAGAAGGCAGGACCCCTCTTCCCCATGAACTTCTGTGCTCCGTGCCCTGGACAGCACCAGTGGATAAAGGGAATCTGACCAAAGCGTCCTAACAAACAGGAGGCACCTCTGAATTTCTTAGCTCTGGGAAGAGTGAACCCGTCCCTGCAGCCGAGTGCAGAAGGTGTCAGTACTGAGTCATTTTTTTACAAACTCTGTGCCATGAGGAAGCGAGGTGAGGAGGGGTTGCTGCAGAGGACACAGCATGAGAGAGTCACTTGCACCTTGCAGGAGCTGGACTTCAATGACCCTTCCAGCTCAGGGTATTCTATGATCTCCATTTTCAGCTGCAAGAGTGTGCCTGGAGAGGGGGACTCTCAGGAACTGGGAGTTTTGCTCTGGGATCTCACAACCTCCTCGTGGAGACAAGGCTGATGGGAGCTGGTGCAGAGGCACCAGGGAAAAGGCAGCAGCACACACTCCAGGAAAGCCTTGACTTCCCAGGAGCATTCCAGGAACATATTTCAACCATGGGCACCCAGTCCTGGCAGGGAGGTTTGGCATCAGTGGGGAACTCATGCTGGAGTGATTCAAAGTCTCTGTGCAGCACAGGCAGAGCCAGCCCTTCACTGTCCTTCGGGTGACAGCTCAGTGACAGAATAGCTGAATGGGAAAAGGTGTTTGGGGCTACCTGTCCTGCATCCCAGCAGGGCTGTGTACTGGTTGCCTCAGGCTAACAGTCTCCCTGAAGTTTTGGAAGCGATCAAACAGCCAGGACAGAAGACCCCCTTCCCTGCCACAGCCGCAGGCACAGGAAGTGTTGACCCCAGAGTGGGGTCAGCCCTAGGCTGGGCGAGGAAAGGACACGCAGAGCAGCCCCAGCAGCACAGCACGGGCTCTGCACAGCACCATGCAGCCCTGGTAATGAGGACAGCAAATTAGAGTTCTTTAAATAACCAGGACCTCTTCAGGAAAGGGAGTAAGGTCCTCAGACAGCCTGATCTTCACATAATCCCTGCAAACAGACACCTCTGATTAGGAGGATTGGTTTCTTCTGGAGGGGAGCGGATTGAGGGCTTTGCCTGGCAAGAGCGAAATAACATCTGGTGCTGTGTTTCCTAAACCCAGGGAACCCCTGACTCCTGTCCCCAATTTAATGCTCAGCCTCCTCAGGCCTCCTCCTCATCCCAGCACCAAACCCCCTTCATTAGCATCTGACCTGGAGCAGGAGCACCCCACCCTTCAGCAGAGCCCTGGCACACATCGTGCCGGGGTCAGAGAGGAGCCCTGAGCCCCTGGAAGGGATGGCAGGATGGGCAGTGGTGGCAGGAGCTGCCCTCGAGGACTCAGTGCCAGCTTTGTGTCACGGTCCGGGTGGGCAGCGGGGCTGCTCCTCACCCCCTGCACCACTGACACAAATTGGAGGAGCCACATCAGTGACACAGAGGTCTCAGTTAATGAGCAGGGACACTAATGAATCTGTGTGTTATCTCCGTGTATCCTCTGCCTCCAGGACAGCCCTAGGGCGCCTCAAGCAAACAAACGAAGGAAACGTGAAGGAAACATGTCTATTAGGGCTTGCCAGCACCTGGGCTGTGCACCCCTTCCCCCGGAGCTGGCTGCATTCAGGGCAATGTACATTCACAGCAGCAATTTATACAGACTCACAGCAAATATTCTTGCTGATGATTTTCTGCAAGATTTGCCAGGGCTTTTATCAAAACCAAAAGTGAGATTTCCTTTTTCCTTCCTTTTTTTTTTTCTTTTTTGGCTCATTTGCATAATGAAATTCTGAAATTTCGCCCCTCCCCCAAGATATACACAGTTTTCTGTGTTGATGAAGATCAGATGTGGCTGAAAATAATTTTGATGGAAAATGTTCAGCTGTCTCTCCAGCAGGATAATGCCCTGACGGAGCCCTGCCACGCAGAAGTGCTGGCATGACCAAATGACTTTGCTTTAAGAAGCAGCAAGAGAACAGCCCCTGGCAAAGAGGGAAGAGCCCTTTCAATCCCAGCTGCATTCTTGGAGAAGCCTTGGAGATGTAGGAGACCCACTGAAGTGTTTCAAAGCACCAGCCTGTCCTAGTGAGGAACACATTATTTTCTGGCTGTTTTCTTTCCATGCTAACCCAGCTGGGTGGCTCTGAACACACCTCCCAGAGAAAAGCAGGACAGGGGGAGGATGCTGATGAGATGCAGAGTATCGAGAGGTTTGGCACCTGGACAAAGGCATGGCCCAGGAGAAGAAAGGGCCACCAGCTCTAAATTTTCCTAACCCAAGTCTAGGGTGACAGTTTTGCAATGGTCTGGTCCCAAAAGGCTTTTTGGGTAGCAGTAGCCCCAAAGTTGGGTGCCACCAGGGAATTACAGCACTGGCAGGGAGCGTGGGTGTAATGCTGGATCATGGCTCTGCAGAAGAGCTGAGGCGTGTGCTGGAGCTGCCACAGCTCCCTCCAGTTTTCCTTCCCCTGGAGGTGCCAGGGTGGTCTCACCACTCTGCACTCTTGTGATCCAGAGGGAATTATGTCTGCTGGGAGCGTGAGAGCATCGTACAGAGCAGCACATCTACAGGAACCAAAGGTGGAAGGGCAGTGGAGCAAGAGCAAGGTGGTTTTGTGGGAAAAACTGGGCTGAAACAACTGTAGCCCTGAGGTGACAGCTGCCAACAGGCAGAACATCTCAAATATCAGTGTTACCTCAGGCCTGCATCTGAGCAGTGCATTAAATAGCTCCAGAAATACGTTCAGGCACGGGGACCAGGCGCTGTGATCGGCCCACACTGTCTCATGAAATTCCCTGGTCCCTGCAGCTGGGTGAATCCATCCAAAGCAGTTGCAACTAGATGATCTTTAGGATCGCTTTCAACACACTGTGTGAGTCTATGAAAATGGTCCCAGGAACATCTGCTGTGTCCAGGAAAGGCTTTGGAGTGAGCTGTCTGGCCCAGCCCAAGCCCAGGGCCCTGTCTGACAGCTGGGTGTCTCACCCTGGCAGGCCCTGCCTGGCTCTGTTTCACGTGTGTACCATGGTCTGCTGCTCCATGGCAGAAGTGAGCACTGGGGGGTTGGCACCTGGTCCATCCCAGAGAGGAAGCAACAACTCATTTTCTGCCATTAGATGCTGCAAGAATAATTTTTAAATGAGAGCTATGGGCTAAAATGAGAGTTGTGGGCTAAAATATACTTTCTGCATGGAGTGAGTGGAGGAATCAATTAATCAATCAACTGATTGCTTAGACATACAGGGAGATCACCATCACTCAAGACTGAGTGCAGCTGCTGCCATGCACTGTTGCAGCAATTTCACATTTGCTGTCATGCCACAGGGCTCTTGTTTGCCATTTTCATGATCGTTTATGCCACATTTGTCAATTTCTTGGCCTCACATTCAATAGCATCAGCAACTGGTTGAAGCCCCTCAACCTCCAGCCAGTTATCCGAGTCAGCCTAGGGAAGGACTTAAAGGCTTAAATGGTGCTGTTTCAGGGCTGGACCCAAGCACCCAGGAGTCTTTGCCAGGCCTGGGCTTCTAATTAAACCCTTGTCAATTCTAACACCTTCCAAATGGAAAGAGACATCTGCTTTGTCCACTCACGTCTCCAGCACACCCACTAATAAGGAGGACAGATTTCTGCAATCAGGAATCCCAACATGTGGATTATTTTCCTGTATTTTGCTTCAGGACAGTTGAACTCAATGGCATGTTAGAGAGTATAGAGTGAACTAATTCAGTCCAAGCAATTCCTTGAATAAAGCAGTACAGATGTTTATCTGCTTGCTAGGGCTTGTTAATGACCCACTGTAAGGTAAATATGGTCTGCCCAAAGCTTGGCCACCGAGCACTGATCTGCCCCAGAGCCAAAATCTATCAGCATGAGAATCACAGAATGGTTTGGGTTGGAAGGGACCTTAAAAGTAAACTAGATACAACCCACTTGCCATAGGCAGAGACACCTTCCACTAGCCCAGGTTGCTCCAATCCCCATCCAACCTGGCCTGGGACACTTCCAGGGATGCAGGGGCAGCCACAGCTTCTCTGAGAAACCTGTGCCAGGGCCTTCCCCTCACAGGAAAGAATTTATTCCTAATATCCCACCTAAGCCTGCCCTCTGGCAGTGGGCAGCCATTCCCCCTTGTCCTGTCCCTCCAGGCCCTTGTCCAAAGTCCCTCTCCAGCTCTCTTAGAGCCCCTTCAGGTACTGAAAGGCCACAAAAAGGTCTCCCTGGTGCCTTCTCTTCTCCAGGATGAACAATTCTCTCAGCATTTCCTCACAGCAGTGGTGCTCCAGCCCTCTAACCATCTTGGTGGCCTGAAGAGGATGGTGCTGTCTAAGGGTGCTGAACACAAGGGTTGTGGGGGAGAAATGAGCAGAGCAGCTCGTTCATCTGCTCCCCAGCAAGGGAAGAGTCCGTGATCCCTGTCCAGGCTGGATGGTCCTGCAGCTTGGGGTCTGCCTTTGGTGAGGGTGCTGTGCAAGACAGGCTGTGGACCCTGCTCTCCAGGATCCTGGAATCAGGCTTGTGCTGGATTTTCACCCAAGGTCCCATCGCCCAGGCTGGGGGAGGAGCTGGGGACAAGTGGGGGTGGCAGGAGGGAGGCAGAGGAGCCCCGCTGGCTGGTTGGACCTCACACACCTGGCAGGGCTGGCTCTGCCTCATCTCACTGCACCCGGCCATGGGGCGCGGGAGGGAGGAGGGAACTGTCTCTTTGGATATCTTACACTGCAACCTTTTGGGGTGGAAAATAGCTCTAAGCACCAAAGAAGAGAATTAAAGTGCATTTTAATGATATGTGTCTTATGTCTGAATGAGCATCTCAGATTACAATATCATTTGGGTCCATGTGAGGAAATCCAGCCAGTGAAAAATCTCCCATCATCTCCTTCTACATTAATAAACATATTTATGTTTTAGAGCTTAATTTCAACTGTTATGTTTTTTCAAAAGTAATTAAACTGGGTTTCAAATGAGAAAATAACCTCATGTACTCCCTGCTCACCAACCACACATGAATATTAAAGAAAGTGGTCAGAAACAGATCTATTTGTGAAAAAAAAAAATAAATTAATTAAATGCAGTTTTTCTTCCCTGCAGCTTCATTCAACCTTTATATCAAAAATGACATGAAATGCATCTGGGTTCATTTGTTTAAAAATTTCCTTTGAACACATCTCCATCTCCATTTAAATTAAAAAATGACTTAGCACAAAGAATAACAAAAAGCCTTCTGTGCAGGAATACAATGAGTAATGAACTTCAAATCATATCTGCATGAAAGATTGTCAAGTTGGATATTGTTTTTCCATGTGACCTGTTTTTTTCTAATTATTATATTTTTCCTGGCTCTGATTTTATAAACAGTGGCACCTCTCCCCTTAGCTGGCTCTAAAAGAGGTTTGTTTAATCTTTGACATTTCCTATTTCACAGGCTGCTTTGCAAGTGTCACACAATAGAGCTTTGTTGGTCTCAGTTTAATTAAACACCATTTCTTTGCTTTAAGTAGCAGAGGCAGTGACACTTTAAAAAGTTCCTTTTCTGCTTGAAAAATAATACAGTGTCAGTGAATAATTAAAACATACAAATCATCAGCATTAATTAACATCCTGAACACTTTTAAGTGCTTAAGAGTCTTTATTTCTGGGCATTTCATTTGAAAGGCTTTTTGGAGACAGATAGAATTAGCGAGCATCATTTTGGTGATGTTCTCTGGGGTCATGGACAGGAACTCTCCCGTTTCCCAGCAGCCAGGTGAGGAGCTCGAGGTCACTGGATATGGAATCCCTGTCTCCTCTGAATATGCAAAGCCCCTGCTCTAGCACAGCCCCCCATGCCAGGGGGTTGCAGCACCTGGAAAACCGGATCCTGGAGGAGCCAACCCAATTTCAGGGCAGTTAAGATCCTCTCTGATTTTCTGCTTTCTCCAGGAAAAAACAGAAGCTATGCGTAATTTCCAAACAGTGCTGTACCAGCCATAGCTGGGAAGGCCCAGACAGGGTTCTCTCATCACCTCACCTTCCCTGCATGGACCGGAGACCCCCAACCCCGCTCCCACACTGTCTGCACAGCACATTGGGCTCCCAGTCCCTTATTCCTGAGCAGTTCACATGTGCCTGCCCAGCGACCCATCAATACTCAGCGTAGCCATTCCCATACACCGGCCCATCAATATTTATTGCAGTAATTTCCACCCATCTGAATAATAGAAATTGCAGATGAAAAAGCTGGGCAGTGGCAGCGGTGGGAAGGAAACTGGGTGTTGCAGTTCTCAGTCGAGTGCCTGGAAGTGGCTGCTCTCGTCTTGAAACGCAGCTTTGTGCCTTTCATCCCAGTGCACCTACTTGCTCCAAACCAGTTCTTCTTCTCCTTTCATGAGTGCACTTTTCAAATGATAATGGGCTGGTGTCATGACCTTGCTGAAGCAGAGACTGCCGTGCTAAAAATATTAACGCTTTTCGTCTTCACTTCTGAGTCTCAGACGGGTTTGCTGGTTTTCTCTGAACATTTCAAACACATCGATGTCACTGTAGAAATGAACTTGCCCCTTTCTGGCTATAATATGATAATCCACCATATATGCATGTGAATTTTGATTTCATAACCACGGGGGCTGTGCAGCACCCAGGCAGCCCCTCTCTGCCCATCAGACTGGTGCATCATGCCACAAGTGACTCATTCAGGACCTCACAGCAGAGCTGGGAACAGAGCTCTGGATGTCCACAACCTGGTGTGGTCTTCAACACACTCACAGTTTCACTGGACATGTGGATGTCAGAATTGCATCTTGGATCCTACTCCTGTCCACGCCAGATCTTCTTACTCCACTGCACTGGCCAGTCCGAGGGAGAGTCCTACTGAGGGACAGTCAGAGGGCCAGTCATGGTGCAGTCCTACTGTGCTATGATATTCCCAATATTCCCTTTGGAAACCTGGCAGGGCCAAGAGCAGGGTGCACATCCAGCCCCAGGCACCCTCTGCACTTCAGAGATGTCCAGGACCAGTGACCCAGATGTTCAAAATCACCTGAGGAACCTCAACATGCACAAGACTATGGGACACAGCAGAAAGCATCCCCGAGTCCTGAGGGAGTTGGCTGATGCAGTTACCAAGACACCCTCAATGGTATTTGAAAAATCACGGCAGACAGATGGAGTCCCAGGGGACTGGAAAAGGCAAAGCATTGCTCCCATTTTTAAAAGGGTAGCAAGCACAAGCCTGGAAACGCTCAGCCTGTGAGCCTCTCCTCTGTGCCTGGAGGAGATTTGAAGGATTTGCGTGGTACTTGCTGCTGAGATTTGTAGGTTTGAAGAATGAATTCAGTGGACAAGGGAAGGGCTGGGCTTCTGTACGGGCTTTAACACAGTCCCTCACAACATCCTTCTCTCTGAATTGGAGAGAGATAGATTCAGTGGGTGGACTGAAGGGTGGATCAGGAATTGCCTGGATGGTCACATCTACCTGAAATCACAACTCCCTGACAGGAGGGGGCAGCCAGGGGGGGGTTGGGCTCTGCTCCCAGGGAACAGGGACAGGACAAGAGGAAATGACCTCAAGTTGTGCCAGGGGAGGGTCAGGTTGGACATCAGGAGGAATTTCTTCATGGAAAGGGTGGTTAAACATTGGAACGAACTGCCCAGGGAGGTGGTTGAACTACCTTCCTGGAGGTGTTCAAGGAACGACTGGATATGGCACTCTGGTCCGGTTGCCAAGGCTGTGATCAGTCAAAGGTTGGGCTCAATGATCTCGATGGTCTTTTTCAACCTCAGTGATCTGTGATTCAGAGAGTAACGGCCAATGGCTCCATGTCCAGCCTGGTATCAGTGATGAGCAATGTCCCTCAGGGGTCCATGCTGGGACCAGTACTGTTTAACAGCTTCATCGGTGGCACAGACGGTGGGGTCAAGTGTGCCCTCACCATTTCACAGATGGCACCAAGATGTGTGGTGCAGCTGAGGGACAGGATGACATCCAGAGTGACCTGCACAAGCACAGGAAGGAAGCCCATGGGAACCTCACGAGGTTCAACAAGGCCAAGTACCCCTGTGAGGGCTGATAACACATCAGGGTTTTGGAGCCTGACAGCCTCCACCACCCACCCCTGAGCTGATGGGGATCCTACTTGGAGTGGCCAGTGCCACTGGAGCACGGACCCACTGCCCTCCAACCCATCTTTGCCTGGTCCCTTGTGGTGCTTGCAGATGTGTCACAGCTGGGCTGGGCAGCAGCCAGGCAGTGATCCAGCAGCACTAAGCTCTTGCTCCCAGGGCTGTCTCTGTGGATGCTCCACAGCAACCTGCCACCCATTGCCCTTGGGCAGCACACGCACCATCAAGGGCAGAGACCTGATCATTTTCTGCATATCCGCCCTCCACTCTGGTTTTTCTCTGCCAACCCTGGCACGGGAACAGGAAATCCCTCCACCTTTTACACCAATTATTGACTTTTTTACATTGCACTGGAGAGGCTCCTCAGAGTCCACAAACCTGTGTCAGAGCACATCCCAAACAACAAGAGCTCTGCAAACCTGCCTCCAAGACACTCCCAGCTCTGACCTCTGAACAGGTTTTCCAGAAGACTTCATCCCCTGGGATGGGTGGTCTCGCTATCAGAGGTAATCACAGCAGGAGTCCTTTTCTTGTGGTACTTTGTAGAAATCTCAGCTTTTCAGATAGGAAAGGTGGACATTAACACCTCAGGGTAAAACTGGTGATACTGAACCAACAATGAAGTTCTTGTCTACCTTAGTCTCCAGCAAAAAGCTTTGAAAAGGAGGCAATGTTTTCCTTAGATAACTGATAGTAGTCTGGGTATAATGTGCAGCCAATTTAATACTTAGCAGCTTTATGCCTATAGCAGGTGTTTGTTTAAGAGAGATTTCACAGTACAGAGAGAGGTAAATAGCAGATTTCTTCCTTTAATGGGCCTCAGGCTCATTAAACAACATTTTGCTTTCTCCTGTACAAGGTTTTTATTCATTAAAGGGATTCACTCTATTTCCAAGGGCGTTTTTTTCTCCTTTATTGACAATTCGTCTAATGTGCTGAAAGTTGTGTATCTGAGTGGGGGACAGGCAGCTGCTGTGCCTCTGCTCCCAGCCTGGGTGCATTTCTACCTCCACAAGTGACTCCTCTCACTCTGAAAACACAACTTGACAAATTTCGTGTGTTCTGGATTCGTTCTCTTCTGAAAAACAAATTGTGTCTCCAACAGGCTGTATTTTGAAACCTCAGAACAGCCATGTCAGCAGCCTCAGAAAGGCATCGAATTTGCTTTTGAGATGAACCAGCTCAAAATACAAACTGGAAAATCTCTACTGAGTTCTGTTTCAGTTTTCCCCCAACACTGATCATTTTTCTTCTCTTGCCTCCAGAATCTGTGCATGAGCCTGTTTCTTCAGGATAGGGTGCTGTGGAACAGGGGCCGTTTCAGCTACACACAGTAGGAACTACCTGGGCAAGAAAGAACCGTGAACTAAGGAAACCATCAAACACTGAAGGAGGCAGTAAATGCTCTCAGATGTGTCATCTGGGCTTTTTATATGTTTTAAAGTGACAGTCCTTCCTCAGGAGACTGCCCTTGCCCACGCTTGGCCAACCCGAGCCTGTTTGTGTGCCTCAGGCCCATGGACATCGCACCTTTATTTGCACACACGAGACTCAGGTGTCGAGGCCAAGAGGACAGCCGTGAAACTTTGTTCCGGACATGTGAGACTCTCCCTGTTGTTTCAGCATTTCTCCTCACAGGTCTGGGATTTACAAAGCCGAGAGATTCCCATTCACAGCTCTTCTTTCTAATCACACAGCCGATGGCATCCCCTGCCACCCGAAAGCAGCTTTTGTTTGACATCTGGAGCCAGCCTTGGCATGGACCAGAGGAGAGCATGTCCTCTGCAGCCTCAGTGCCAGGCCGGGAGCCAGCAGAGCCATGGGATGGGCCACAACGTCTTTGAGTTCCCCCACCCAAACATTTGCAGCTACACACTAAGGACCAGGCAGGGTCTGAAGCCAGCTGCCCTGGCAGGATTTGGCCTTCAGAAAACCCAGATGTCCAGATGCCAGCAGGATGTCCTCTCCACTCCCCTCTACTCTTCCATCACCCTCTTCTCACCATCTCCTGCTGCTTCTGCTCCTTGAGGCTGATTTAAAGAGAAACCATGAAGGCTCCTCATTCCTGATCTCCTAATTCTCTGACATTCTTGATGGGATTTGCTGAGCTAAAAGGCACCTGAAAGGCCGGAATTGAAAACAGCTAAAGGTCCATTAGCACAGACAACTCCAGAGACACAATCTGGAGTAAACATGGGAAGCTGTTGGAAAATCATGGAATCACAGACTCGTTATGGTTGGAAAAGTCTTTTAAGATTATCAAGGGCAAGCATCAACTAGCACCACCACCATGTTCACCACTAAACCACATGTCCTCAAGTGCCACATCCACACATTTTTCGAGCACTTCCAGGGATGATGATTCCACCACTGCCCCGAGCAGCCTGTGCTAGGGCTGGACAACCCTTTCCACGAGAAAAGATTTCCTAATATCTAATGTAAACCCCCCCGGTGCAAAATGTTACATACTTTGCTTGTTATCAAAATTAATTCTACTGCCAAAGAATTCAGCCCAAAAGCCTTGTTCCCCTGAAACCTGCTTCATGTCTTCTTAACTGACACATGACGCAATAATAGCTCCAAATAAAACCCCCAAATCCTGTGTGTGAGCACTGCACGAGCTGGGGGCCATTTGCACCCACCTGGGTTCAAAGGCGCAGCCCTGAGCCCTGAGCCACCATGGGACTGTGGAAGCAGAGGTCCTGCTCAGGAGATGTGCTCCTGTGAAGTCTTTGGCCTCACACTGTAAAGAATAAAAGATCAGATGCAGCAGCTCACCCGCACCATCTACAACGCCATTCACTGGAATAAAGGTGTTTCTTTTGAGGAAAAGAAAAGCAGTGAACTAGAAAAAGAGCTTTGAATTAATGGCTATATAATTTGGCAGTGGAATTTGAAAGTTCCCGATCAAAGAGAGATTAATGGTCCAGATAAAAGAAATACTAGAAGAAACAGATGCTCCATGTTTGCACACTTGGCAGAGCAATGGAACAAGGCAGGAACAGCCGTATCAGCCCATGGCCTTGATGGGGGACAGTCTACCACAGCCTCCACCACCAGCAACTCAACTCAGCAGTTTAATAAAAAGTTCAAGCAGCATTTCTCTTATGTCCTTTATGGCAGAGTTTAGGATTAGTTTGCTGTTTAAAATTCCTCACAACTTCAGGCCCGTGGGAAGTAAATAAATACTGGAGGAGACAAATTGTGATGGCACCATCACTGCTGGTGGGATGCTCGGCTCTTTCCCACCAGATGCCAGCCTTTCCCAGGATCGAATTTCCTGCACTGAAGAGTTTTGCAGGTCCTTTGTGATAGGAAAAAAAATAATAAAAGTTGCCCCATTCTTTTTTCCTGAGGAAAAAAGGCCTGGAAAAAGCCTTGCAAGAATGAAAAGATGACAATTAAGAGGATGCTGACTTAGCTCTTCCAGCTAAAGCACTTTCTCATTTGAACACATTTGAGCTTTCTTTTTCCTTCAAGGCTGAACAGAGAAAAAAAGTTAATGATTTTTGGGGGGTCAAATAAACCATTTCTTTCCATTCACCCCTGAGACTCTCAGGTTTGTGTCAAGCAGTTGACAGTGATTCCAAATCAAGAAATATTTCATAGAATCATAGAATATGTTGAGTTGGAAGGAACCCAAAAGGATCAAGTCCAACTCCTGAAATAGCATACTGAGGTTTTTTCAGCACAGATAACCCAGCACAAACTCTGGGCTGGTCCCTCCCTCACTCCCTTCTGTGACTTCTTGCTGAAGGAGGCACCACTCACACTTGGTTTGCGTCCCTGACTGACCCCCCAGTGACTCCCCAGCTGAGCTGCACCTGCCTCTCTGAGCACCACCTCAAGGGCTCTAAGGACTTGTGAACTACGGGCTTTCGGCTGCTGGAAAAGATGGAACACACTAAACACATGCCTGCACATATCTGTGGATTCATCAATCTGTTTAAGTTGAGAAATCATGTGAAAACTCAAGAGAACACAAGGATTTGTTGGGTTTAACTTAAATTCTTCTTTTGCTTTATTTTTGGCTTTTTTGTTGTGTGTTCAGTCAAATCAAAGTTATTTTTTCATGTTTTATACCTCAGCCAAGACAATGAATTCATAAAACTCTGATTATTTTCACCTCACCAAAAGGCTTTGATGGAGAGCTGTGGCCTCGAGCCGAGGGATGCACAGGGAATCAGGGATCTGCCCCTCTCCAGGCAGCTCCTGTGAAATCCCCCTTTTTCACCGTGACTCCCTCGTGTGACAAAGGACCTTCTCATCACTGCCCACCCAAACCCTGGGAAACACAGATGTCTTTGTTGAGGAAATCTAGAGAGGCAGGAGCCTCTGCTCTGGAGATGCAGAGCCAGCCGTGATCCCCTCATCAGGACTCACGCCTGGAGTGCGTCATGGGGTCTTCAGGACCAGCGGTGGCTATCGCAGCTTCAGAGGTTCCAAATCAGAAATCTAGTGGCAAAACCATGAAATGGATTGTAAATTCCCCCTGTGTTTTCCCATGCCTGCCCCTGCTGCCGTCTGTGAGTACAGAAAGCACCGCAAGGCTTTGGCTGCATCGAGGAAAAGCCCACACCCACGGCGTGGTGACACAGCCAGGGTGGGAGTGTCACCCTTGGGAGGATATTGCTTCACTTGGAAGAGCCTGCACATTGGGAGGGTATGACTTCAGAGTTTCTTGGGAAGTCGGACTCTGATTTTAAGAGATAAAATACTTGAAAAAAAAAATCAGGAACCAGAAGTTTAAATAGACACAGAATGTCTGAAGTGATGAAATCACAGGGAGAAACATAAAATCATCAGCTCTGACCAGTGCCCTTGCACCCTCAGTCTGAGTCAGGGGACCAAAATTACTTCATATGTCACACCGTGCCCAGAGCAGCAGCCACAGCGTGGCCGTGTCTGCACTGCTGTGAGTCACTGCTGGTGACACAGGGAAAGGCTCTGCCATGGCTGGGGACATCTCCCTTTGTACTTGACGTCAGTGAAGATACCTGCAGGACGAGCATGGCTTTCTCTTATCTTCACGTAGTCATGGATTGCAAGGACAAAAGAGACTGGCTTGGCCAGCCAGCCTGACCTCCCACTGGCCCAAGCTCAGAGCTCTGGGTTCAGGTTTGATAATGTGGAGAAGTGTCCACATCTGATCTACAGTTGAGGACCTGAGGGGCAGGGTCCAGCTGCTCTGAGGAACAATATGGAGTCTAAATGGATGTGAAGGATGCAAAACCCACTTCCATCACAGCAGCCACAGGAACAGCTACAACAGACCAGAACAGCTCTGAGATATTTTAGTCTAAACAGGGCATTCCCAGTGCCTTTCATTACATCAGGGAGCCTAAATCTGCCTGGTATTTAATTTGGAATGGTTGTGTTAAAGTTTTGTGAACCAGCTTGGGCTCCTGCAAAGGGCTGCTTGGCCCGAAGCTGGGCACACCTTGGCCAGGAGCTGGGGTCACCTGTCCCCACAAGTGGCCAGGAGCTGGGGTCACCTCAGGCATCTGCATCTTATGGGCCATCAGGTTGGTGTTCTGTGCAGTTTGCTGGCCAGACATATCAGGTATAGGCTTCATCCTGGGGGGGATTGGGAAGGGAAGGTTTGGGAAGGTTTGGGAAGGTTTGGGAAGGGAAGGGAAGGGAAGGGAAGGTTTGGGAAGGGANGCTATCAGTTTGGGTTTTGGGGTATTTTGCTGGCTAGACATATCAGGTATAGGCTTCATCCTGGGGGGGATTGGGAAGGGAAGGGAAGGGAAGGGAAGCCATATTTGCACACTGACACGGAGAAATAAACTTGGCTTTTCTCTGTGCCACGGACTCTGTAGGATGCTCAAATCCCAGAACTTCCTCCTCACAGGGGAATTTCTCCCAGTCCCAGCATTAGTGCCGAGCCCTGTCCCTGCACTGCTCAGCAGGAAAGGTCAGTGGAGTCACTAATCCCAGGGCAAACAGTGGCAAAATGTATCTGGGGCAGTGAGTGCAGCTTATCTCTGTTTGTGAGGAGGTGTCACCTTGCCAGTGCGGGTGTGTATCAACAGTGACTGCTGGATATATTTAGTGTATTTCACTCCTTTCTCTTCCTTGTTCACAAGTGCATTTGCTAAAGCACAGGGCAAATGTTTTCCTCTGCAAAATTAACCATGTAAGGGCGGCCAAAGATTTACAGAGCCTTTCTCTGTATGCCAGCCCCTAGAAAGGGATTCCCTGGAGCCACAAGCCCAGGCTGCTGTCTGTTCACACCAGGATGTTCCCAGGCCTGCCCTGGGAATGACTCCCCTCTCTCTGCCCATCTGCCCCGTACGAAGAGAGCTCACTCCTCCTCGTAGGTTGCAGAGAAATAGAAGCTGAACCTCTGGGCACTGTGCAGAAAGCTGATACATCCTATTAGGAGATTGATCCAAGCAGAGAAGATGGACACAGGAGACCCATCCAGAGAAGGGGGGTTGGATCAAGCCCATCAGTTTGGCTGCAGTCCTGGCCCATGGTATCCCACAACCTAAGGTCATTCATTTTGGCCCAAGGAGAGGGCAGAACACTGTCCTGTGCTGGGATGCCAGGAGGAAGCTGGCAGCTGGAGAGGTGGGTGCTCATCTGTACCTTCTCCACTCATAGTATTTTTCTTATTAGGGTGTGTATTGGCCAAGGAACGACTCTGCACCTTCTGTCCTTGGCAGAGGCAGCTCAGGTCAAGGCTGTGTGCAGGTCTTGTGTGCACCTTGAGATGTTCTGGCTGTGACCTGGCACAGTGACTGCCTCCCATCAGGATGGCTTCAGTGGCAGAGATTAGCTGGACTGAGACAAGATTTACTCTGTCCTCTGGTCATGAGAAATCCCTTTCCAGTCCCCAGCAATGCTCCCACTGCCCGGTGTCCTCTGTGTCCCCTGACAGAGCACAGGTAGGAGACACCCAGTGACACATATCCCAAGGTCATGGCCCCACGGGGTTCTGCTTCTCCCTTCTGCCCTGAAGAGCAAGTAGTCAGCAAGGTCTGCAGGACAGGTTGGTCCTGAGAGGAGACCTGGGATGAAAGTGACAAGCCAGGGCAGTCAGTGAGCACTGAATGATGAAGGTTTGGGGTAACACTGCTCAGATGACCTGGGGGTGTCAGGTCACCACATGTCCTCACAGGATACCCCACCACGTGTATCAGGTGGGGTCACTCTGCAGGGACTTGGGCTGGACAAGCTCACATAAGCAGGAGCTTTGGGCTCTCCACTGGAGGTGAGCTTTGGGTAGGTTTGAAATGGTTCCTTTAGTCAATTGGGACTACATTTGGCTGAATTTCAACAATCACATGTTGGAATGACCACAGTTTATTTTAAAAATCCAATTTTTACGTCCTTTTGGTGGCTAAGAAGGGCTCGAAGGCCTGAAAACCTCATCACAAAATCAAGTGTGAAATAAAAGTTATTGGAACCCTGCCTTATCAGGAACAATCTCAGCTGACTGCTGGCTTTCAGCCTGGGTACTGGTAACACCTTATGGGTGTGGGAATGATAGCGTGGACTGAAAATAAAGTCCATTATGAGAACGCATTCAGAAGACTACAAAATAAATGGAGATGGAACAGCCACCAGGATAAGGACAAAGACCTGGAATTGCTGAAATACATCTGAAGCAAATGTACAGGCTGAAGATGTCACAGGCCCTTCACTGGATTGAAAGGATCAGCTTGTCTCCTGCAGTCTGCAGGGATTAACACGGCTCCAAGGAATTCACTAACTGTTTTGTTAATATCTAGAAAGATAGTGGGAGACGCTTTCTCAGCAAGCTGAGATAACACACAAGTGTCTGCTCCACCCCCAGGAGAAGGAGGGTGTTAAACTGCAATCAGAAAAAACAAAGTTTAACTGATTGCTTAGAAACTTCAAAGTTAAACAGCTCCAATAACCTGAAACCGAGGGTCTGGAAGGGGGTGCTCTTATGGGATGATGATATTTTTAATAAATCTAGGAATGCCATGAAATATTTACAAGGCTGGGAGAAAACAAATGCTGTGGCAGTCTCCACATAAGAGCAGCGGGGAGGCAAGAGGTAATTAGGGAGCTGTTACCCTGCTATAAGCACCTGGGAAGCTCAAGGAATGGCTGCCACATACTCAGATGCCGTGGAGGTGGTCACATCCCATTGTTAAAAACAGCTGGTAACTGGGGGTTTCAAAAGAATGCGGGAAGGTCTAGAAAATCTGCCTCGTGGTGAAAAAGGTGAGCTGGTCAGTGTGTTTAATTTATCTGTGAACAGGCTGAAGGGTGAATCGAGGGTGCTGGGAAGTGAGAGAAACCGAGATCTGCCTGTGAGCCGATGCTGGAAAAACTCAAAGTGGAAATAAGTTGCAATTAATAGTGCAAGTAAGGAACCTTTGCTCAGGCAGGAGCACTTGATCTTGGCATGGGATACATTTTCCAGCAGGTAATATCTGTATACAAGGATTGCAGGGCTTGAAAAAGTGTTTCTGATGCATTTGGCTCAGGGAAAGAAGTGGAAGAATCTGTGAGCTGATATTCAGGCAGTCACACAAGGAACTGGAGTCATTTCTGCTGGTCATACTGTCTATGAAGGTCTTCCAGAAATGTCCTCCACTGAGAGATTCAGCAGATCTTCAGCAGATTCATTGCAATATTTGGGAACTGAGTATTTATCCTCCATATCTTCATCAAGCACTATCTATGAAAAGAAAGGTAATTCAATCTTTCTCAAAGAATTACTTCATCTCTCTAAACATTACAGAACGCAGAGAAAATAAACTGTCTGAAATTAGCTGATTACACAATATATTTCACAGAAAAATAAATAATTTAAGCTGACAAGAAACTGGAGATATTTCCTAAATCAGGCAGAAACCACTAACTACGAAAGTAAAAATGAATCCTGCTGAAATTGTAATGTTTTTTGGAGCATGTTTAGCCAGTTTGGCTGTGGTGTCCGTGGTGGCACCAGCTGGCTGCAGGGGGCTGCTAGTGCTGTGTGTGGAAAGGGGTGAGGGTTGGTCTTGGCTCTAGGTTGTTTTATGGCCTCTTAGCACATGAAACTGCTGATTGCTCTGGTTTAGGTAAGCTGGGAAACACTGATTCACAAAACCTCACATTTCTTGTTGGAAACGTCTTAGTTTGGGGACAGCTTTCTGGTTCACACCTGGACCTGGGGCTTCCAGAGCTGCAGGCACAGTGAGAGCAGTGCCTGGGCAGCTCTGGCCCCATTGTAGCCACCTGGGTCACCTCTGACTGGGGACACTGGGACTCCCCCAGGTACTGGGAAACAGCTTAGGCAGCTGTTGTTCTTAGCAGTGATGCTGATTGACAGCTGTCTATCTTGGAGCCCTGGAAACATCTGGAACATTCTCTGTTCAAAGGAAACGTAGAAAGTTTCAGCCTATTTCAGGCTGAAACCAAATTTCAACAACCCCAAGTATTCATTTTCTTGGAAATCACACTTTCCAACCAAGTTTCAATTCCTTTTCTTAGGAGATGTCCAAAACTTTATCTCATGGGGATCAGCAAACAGGATTCTCCCTGTGGCTAGAGCCAACCACAGACAGACCTGACTGTGCTGGAACCGGGACCTTTGGGATCCCTGAGCAGGTGGAATTTAGAGATATGCCCGGGCTCCTACAAACAAGAAACAAAATATTTGCATAAAATCCACTTCCCCTCCACCTGTGTTATTGCTTCCCTGGATGATGAAACACTGGCCTATTTCCATAACAATCAAAATGCCTGAAGAAATGGCCCAGAAGTGCTCAGGACTCTAGCACTTGTGACAGCAGTGATAGGCTCAGGAGTACCGAGAAACCCTTGAGGCTCTGAGAAGAGAAGAAATGGAGCTTTTCTATGTATATTTATTTCTGTTACTCCTAATACCTTTGCTGCATTTCTCCACCATGAGGACAAAGCTGTTAGTGGTATTAAATCTTTAAAATTTAATCTTAAAATCTTAAAAAGAACTCTTGAAGGCTGCTCATTACAAGCTCTTAGGCAAAAAAAAAAAAAATTGCAAAATCAGGGGGCATTGGACTGCATGGACTCTCCTCTGATGTTATTAAAGCTCCAGGCTAAAATTATTTTCAAGATCACATGAGAAATGTATAACAAGAGGAGACGAGCTCAGGTTAAATTCATTTTTGCTGGGGATACACTGCAGAGTAACTGCAGAGTAGCTGCTGCAATCCATGCTTTTTGGGATAGTTATTTTATTTTATATTGTATCATGTGATGAGTTATCCTGTCAGATGTGCAGGTACACTCAGTTGTGAGCCCCAGGAGTGGGCTCCAGTGCTGCCCTTGCTGCCTCTGTCTGCCCTGGTGTGTTTGCCAGCAGTACATTCCTCTGCCTGGGCTGCAGCTGGTTCCCAAATGGTGTTGAAATTTTCTCTTCTTGTTTCTTGTGTCCCTTCCCCAACCCTGCAGCTGGACACTCTCGGGTGCTACGTCAGGGGAAAGAGTGCCAAATTAGCATTTTCAGAAGTGCGAAATAATGTCAGTGAGAGAATAGTTGCATTCAAGGGAAAAAACTGAACCACAAGAGCAACAAGACATGACCGAACATGGTTTCAATTCAGCTGTCTGCGCAACATGAACTTCCACTTTCCAAGAAGCAGGAAAATGACCCTATGTTGCATCTCTCTCTACAAAGGCATTACGTTGATGTTTCACCTCCTGAAGACCCTGTTTCCCTGCTTCTGAGTTGTCCCTGTTCCAAAAGTGTGAGAAATTAAGTACAAGAGGATCCACAGGAAAGAAAGCAACCCTCTGCTGTAGCTGCTGCACAGATGTCCCGGCAGCCTCGCCTGCACTGAGGGGCACTGACCAGTGTGACACTGACCAGTGTGGCCCTCACCCTCACGGCAGACAGCCATTGCACCTGGACCAGCTCTGCAGAGCAGGGACATGCAGCACTGCAGAAGAGGGGGAAATGTGCTCCCTGGGGCAGGGGATATCCAGGTCGTGGGCAGGGAAAGGACAAGATATTCCCAAATGTCAGGGCTGAAGGATGTCTGATGGTGACTCTGATCCTACTGACCAGAGTCCTCCATCCCTGCCCATGATGGAGGGGCTGGAACCAAGTGATCTTTAAGATCCATTCTGTGGTTCTATGGGTTTTCTGCTCTTACACCATGCTCTGACCGTGCATTTTGAAGCTGTGTTTGGGCCTGAGCACATGGAGACATTGGGGACCAGAAAGACCACAGGAGCAGGAAGCAAAATCACACAGAGCTCACGGTCGGGACACAGAGGACACTGAGAGACATCCAGGAGCAGAAGGTGACAAAAGATGTTGGCAAAGGTCACAAGCACCCAAAGCACCCCGGGGGCCAGCCCGCACCGCACCCCCAGGACATGTTGGGATGCAGGGATGGGGTGCAGTGTTGGGGTGCAGTGGTCCTTGAGATGGGGAGCACCAGCTGCGGCACAGGGGCTGCCAGCCCTCACGTGCTCTGCATCCAGCCCTGCTGCACGAGCCAGACAGCCTGGCATTTTCTCTTATCAGTATCTTTCCATCTCTCCGATGTCCCAACCAAACACGTGCTCTTGCTTTAACGGTTCTGTTGACAGAGTCTGCCACAGTCTTTGTGAATATCTTCCAAGGTCTAATTACCTCTGTTATTAAAGACCTGCCTCACTTTTGGTCTCAGAATGTTTGGTTCTCGCTTTCCACTGTTGAACTTTGCTAATGTATTTATTACATTGATTCCTGGTACACCTGGGTCTGCAGGATCCCTCGTATGTATTCAGCCCATTTTGAGCATGGTGGGCAGGACAAATCCCACGGCACTCTCATACCAGTGTGATAAGTCCTTCACCATCAGTTTATTCTCTTCCCTCTAGTGTAAAGGCAGCATCAGCAGAGCTGCTTGGGGAACACCCTTTTATTGTGCTGCAGGTTAATTGTTATTAATTGTCCTCGATAACTGTTCAAGGATATCATAGAATCATCATCATCATCCTAGAATGGTTTGGGTTTGAAGGGACCTTGAAGATCATCTTGTTCCACCCCCTGCCATGGGCAGGGACACCTTCCACCGGACCAGGCTGTTCCTGTCCAACCTGGATTTGGACACTTCCAGGGATGGGGCAGCCACAGCTTCTCTGGGCAACCTGTGCCAGTGTGCTGGTTCCAGCTGGGGTAGAGTTAATTTTCTTCACAGTGGCTGGCACGGGGCTGTGTTTTGGATTTGTGCAGAACACGAGCCGATGATACAGAGATGGTTTTGTTATTGCTGAGCTTGCACATAGCCAAGGCCTCCCTTGCTTTTCATACGGCCACACTGGGGAGGGAGTTGGGGGGTCCATGGGAGGCTGGGAGGTGACACAGCCAGGACAAAAACTGACCAAAAGGATGTTCCAGACAATGACACCATGCTCAGTATATAAAGATGTAGGGAAGAAGGGGGAGGAGGGTAACATTTGGATTTATGGCATTCCCAAGTCACTGTTCCGCAGGATGGGGCCCTGCTCTCCTGGAGATAGATTAACACCTGCCTGCCCATGGGAAGCAGTGAATTAACTCCTTGTTTTGTTTTGCTTGGGTGCACAGCTTTTGCTTTCTCTATTGAACTGTCTTTATCTCAACCCATGAGTTCTCCAGCTTTTACCCTTCTGATTCTCTCCCTGATCCCATTAGAGGGGGAGTGAGCGAATGGCTGCGATGGGCCGGGGTCTGGCTGGGGTTAAACCACAACACTGGGATACCCTTCACAACTACACCAGACCACTCCCCTCACCCCAGATAAAGGTGGAGCAGCTTTTATGGTAGATCACATGCTTGTGTTGGTCCCAAGTGGAGTAATACTGTTTCTGTGGGCCGTGGGCTGAGTTTTGGGTGACAGACCCTCCTGAGTGGAGGTTTGCAGCAAGTCACTTGTGCTGTCCTTTGCCAGGCACCTTCCCACCCCAGCACCGCTCTTCCATTCCAAGGCAGGGTACACTCACCCCTGCTGCAGCTCAGGGGAGTGTACAGGGAACAGGATGCTGCCTGCGTGGCAGGTGACAGAAACACAAACATCAGGTCTGGTCACTGAAGACTTAAAGCCAGCGCCCATCTCACCCGAGCTTAGCCTCTTGAGCAGGTGCTAGCTCTAAGCCTGTCATCTCAACTTTCTCCTAAACCAGCACCATCTGAAAGCAATTTGCCCATCTGAAGAGCCATGAGTTTGGGTGTGATCTAGAGCTGTGTTTTCTTCATTACTGTGCCAACCATGTCCTTGGCTGCAAACCTCTGAAAGCATCTCTTGCCTTTCCCAGCACACAGTAGTGTCAGATATAAGCATTGCCAATGTTTCAACTCCTTAGGGACATGTGAACGTGGATCACGGGGTTGTTTATGCTGGATGGGACCACGGGAAGCTTTCATGAAAGGCAGTAGGACTATAGCAAAACTTCTGGGCACCTGTGGCTTTCCAAGGTTTGGGTCTTCAGATATTGAGTATGCCTGGGGCTACCAGAGCAAGATAATGGGTGGGAACAAGAAGTGATAGTGAAGCTTTTGAAATCCTTAAATATCACCGTCAAAACAAGTTAGGTGTGAGCTAGAGGGAAGTTTTACCAGCATATCCAAGCCTCAAGCACCGTCAGTGAAAAGACAGCTTATGCCCTGTTGTATGTCACGATTCAATGATTCTGTGTCCCACTGCCAGCATCAAACTTTCACTGCTCACCCTGGTCCTTTGGGTTTAAGGGTGGGTGGAGGAGAAACTACCTAGTTCAGTGTCTTGTAAATTGACTGGAAGGAAGAATAAGTAGAGAACCAAAAGCATCTGCTTTTGGATGGACAATCTGATGGGCACAGCTTCAGCTCAAAGCTCCAATCTCTGGAGAGAAAACATGCCACTGGTCTGCAAAGTGGGGATGCCATGGCTGGGAAGGATCATGGGATGCATAGATTTCCTTAGGAGAAAGTCACTTAAGTAGATAAGGAGGCACCCTCAGCACATTCCCTGCAAGCCAGGTAGGACACGTTGATCTGCATTTTCCTGCGGGAAAACAAATGCATTTGGCAAAACTTGGGTGTATTTTGCATATGGCAATGTGGGGTTATGCAACCAAGCCCCACTCCAGAGCACTTCAGTAGAAGATTTCTGAATAAATACATCAGGACTAATGTTTATTTATCAGAGACAATCCTTCTGTGAGATAGGCACATCCCATCTAATGCTGGCCCCTCGTACAGACGCTCCTCTGGTCCTTGTAGCTCCAGGCACAGGTAGCTCCATCAGACAGCCCTGACCGTGTGGGTATCCTCAAAGCAGCTCAACCTCCCTTGCCCCATCCCTTTCCTTCCTTCTACCTAATCAATTTCCTAAATTTAAGGTATTTACAGCTTGGGATCTCTTGTTTGTGGCAATGCAAATGAACCGCTGTCGGAGCTTGTCAGGCGCTGGAATACACAAAGCCTTTGTGATATGCTGATTGCTCACACCAGGCTCACCCTCCTGCCAGGCGGCTGATTGAGTTGCCACCTTCCCAACTACTCTTTTCCCAGGCAGCTGGGGGGTGTGGTGCTACCAACATTTTTGTAGTGGCAAAGCCAGTTTGAGAAATTCCTGCCCCCACCCCTTCAGTTGTGTCAATACAGCTGTCTGGGGAGCAGTGTGGCAATTGGGATGGCTCACATGGGCACACACAGGCAATAATTGGGAGGAAGTATTTGTTCTGGCTGGCTGATGTCAGCAGTGTGGTCAGAAGGAGCCCTGGCAGCAGAGAGGACACCAAACTACAGCGGGAATGAGCAGCCAGGGGGTAGAAAATCCTTAAACCCACTTTTCCCCGTGAAAACCTGGTGACACCCTGATGTCATCCCAGCCCTCCATGGTATCCCGGGCACCTGTAGGTCACATACTGGCCGGTCATCACCTGTACAATGGCCAGCACAGGTTGGTGCCTTTCCCTTTCCAGCAGTGGGCTGCGTAAGGCTTCTCCTGGGTGCATGGAGACCCTGCGTGTCTCCAGGGCAGGCTGCCATTCCACGGAACTTATAAAAGAGGTTCCTAGGGGATGTGAATCCCAAGAGAAGTTCAGAGATGGGGTCTGATGCACCTTTAGGCTCCAGGCAGACTTCCCCTCTGAAAACGCCTGGTCCCTGAAGCTACAGCCTGAGAGAAGCACGAGGGTGTGGGTGACTCTAAACAGAGTGAAGAGTGTCCCTGGCAAACCCACATGGCCCCCACCCCAGGGTGAAATGGATAAGCCATATTGCTGACACAGCACAGAAACACTCAACCCTCTTGAAGATACCCTGGAAAGATGGAAATGGGGGATGGAAAGGCTTGGTGGCTACTAAAGATGGCCAAAGCCAGGAAAAGTAAAGTTCCCTGCAGAGAGGTGGCCACGCTGGAGAGCATCTGTTGACAAGTACAGTGGGGACCTGATCCCTCCTTGAGGGCACCACGGAGAAAGGAGAGAAGGGGGCACTCCCACCCAAAGGACTCAGCCCTGAGCAGCTGGTTTGTTCTTATCTCAGAGCTGAAGTTTCCCCATGGGACACTAAGAAAGGGTTCAGGGTGCACTGGTTAAGGGATTTCCAAGTGAAAGTGTTTTCAAAAGGGGGAGGCTTTGAAGTGGCTTTTTTTGCACTGAGTCTCTGAGTGTCAGGGCATGTGAGTGTGCAGCTGTGTCAGACTTGGCTGCCACCAACACGAGTGTGCTGGCATCGCTGGCAGAGGCTGGCAGCTCTTGCAGCTGGACCCATTGCATGGTGTGACACGCAGGAAGTTTTGGGTCATCATTTTTAGGTAGACCATCAGCCTCACTGGCTTTCCTTATTCTTGCGGTGTGAATTTCTTCCTGTTTCTAAAAGGTTGGGAAAAGAAGGGAATTCTGTCTTTTAGTTTCTTCTGGCTATGAGCAGTTCCTAATTATACTGGAGGAGACAATTGCCTCCTAAGATAATGATCAGCATGGGGTGATGAAGACCACCTGCCTCATGCCCTCGGAGGGGAGCAGCTGTGATAGCTGAAGGCTGGAAGTGTGCAGGGCTGGCAGCATATCAGCTTGGAAACAGCTTTGTAAGTCTTTGCTCTCCAGTGTCAGAGACACAAAGAACAGCTTTGGTCTCAAATGCGTGTTTACAGATATCATTTCCTGGACCTGTTCTCCAGAGGGGAAGCTGAAAATCAGTTTTAACAGAGAACAGGGCAAGAGTTATCCACCTTCGCTGCATGTGACAGCAAGCTGGTGGTCAGACAGCCACGAGCTTGGTTCCTGGATCTAACAAGGCATTGAGTCTACCCTGCTCCACCTGAGCAGTTGCCCATTCTCCTCTCCACCCATTCCCTCTCCTCCCTGCCCAGCGGGCCAGAGACTGGTCCTGAGACTTCGCCATTCCCCAGCCTTGAGCATCATCCAGCACCTCTCTGTGTCAGCGGCCCTGCTGTCCCAAGTGGAAATGATGCGAAAGCCACAGCAACCGGGTAAACAGCAGCGAACAAGAGCAGGGCAGTGGGTTATCCAGAGAGACATTCAGGAAACATGGACTAGCGTTGGCTCAGTGCGAGCAAGAGGCTGGACTAGAGATCCCCACAGGTCCCTCCCAATCACTGCTGCCGCGAGTCACTGATTTCAAGAATTCATAACAGTCCTGTGTTTTCCAAGGCCTGGCATCATCTGGTCCCCAAGACATCAAAAAGTGGCACCAGCACAAGAATGAAGGTCCATAACCTCTCCAGGAGCAAGCCAGGAAAACAAACCTCTGATCCTGCCATGAATTGTGCAACTTCAAGCTGAAACCACGAGAACTGGATAGATGCATGGGAAAAATTCCCTGGTGCCATGAAAATAATTGGTCCACAGCTGTCAGAGAAATATAGGAAATTAGAAGGATAAAATGGCCATCCTGGGGAACAGCAGTGGCTTTATGAGCAGACAAGATGGCCTGGTGAAACCATGGACCAGAACAACAGCTGAGTCATGTTTGTAATAAATGCTGTCTGAGAGAAGCAGTTCTGCAAGAAAACCACACTGAATTAGGTCGGGTTACCCATACCTGAGACTGGGATTGTCGCTCTGTGCTGAATTCCAGGGTTTAATAGCAGAATTCATGAGATGCAGCAGGCCAAACAGTTATTGGGACTGATATCAAAACTGATCTCTGCTTTTTGTTGGCAAAGCTTAGGTACATCCTGATGGAGAACTGGGAAAGGGGCTCAAAATCAAGATGCAACCAAAGAGTTCAGTGTTACATGCACGTGTCAAAAGGAGAAGCAGCTGGGATCTGCACAGAGCAATGGGTTAAAAAGCTAATTGGTTTCTCCAGGGACCAAGAAAATGGTGCCAGGAGTTTTGAAATTAACAATGAAGACAAAAAGAGAAAGATGAGTGAATATGAGAGAATCCTGCAAGCATGAAATGAGCCTCTTCAAATGGGTTTTCACACGAAAACAGTGAAAAAGTGAGTGTAACCAACAGGTTTGTCAACGAGCTTTGGGCTCAGCTGCCCACTGGCTGGTTAATGCTTGGCAGAAATGAGTACTTTGGCAGCAATGAATCCTGTTTGATTTCAGGGGAAGGCTGTGATTCATGTTCCTTGCACTTTGTTTCTGTTGAATATTGCCACTCTGGATTGTAGATGTAGACAAAAAGGAGGATGCGCAGGATGAGCTTCCAGGACACAGCCCCAGAGCAGGGACCAGCAGCTGTTTCTTGTTGGCTACAGCTCCAAATGCCAAAACTCTGCCAAGCCAGCCCTAGTTCAGCTCTGGGGATGCCCCCCATCCATAAAGAATGCTGGTTTCTCACAAACTCAGCCCACATGAAACCATACAAAATTTTAGCTCTGAGCTGGATCTGAACAAGTTGCTCTCAGTTTTGTACCAGACCCAGGGCAAGGACTTCCTAAGTGAACACTCAGGTCACTGGCGTGTGCCCTGCCGTCTGTAGGGCACAACTTACCTTTCTGATTGTTCCAGCATGTGCTGATAGCTTTGTACCTATCCTCACACACCATCACACATGATTTTGCACCTGAAAATTAATTTGAATGCGCATTTTGTTTCAACCCTTGATAGGAACCGAATGTTTTGCAGCTCAAGTCTTTGAGGCAGAAAGATAATGACAATATTTGGATTGTATTTTTAGTTGAAATTAAAAGTATTTTAGTTCCTTGTCTTTCAGAATTTCCTGCCAGTGACCACATCTGGTCCACATGCAGTTATAGAAACCAAGTTAGGCTGCAAAACACAGACAGGCCTGGCAATCACAGGGCCCAACAGAAACACCTCCCAAACAGCCCCTCTGAACAGTGACATTTGCTACCAGATTTATTTTCCATTAGCTGGCTCTGCTGATGGGCTATCGTCTCCATTGATTTTTTTCCCGTCAAAACCACAAGTGCACAATCCTGCCTGTGGGAAGCACACACAGCCTGGCTGTTCCCAGGGGCTGGTTGCTCAGGGCATGGTCCTTGCTGCACCCTCTCCTCACTGGGCTGGACAGGACAGGCCCCCATCCTGCATCACTTCCAGATCTTCCTCCTCCTGGCTGCTGCGATGGGGGCTCTGGAGACCCTGGCCTGGCCCTCACAGTGGGAGATGAAGAGAGGGAGTCAAAAGCGTGGCTGGAGGTCCTGCTGCCCTCCTCACACTGCCCTGCCTGCTGCAGAGCCTGCAAGGGCTCCCAGGCCTGTGCTCGTGCCACGCAGGCGGCTCAAGCACTGTCCTGCACAGGGACACGGCGCCTGGAGGTTCGCTGTGAGCACAGGGCATCCCCTGGGCTGCACAGGGCAGATAGAGGTGGGGCTGTCAGCATCCCAGGACCAGGACATCCAGCCCCATCAACCATCCTATTGTTTCAGGGACTAATCTGATGGAACGAAAGGCAACTGGGTTTGTCAGCACTGGGCATTTCTTTCTGGCAGCAAAGGTTATCAAATGGCCATTGAAGGGCGAATGTGCTGAGGAAAGAGCCCTTCCTTCGACAAGTGCCTCCACCAAACTTCTATCCACATCTGCCCATCTCTGTCCCAGCAGCCACTGTCCCACAGGGCTGACCCCAGCTGGCCCCAGGCCGCCCATCTTGCTGCCTGAGGCTGGGACCAGCAGTGCCTGCCCTCCTTCACCAGTGTCCCACCAGCTGCAGAGGGACAAGGATGATTTCACTGCTTGTCCTTCCCCAGGTGCCAGCACACTGAAGAGCAGGTCATGGGACTGGGAAGGGTCAGCCCAAAGCAAGTAGAGCACCAAGCTTTTCCCAGTTCAAGCACAAATGGTTTGATGAGAGCCTGGAACTACCGGTGTTTAATGGCCTGAAAGATGAAAATATGCCCAAGATCATGGCTACCCACACAACCAGCTGCCCAGGGCAGTTTGCAGCCCGTGTCTCTACCCTCCCTAACATATCTTGCTTTCCCACCCAAAGGACTCAGCCCTGAGCAGCTGCTCAACCCGTCTTCTGAGAGCCCACACCACCGGCTCCAGGCACACACAGAGCAACCTCAGACACCAACAGGGCCAGTGCCAGCCCAGCCCTATCCCCCCAAGGAGCCCCAGCCATCCTTCTCTCCTGCTCTAATGTGCTGCAAGTTGATCTCATGAATGGTGACCTGCAGAAGCCCTGTCAGATGCTGAGGAAGCTCCACAAGGACTGTGTTGACTTCTTCATAGTAGTGAGAAGATGCTGTCCTCTCCTGCTTCATACTCAGGACGTTTCTGTCCTCCCCCAGCCCAGGTGGCAGGGACATCTCTTGGTTCCACCACGGTGGCAGCAGAAAGAGATGAAGGTGAAGATGAAGACCGCATGCTCAGGAGCAGTGTGATGAGGCCCTCAGCCCGGGCAACTGCAGGCTGTTTTATGGTAGAAGGACAAGTACAGGGATTCAGAGTTTGCAAATGGTCACAGAGAGGACTTAGAGTTGTTTTGCTTCTTGTGGGCATTACTAAGAGCTCTGCTGGATTCTCTGCTGTTCAGGGAAGTATTTCCTTACATCCTGAACCCTTTCCAAGATGGCATTAAGCTCCACAGACCTCATACTTTGACAACATTCCCTTGTGCATGCACCTTCTCCAGTTGGTAGCTTGCAGTTCTCCATGCACAAATCCCCACAACACATAGTCCAGCCTAGACACTAAACATTAAAAGTGACATTTAGAAATAATTTACAAATTATGTGGCTGTCAATCTGCCCAGCAATGCTGAAATTTAAGGAAATTGTCCTAGTTCTTCCCCTTACAGGAAACTCTTGAGGACTGTCCTTACAAGAGGCATCTCAAATATTCTTTTTTGCCTTCTTCAATGAGGTTTCTCAGATATATTTTAAAGTCTTCTTTCCTAGAGATTTTCAAAACTCAGCTGGACAATGCCCTGAGGAACTGAGGGCTCTAAACAATTTGAAGTGAGCCCTGCTTGAAGCAGAAGGTTGACCAGAGACTTCCAGACACCCCTCTGAACTGAAATAATTAATGGCTTATGAAATCTGCTCATTGAGAGCTTTCTCCTAGGGGAGAACTTGAATGGCTTCATCTTGGACTGAACTTCACCCTTCTCAGTGAAATGAGGAATCCAGTCTTTCTTCCTTGCTACAGCTTGTCCTTCTCTCCAAGTATCGCTGAGCACGATGGACTCAGGCCAGTGACAGAGACTCCAACAACTTGCCCTGCTTTGGCAGCTCCCGTGTGAAGACAGATACATCAAAGTGCTGTACAACACAGTCATACAAGTGTCTTCTCCCTGCCCCCCCTTACATGTCCCTTGCATACGGAAACTGGGCGATGCACAGCTGCACTAAGGCAAAGCCAAGTGGTGGCAAAAACATTCCCCAAACTAGAAATGCCTGAGATATGAGGTCTTTCACTGGTGCCCACCAGTACAACACAGCTAACATGATCCCAATGTGTCAGCAGAGCTATCTCCAGTGAAGAGAAAGAATTATGTAAGACACCAGCAAGAGCAGATCTGCTTGGTGAAACACGAGCTCTTATGGGAACTGAGGCACAGGAGCACTGCACTTGTAGTGATGGGAAAAGAAACCCTTTCCTGAGAGCAGGGGCTGCAGGGGCTTGGCCTGTTTGCTGGTAAGATGAAGCCTGCAAGGCACTGCAGTTGTCTGGGGAACATGATGGAGTCTGGGAGGGAAGAGGTAAGGTCATGCTTCAGTTGATAACCAGAAGTTTCTCCGGTGGGTTGTGCAGCATGAGAGTCTTGCCAGTGGATTTTTTCGTGCCCATCTGTTTCACCAGGACTGCATCAAAGATTGTCTGGGATAAACTGGCAATTGACACCAGTAAGGTGCTGTCCCCAGGAGTTCCTGTCTAATCCAGACAGCCACCTCAGAGAGCTGCCTGGTGTTCTCACAGGTCTTCTGCCCTCAAACCTCCCCAGCGTGTGCTCGGCAGCACAGGTTGGTTTAACCCGTTTAACAAAACCTCCCGGCACGTCGGTGTTGGAACATGCAGGCGCATCAGGCTGATAACTCCAACCATTCCCATCAGGCAATGAGCCCTAATGGGCTGCTGGGTGCAACCAGACCGCAGCAGGTCCCAGCCAGGCTGTGGAATCTGGCACGGGCAGTGCTGCAGCTCTGCAGGCCTGGGCACACTGAGACTCCTGGGAGATCAGTTTTCTTAGAGGTGACCTTCTTAGCATGGAAATATGAATGGGAAAGCACACATGGGGTTCGATTGGCAGCCTGGAACTAGCCAAAACCTTCGGTGTAATGCTGCACTGGCTGCTGGAGAAATCAAAACTCCGGAGGAATTGTTGTTTTGCACGTCTCGCAAGATTTGAATGTGAGTAACCCTAGGAATGTGTTTTTCCATCCATTAGATGTGCTTTGCTACTCTGCTCTTGATGTTGGTATCTCTTGGAGCCAGGCTGAGCAGACATGCCTGCACTTGTTTTACCAGGATCCTTCTGGGGCTTTGGCTGAGCTGAGCTCTCACAAGGCAGGGATCCCTGCCAGGTTTTCGCCTGAGAAGACACCTTGCCCACCTTCAGCAGAGATGAACAGAACACTGGGGTTTGCAACGTGAAAGAGCTGCCAAGGATGAGTTATATCTCCTGCCCTGGAGGGAGTGGGAAGAGATGAGGCAGGGAATAGCTATCCAAACAAGTTTGTACACACATGAATTTGTAATGTGCTGCCTAGAAGAGACTTTGTAGCTATGGTGTGGAAGAGCCTGGAGAGTCTTGTGAGGATCACAGCCCTGCCCTCCGGGGAGGATGGGGCAGGCAGGCACAACGCTCTCCACTGGCATTTGGCTACCCCAGCCCAACTCCTGCAGACAGGTTTGGGAGCAGCACAGCCACGCCGTGCCGTGAGGACACAGAACAGCTCCAACTCGGTGAGTTGCTGTCTCCTGTATTTACCTGGCCCTGCAGGAAATTCCTAATGAAGTGCCAATAAAGCTGCCAGATGTCAGTGACTGCACACGGAGGCTGTTTTAGATGCATCAAGCAAGGCAGGGGGTGATTTCAGACTGCAAACATTTTATGGTTCCATATCTGAAGAGCAAACCACACTCTTTTGCCAAGAGAGAGACAGCAGGTTTTACCAGCACAAAGAATAAAGAAAATGTCAGTAATGACCAAGGTTAGGCCCCAGGGAAATGTTGCTTTCAGATATGCTGCTTGCTTCTGGATCATTCTGGGAAAACTTAGGGGAGTCCTAGACACCTCACCAGAAATCAGAGTCCTTCTCAGGGCATGACTTCCCTGAAGCATCTCCCTCTCCCTGACCAAGCCACGCTACTTCAGCTACAGCTGTGAGCAGAGAGACCATGTCTAAGGGTATGCTGGGGAATAATCAGGTACCAAAGCAAATTCTACCACTGAAAAATCTCCCTGGAGGAGGGAGACACAGAGGATCATTGACAGCGTTCACCTTCCATGGCAGTTAAATTCACATTTGGCATGACCCTGCGGACCAGAGAGCGGACAATCAGCTTTGCTGGGCACCAGCACCTACCCTGACACCACCTCCTTCCACTGCCCTCACTCAGAGGCAGCCTTGTTCTGCACCCTGACAGAGAAACATCTGCACATGGCAGATGTGGACAAGCCAAGGACAAGCTTGCTTCTTGCCTCCAGTGGGACTCCAGACAAAATGGGTTTATTTGTTGTCATGAGTTATGTCTCCATCACATGCTCTGCCCCAGAATTGTCCTGGTCCACACCCTCCAGCAACACCCTTCCTCAGGACCTTTGGTCTTTCCAGCTGACTTGCTGGCTGATGGGAATCTCACCAGCTCCCAGCCCTCCCAGCCTTATGCTCCTGGGAACCCCCAACCTGTTACTGATGTTTAAAATGGGACACAAATGCATTCAGGCTAAGTGATGAGTTGACTGTGTAATCAGAAACAACTGATGAAAGAAAACACAGGCTTTGAAGGTCCCTGCCACAAGGTCAGCTCCTGTCTCCTAGATGCCACCCTCTGCCAAAGCTGTCCAGGGCAGTAATGCAGGGGTTGCCCAGTCTGACCATGATGCTCCCTCCACTGAGAACTGAGTCTTGCTCTGCCTGGAAACAAATCTGCAAAAAACCCCTTGACCACTGGACCAGTCCCTGGCCTGATCCACAGGAGCCAGGGGACCTGCACACACCCAGCCAGTGGCCAGGAAGACATGGGAACCCTGAGGCTGATGATGTGCCACAGCCTCAGCCACAACTTCTCTCTGCCTTTTCTTCCAGTTAGGATCTCTTGCTCTGTGTCATGTGATTTCTGAGCTCTCTTCCCATTCCCTTCTCCTACAGCAACCAACTGCCCCCTCCTTTTCTACCTGGCAGTCTGGGACACCTCGGTTTCCTCTCCCCTCGTTTTGAGAGCACCACAAGATAGTACCAAATACCAGCATTTCCAATATACTTCCCTGCTTTGTTCCCCATCCAGACACTGCCTTGTGGATTTTCCAAGCTTTATCAGTGCTTTCTATATCACACAATTTGAGAAATGGTGACTGTGCACCCACTGTGTGCTGTCACATGCTGGTAGCTCAATTCACCTCTGGACAAGAAAACTGATATCAGGGATCACAGAATCATAGAACATCCTGGCTTGGAAGGGACCCACAAGGAACATAAAATTTCTGGCCCTGCACAGGATGACCCCAACAACCGCACCCTGGGCATCCCTGGCAGCGCTGGCCAAACGCCCCTGGAGCTCTGGCAGCCTCGGGGCCGTGCCCATTCCCTGGGGAGCCTGGGCAGTGCCCAGCACCCTCTGGGGGAAGAACCTTTTCCTAATATTCAGTCTAAACCCCTCACAACGAGACAGATGAGCATCCCGTGCCCCCCTGTTTCCCAGAAGAGTGGGAGAGCCCAGGCGCCATCCTGGGCTTCCCTGCCAGCACCTATGCCCAGTCCCATCCCACAGCCTGGATCTGTGTGGACTCCTTTGCTGTGCTCTCCAGGGCAGGAACGGCTGCTGCTCCTGTGACCGCAGTGTCTGAGCGCAGCAGCGCCCTGTGCTGCCCCAGGACTTGGCTAATAGCAGTGACAGGAGGGGAGGATGAAGGCACCCCAATAAAGAGGAAATGGGTGCAGCCATCCCTTTAGCTGATCCAGCTCCGTTTGCAGCCCAACAAGACTGCAGCCCAGGAAGAATTCGCATGATTGGAAACTCAGCGCTGCTCCCGTGGGACTGGCTTCAGCACAAATGGCTGCTGCCAGATGAATTTTGCTCAGGAGGGTGATCTGCTTGAGCTGCCCCGTCCAGGGGCATTTGTTCTGCTGACACGTAGCCCTGGCAGGGGGATGTTCATGAGCAGCTTCTGGCACAAAGGAGCGCTCCCACTCTTCCCACACTGGTGCAGAGCAGAGTAAATCCTCTTTGATCAATGCAAAATCCAGTGTAAAACAGGAGTATCCAGCCCAGGCCATTTAATTCTCCAAGACATAAGCAGGCTCGTAATCTTCATCAGCGTTGCTTCCTGCTTGAAATGCTTTTCATTAGCTGCTCATTCAGTGAACACAACCACTTCTGCTGCCTCAGCAAAACACATGCCACACTTCTTGCTCAGCAGCAGAAGGCAAACATTTTATTGCATTTTAATCACTGGCAGTTTCAGCAGTTGCTTCCTGCTCTCTGTGCTTCTTCCACGCATCCTACTGAGAAGCCTCTATAAACTTTGATTGCTTGGGCCAAAGCAATCCAGGACCTCCTCAGCCTCCAAGTCCCGGGGAAGCTGAAAGTTGAAAGCTTGGTAATCTCAGTGGCCTTTTGATCCTGTTGTGGAAGAAGTGAGACAGGCTGAGCACAGCTGATCGGCTGCAGAGCTTGGCTGCCCCGCCGAGACCTTTGCCATGTCACCAGTCTTGCTGGAAAATTTCATGTGAAATTTTTATTCTGAAAATAATGATTTCACGGAGCTGAAATGTTTCAGGGGAACATTTCAACGACCTAGCAAAAAAAAGAAAGATTATTTGAATTGCAAAATTAGAAAACTCACTGATGGTGTGCCTTCTCCCAACCCAACCATTGAGGAAGCAGAAATGCTTCACGACAGCAGTGCAGCCCATGGTCAGGAGAGGGTTAGGGCTCACAGCCGACTGACAGAACATGGTTCAGGCTTACTCTGCCTGACTCTGACTGACCCTGCAGTTTCAAGCCAAGAAATGTTGAGTGACAGGAGAAAGGCTGATGAACCCCGGCTGATCGGGTCCAGCCCAGTGACTGGGATCTGTCAGCTACTCAGTGTCCCTGACAGCTCTGAGGGTGATGCCCAAGGCCAGGCTCTCTGAAGTGTTCACCTGCAGATCACTCCTTTTCCCCCCAGACAGACCCTGCCCTGCAGCACGTGACCCGCTGCTCCTCTCCCAGGATCAGCCTTCCTGTGTCTCTGAGTCACACCAAGTGTTTCAAAGAAAATTTTGGTGCCTCATTTCTTCATTTACCTGTATCTGGGGATTTTCCGGCCTCTGATCCACACCCTTCACGCTGTTGCAGTGCAACTCGTTCTCCTCACTCGTCCTCCTTGCTGGAGCCTGATCCTTAATGTGCCCGTAATTTGCTCACAGCCCCCACATTAAGGTCAAAGTCCCTTCCTTTGTTCTGCTGCTGTGCCAATGGCAAGGTGGGCAGGAGATGGGGCAGGGAGTGTGTGTTAGAGCCCCCCACCAGCTGCTGAGGAGCACTAAACAGGCTTGGGTGAGGGCTGACAGAACCTGTCACTGCCCAAGGATGGGACCCAGCACTGCCTGGGGCCAGGGCAGTGGGACCACCAGCATCCCACCAGCAGCATCAGCCTTTTTCCTGCTCGGGCACCCCACTTAGTTTCAGTAAAAAACCCCATTGACCCCCATTTACCCCGTGAAAACAAATGACAGGATCAGGCCCAGGTTGTGGCCATCAGCTGTGCCTCACCCTGAGCAGTTCCCTATAGAAGAGGGTAAATTCGGCACAGAAACCCCAGGGGAGGAGGAACAAAGGCGGGTCCCTTCCCTTCCCTCGGCATTATCCGGGGTCCATCACCGCCTCGAGTAACTCGATCCCTGCCCTGCGCCTCTCGGCCCTGCACAGTCGACCTCCAGCGATTCTGTTCCAGGGTAACGCTGAGTTAATTTCTCTGAAGCCTCACGGGACTCCCCAGGCGGCCCTTTCAGGACGGGATTTTGCTGACTCTGCAAAATAATCCAGCATGGGGAGAGGGGCATCCGTAGACCTCCAAACCTCCAGGTTTTCTCCTCCAGCCCTGACTCCCCTGACCCATGAGGTCTCGGGTTGCCCCGGGATACTCACTTGCTGAAACTGTGCAAATGCAGTATTTTCTCCCCTGCGCAAATTTTGCCACATCTTCCTCCTCCCCCACTGCACCCTCAAGGTCGCACCGGGAGTGATCTGATGAAAGGGAACAGGGAGGAAGAAAAGCCCAGCGAGATGAAAACCTATCCCTGCTCCAGCTCCAGCTCCAGCCTGTTCCCTCGACCCCGCTTGGCTCCCTTCCCGCTGCCCCAGGACCTTCACACCTTGCACCCGGGACGCACTTTTGAGGTGGTTACAAAAGGAATTGTACATTCAGGTAGTCTAAGAACTGGCTGAGTCTTTTGTCTGGAGAGCGGATGGGAAAGCTCCTTAAGCGAAGGATTGTGTAACCCTGGCATGCTGCAGAGCTCCTGCTGGCAGGTGATGAGAAACTGGGCAGAAAACAGCCTTTGAAATGCCCAGCTGGACACAGAAGGGCTTCGCTGAAGCCCTGACTCCCTCTCACCCCGCTCATAACCTGACGGCTGCTTCTCCGCCCAGGAGGAGATACCCAGGGATTTACCAGCAGCCAGAGTCCTGCATCTGTAGCAATAATTTAAATATGACTGGCACTGCTCCTGGCCCTGAGCCACTGACACTGGACACTATTAAACTGTCTTATCCCCCAAGCTGGGATGGATGCAATCATATCAAGGTGTCCTTAAACTTTTTTTTAGGAATTGTTTCTAAAACCCGAAATCACATGCCTGAGACCTGCAATCACAGTGAGACCTGGGAATGTTCTTGATGGACACAGAGACGTTCCAGCCCAAGCCCCTATGGCCCAACCCCCTGTCATCCCCAGACTGGGGAGGGCTGGAGCAGGGCATGCAGGAGAGGCAGCTGCAGCAGGAAGTAGTGACTTGCACATCCTTACCCGAAAGGGACAGGGCAGCTGCAGCTGGATGCAATTTGTACCGGTTTGCCCAGTCCTGGAGCTCCTGTTGTCCTGAGCTGACGGGTGCTGTGCATTCCCAGCCCACCGGCAGAGACCTGCAGCTTTCACTGCACAGCCCTTCCCTGCAGCACCCTGCTGGCAGCCCAGCCTCCTCAGGGACACACGCATCTGCAGTCCAGCTGCTGCGGAGGATGAGGCTTTGATGCATGTCCCGTTCCTCTGTAAAAGGGGAAAACCGGGAAGGGTTCTTTAGATAGGTTTCTCTGACGAAAAACCAAGCCCGAATCCGGCAATATTATACCTGAGAACCATTTATTGAAATTAAATGAGAGAGATAAACCCAAAGGCAAACAAACAAAAAGAAAACCAACTAAGTGTTCTTACAAAAGGGAGGGGGGAGGAAAAACAAGGAAAGGGAGCAGAGAGAGAGAGAGAGAGACAGGAGACAGGGGACAGCGTTACCACAAAAACCCCCGGCTGTGTGTTTGGCAGATGGAGCGTGCG
>VZTA01014297.1:344716-373278 GCA_013398855.1 Mohoua ochrocephala | reverse complement strand
TCCCGGGATCAGGCGGCGGCCACAAGCTGCGAGGCAGCTCGGGGGATCAGGCGACAGTGGTGCGAAGCAGGCACGGGCGGGGAAGCAGAACCCCAGGGAGGAGGGTGCGAAGGCAGGGGCAGAAGGGGCCAAGCCGACCCTCCAAACGATTCAAAGCAAAAAGACAAAGACCCGAAGACAAAGGCCCAAGAACCAAGAAGCCAGGAAAAACGCACACCTCTGGCGCTACAGCCAGTTGCTTTTATATGCCCCCCAAACTCCTCCCCCAACTCGGCTTCACAGGCCCAGTTTCAGCGGGCATTTTTGGCGGGCATCTCTCGTGGGCATCCGGGTACTCGCTTTCACCAGCAAGCGTGCGTGTGGGGGCAGGAGGGGAGAGCTGCTCGCAGTCCCATCATGGAAGTTTTCTCTGTCCTGATTGATTGCCAGGTGAAGCCTCTCTGGGGACAGGGCAACACAGGGGGTTTAATAGGAATTTTCCTTCACCTCATTTGTGCCACATGTTGAGGCATATATATTGGTCCCTCTCAGTGCACCCCTGCCTGGCCATGTGCACCAGTGCTAGTGAGAGGGCTGTGACAGTGTGATGGGAATAAACACAGGAGAAAACACTGATGTTGCTGAAATTTCATGGGTGATCAAGCTGAAGACAGCTTGCACTGGGACACGTGCTAAAAAGGAGCTGAGAGCAGGGGCTGTCCCCTAAACCAGGGTTTGGACAGCAAACTGCTTCTCATCACTGCTCCTCACCCTAGGCCAGTGTGGGCAGGGGCAGACAGGTCCCTCAGCTCTGGCTGCTTGGGAGGCAGGAGCAGCATGGGGGAAGGGATGAGGTGAGGACACCTTCGGCATGAAAGTCACTGGCAAGGCTGCACATGCCCCTGAAAATCCTTGCTATTGTTTGAAGCTTTCCTCAGCACTAGTGGGATTTTCCTGCCTTGTTTCCTAAAATTCCCACCGTGGTTTTCAGTGCTAACAAGGTGGAAAGGCAGTTTCTGTGGAAAATACAGGACAGTGGGACTTGGGAAGCTTCAGGAACTCCAGTTTCACTGGAGTGACAGTTTCGCTGTTCTTTCCTACTGCTGATGGCAATGGCATTATGGTCTCCAGCAAGGTCATTTGAAGGTTATTTCCTGTCCCACTGTAAACCTGAGGAGCTCTTGGCCTGCCAGTGACTGCACTGCACAAAGGGGTTGGCACGCCCAGCTGCCTCCCTTGCATGAAACAGCCCCAGAGAGAGCTCTGCCCTTTCAGACATGCTGCTTCCTAAGGCAAAGCATCTGAGAGGAGAGTCTTCAAAGACAGAACTCCCTCTTCCCAAAGAAAACTCTCCCTCATGCCCTGTGTCCACGCAGGATGGCTAAGCTCCCCAGAGGCAAACCAGGAGTCTTTGGAAGTTCAGCGCAGGTCCCTTAGTTCATCTCCCACCTCTCCCTGGCAGGCTAGGTAGGGGTTAACCTACACTTATCTTTTTATCAGCCTGGGCAGGAGCACCCACAACCTGAGTTTCTCCAGGAGGTCTCCAGGCTCCCCTTTTCTCAGGAGTGCGCTTAGCAGCTCTCTCCCCTTCTCCCTTGTTTTTACCGCTTGCATCCGTGTTTTCCAGTGTACCAAGCACAAGTGTTCTGCACTGGGGCCGCATTCCTGGGCCTGACTGCTCAGATGAGCCACCCGACACGCTGGGAGGGTGCCAAAGTGCTTTCTGCAGAACTGCTGGACTGTTTTTCAGCAAACGTCCTGTCAGTAGCTGGATTGTTTGAATAGCCAGGGAAGTCAAGTGCAAACTGCAGATTGGCCAGGCAAGTTCCCAAGAAACAATTTTATCAAAACTTCTGGCAGAGCAAGTGCCTGGTTTGACAGAGCCTTTTCAGGGGTGGGCATGGAGAGCAGGGATTCAAGCAGCACCTTTGTTAGAGCAGAGTCGGAAGCTTGGCTTCGCTCCTCATTCCCAGCGTGTGCTCCAGGCACAGGCTGCAGGAACAACCATCTTCATCAGGAATGTGTAATTAAATTTCCACTGGGCCAGGAGAAGGCTGGTGTGCATGGTGCAGAAGATACCCATTCAGATACTGAGCTGTGTCTTTCCAGGGTAGCATATGAACCACAGGTCTGTCTCCAGTGATGTGGTCCCAGATCACATCTTCTCAAGCATGATTTGAGTTGCTCCAGGTTTCGCGCTGCTCATAAACCAAATATTGGGGGAAGCTCTGTGGTTGGTTTTTTCCCTTTTCACAAGTCAAGCTTCCATCTCCCATAAGCAGGGAGCACAAGCTTAAGCCTCCTGAGAATACCTTCTCATTTCTGGTTTGGATTTTCAGTGAGACATCATCAAATAGTAGGTGGAGCAACACACTCCAGAGTGGCCAACACACTCCACCCTAAGAGAGAGATCTCTAGTTCAAGCAGCAGGATCAGGTCCTGCACAGGAACGCTCCAAGCATCATACCAGGCACATAGTGTGATTTTTGGGGTGTCCTGTGCAGGGCCGGGAGTTTGACTTCAATGCTCCTTGTGGGTCCCTTCCAGCCCAGGACGTTCTGTGGTTTATGATCAGCAGCTGTGTTTGCAGTGCGGGTCATCACAACGCCCGGCATCGGAAAAATCACGCTGCTCCCTGGCTGTTTGATATGCTATTGTTAGCAGCAGTAATCCTGTGGTACAGGAGCTGTGAGGGATTAGGAAGGAAGAGCATTCTCCCTGTGTTGTGGGGATTGCACAGTAAATTTCCACAGGCTGTTCTGCACTGAGGTGAGGGTTTCTCAGCTACAGCACTCCTGGAATTGCTCCTACAGTTGTGGGCTCTTTAAACAATACAACAGTCAAGAAAAAAGTTGTACCACTACCATGGAAGTGTAAAACACCAAAAATGGTTGGTTTTTTCCAGAACAGTGGTAGGCCTAAAATCTGCTTTTACAATAATTTTGTTGCTGTTGCTTGGATGTCAGGCAAGGACTGCTTTCCTAGGAGCACAGGGCGGCTGGATTCTTTAACAATGAGTTTCAGCATTGCCAGTCATTGTCAAACCTCAAAAGTATGAAATCAGATGAAAACAAAGATATTTAAGAATTGAAAACACGTTGGATCCTATTTTGCCGACTCCATTCTGCCCTCACTTGTGTTCTCAATCTTTTGTCTACTTCAACTAACCTGAAAATAAAGAGGCTCAGATTAGCCTCCACAGTGGATTTGTGGTGGGAAACCTGTGCCTGCGCTTGTAGGTCCTTCCCCGTCCAACCGCACCATGATCTCTGCTCATCATCCAGCCCCCTGCCCTCAGGCATCCCCTTCCCACTGGAAAGTCATAGCCAGCCAAAGCCATGGCCCCAGACAGCCTTGGCCATGCAGCTCTGCCGTGCTGGTACCTGCAGGGACAAGAATGACATCTCGCTGTGTGCCCGGCTCCCATGGATTTGGGTTGTATTGGAAAGCCGGCCTTTGCCAAACAGCAGAGGTCCGGCCTATCACCCAGAGTCCAGCCAAGGCTGAGCGTGCAGTGCCTTCACTTGGAAGCAAAACCCAGCAGGAAGGATGTTTTTTTCCAGGTTTTGTTACATAAAAGTAATTTAAACACTTCTGCATATGACAAGTAACCAGGATTGATCTGTCTTCACAGAGGCACAAAGGAGGGCACATACTGAAGGAGATACGTCCTCCTTCATGCCGCGGATCTTCTTCCCCATTCACATGGGTGTCAACCAGAGCCTTGTCCAAGTTTCCCCTTGGCAGCTTGACTGGAGCTGTTGTCTGTAGTCCGTATCACTCTTATTTTCCACAGGGCTATAACAGGAGATGGAGCAGTGACATGTGACAGACTGATTTAGGCCCTGCCGAGAGGATGTTTACAGAACTGGGACACCAGTGACGTATTACAGAGAAGCAGGATGTCTTTGCTCCTCTAACTCTGTGGCTCAGCAGAGCTTAACCTGTTTGCTCCTTCCATAAATGTCCCAAAGAGAACCACGAGCATCTCCAGGCGTTTCCCACCAATGTTCAGTCAGTGTTGTTGCTATCAGGGGTTATAGGAATGCTCTGTCCTGGGCCAGTGCCATGCCTGGTATGATCACAATGGCAGAGAACCGCATCCAGAGATTGAGGCAGGTGTAGCACAACTGATTTCCCATTTCTTTTGGGAATTTCAGCAACGGCTGCAGGAATGCATCTCTTCAGAGCCAGAGATTGCTTGCAGCTGCAGATGCTTCTGTCCCTTTCCACGGCAGAAGTACAGCCCCTCTGGTAAGAAATACACCTGGTCATCCTCATGTTGCATCCTGAGAGTCAGAAACTTTCCCCATGAGCGTGTGTGTGAGTGCTCCAGCCAGTGCTGATGGAAGCAGACAGAGAGGATGTGAGGTGGCCAGTGAATGCAGAATAACTCCAGAAATGATGGGACTTTCTGGAAATTACCCGGTGCCTGATTGCTCTGACCAGAGCCCAAATGAAGGCTGTGGAGTGGTCCCTGGACCATCAGGGTGTGGCCCCTGTCCTGTGCCACACCCAGGCGGGGCTGCAGAGGTAGCAGCTCTTGGCCCCAGTAAAGCACCAAGTAAGGGTTTGGAAGTTCCCAAAGCTGGCGCTGCGGTTGGGTCACTTGGCCAAGTCCTAAGTCAGGTACCTTGTCCCTGTAGTGAGCAGGAAGGCTCTGAGGGCAAGACGTGCCACAGCACTCACAGGCAGCTGCTGTCTGTGCAGCAAAGATCACATCCATAACCTGTCAGTTCCATGTGTCCCCAGCTCCACCTTCCTGACATGGGGCCTGTCCAGATGTTCCCATGACATCCATGTCCTGCAACTATTAACTCCAGATCATCTAGATTGTACAGCTCCCACCAACCCCCCAGGTCTATCTGCTGCCTCTGAGCAGCACAAGGTGGGAAGGAAGCAGCTGGTTCCCCTCTCAGTCTTTAAGGCTGTGACTTGCTCCATTCAGACACAGGCCACACCTGCCCTCTTTTAGACCTTGTTTCTTCCCGAGGGAATTTGCTGATGTGAATGCATAAAAGGCAGGAAATGTAAAAATTCAAGACCTGTTAGTGAGAGGAACTTCCTTAACCTTGCCTATCCGAGCATCTCGGGAATCCAGCCAGGAGCTGCAGTCCAAGGCATCCACATGGCCCAGGGCTCAGTGTGCTGCAGTCAGGAATGACAAATACCCCCGAGCTGCATCCAGTGCATGTGGCTTCCCAGCCAGCCAGGGCCTGGGTGCCAGGGGCCACTGCATACAACGAAACTGTTCCCTGAAAGACCTGTGATGTCTCATACCTGGTTTTCACCACTCTTTGGTCTATTTTGAAGCAGCACGAGGCACTGCAGGTCCGGCTCTGTCTCCATAGATGCTGGTACAAGCTCTTGCACATTTGCTGGTGCTCAGCACCTGCCAGAAGCCTCTGCTCAGTCCCTAACCCAACGCTCCACATGCACTGTTGAGCAAGGGAACACAAAATTTAATGGGTGTCCAAAATTTTCCTTGTTGTTACCTACTGAGATTGTGGATGTTCCTGTCATTCTAGAAATAGCCGGTAAGATTTCAAAGCTCCCTAAAGCGCTGACCGATCTCATGAATGCCACAGGTGAACGTCATGCTCAGTTCCTACTGTTTGAGCTGCACTGGTGACATCTTTGTTCTGGTAGATGTGCCCTCAGTTACTCACAGAGGAGCTCATTAAACTGCTTTAGAGGAACTCATTGGCTGTGAGTGGTGGAGGAGGGAGGCTGCCTTAGATACAAAATGATTACAAGCTGCTTACACAGTGTGCCCATAAAAAGGTGAAAGGATGATAAAACAGGTCTGGGAAACACAGCAAGATGTCAGCTAATCCCCTTCCCACACAGTGGTGCTTCTGGCACTTATGACAGTGTCTGACCTGGATTGAAAATCCTCTCATACTGGAGTCACAAGATTTTCCCCAGACAATTTCTCCAGCATTTGCCCTTCCTGATGGTCAAAATGTTTCCACTTGTGTTGAAGCAAAACATTCTTTTTTATAGTTTATTTTTACTACTTCTCTTCTTTTTGCCCATGAACACTTGTTGCCTTCAGCTTTGTGCAGACTTTCCTCTTGAAATATGTCTCAGCAGCTGTAGAAGCCATGCCTGCCATTGTAAAACATCCAATTTGCAGGAGGCATGTAAGTGGTTTCCTTAAGGCTCCACCTTTCATGAGCACACACACATCCACATGCTAGCATTCTCCTCTGATTATTTTGGGAAGTTCTCTTGTTCTGCCATGGAAAGAGAAAAGGAGATCTGCCTGCCCCAGGCAACCATGACCAGCTTTCCCCAAAGCGAAGTGGGATATGAAGTGGAAATAAGATGCCCGAGTCCAAAAGTGAAGTAGGGTGCAGTTCACCTCCTGTGTGAAATGGCTGAAAGGCAGGGAAGGCCATGGGAGCAAATCATGCCCAGCTCCATTTATAAGCACTGGAGGCAAAAAAAGTACAAGTGATTCATTTGGTTCTGACCTACCTGTCAGGCAGGTGAGTCGTGCCCCAAAAGTGCTTCATTCCCTATATGGAGCCTGAAGCTGGTCTAGACAGCTCGCCCAGAGGCAGGGCAAGGGAGACAGTGACAGCTCCCACATCTCTGAACAGGGGGGGAAAGGAGTGGGAAGCCAAGCTGAGAAGCTCCAGCACCAAAGCCTAAGCCTGGGCAATAGAAGGATCAGGGGTTTTTAATCTTGCAACTTGGAAAACCTCTGCCCCTAATTTTTGCTCCTTGTTTTCTATTTCATTGTAACCTCTTTAGGTGGAGTCCAATCACCAGGTCCCTGCAATTTTCAGTTGTCTTTAAACTGCAGAAAACTGTGATAGAACGGAACGGAACGGAACGGAACGGAATAGAATAGAATAGAATAGAATAGAATAGAATAGAATAGAATAGAATAGAAGAAACAGAATGGAATATTTCATTTGAAAGGGACCTACAATGATCAGCTAGTCCAACAGCCCAACCATCTCAAGGCTGACCAAATCTAGAGTGTGTTATTAAGGGCACTGTCCAAATGCCTCCTAAACCCTGCCAGGCCTGGGGCACTCACCAGCCCACCAGAACCCAAGGAAGCCTGTTCAGTGTCTGACCACCCTCTCAATAAAGAAATGTTTCCTTATGTCAAGTCCAAACCTCTCATGCGTCCTGAAACCATGAGCAGTACTGGCTCTCAGCTGGGTGTGCTGTGAGGAGGGCAGAAGAAAACCTCTCTTCTAAACCTGCAGGAGGATAACTGATGTTCCCAGCCATGCCTCACAGGAGGAGAGTGGGTGAGGGGTGCATGTGTGAGAGGTGCATTGGCAGGGCGAGCAGCACTGTGGAAGCAGGATGGCTCCATAGCTGGCAAGCACTTGCCCTCACTAATGTGCCAGCCAAGCTCCTGGGCACTGGAACTGGTGCCAGCACAAATCCAGACTGAGTACTCTTTAATAAGGCAAATATCCCTGATGGGGAATTTCTATGATACCCCTCGAGGCAAGTTAAACACACATTTGCTCTTAAAGATATAAGAGAAATTTAATGAACACTGTATTGGGCAGAGTCATACTGCAACATGGGGTTCTATGTGGAGTCTGAAAAGATGCATCACAAGCAGATTCCTTATGTAACCTTGCTCCAGCACCAATCCCTTGCAAGGAGTTGTTTAGTCTCTGGCATTTCTGCTTCCAGACACTTCAGCCCCTCCTTGTATTTTGCCCTTTGCCCTTTGTGCCAGATCATTCCTTGGTCACAAATTTTCCCTGCTGAGCAGTTACAAATTAGTATTTCCTTCATCCCAGATAAGACCCTGGAACCAGGAATTAAGCCCACATATGTGTAAAAGAGAGCAGGCTGCAGTGATATTCTTGTCTCCTATGACTACACTGATGACCCAAGTGCAGCTCCCGCAGCAGTGAGACAACTCTCTAGCAATCTACCCTGTGAGGAATCATCTCCAGGTCCAAGCTGAGACCATGATCCAGCTGGAGAATTCCTTGGGTTCTGTGCCCCACCTCCTTGCCCACCCATGGTCTAGGGTTTATTCAACAGCCCCTGGGGCTGGGTGTTTTCATCAGAACAGAGGATTAAACCAGGAGTGCGGGGCAGGTGCACACAGTGAGAGACGAGCACCAGAGCTGCTCTCAGGCCAGGCCCCAACAAGAGTAGCAAAGCCATGCCCTGAGCCAGTGAGATCTGCCTCATTTCATTAGCTAATGACGTGGCTTAACCCCATCCTGATTGGCAAGAAAAGCTTAAAAATGGGGATTAAGTGAAGTGTCTGAGGAAGCACATCCTGGACTCCAGCCAGGCAGAGTTGTACATTTGAGAAAGGGAGAGCCCCAGTGTAATGTCAGCAAGGATTCTTTCAGGAGGTTCTCTCACTGCCCAAAATCCAGCAGAATGTACTGGCCAGTCATGTTGCCCAGAGATGCTATGGCTGCCCCTGGATCCCTGGAAGTGTCCAAGGCCAGGTTGGATGGGGCTTGGAGCTAGTGGAAGGTGTCCCAGCCCATGGCAGGGGTGAAACGATGAGCTTTGAGGTCCCTTTCAATACAAATCACTCCATGATGCCATGATTTTATGCTTCTATGACCTGGTGGTCCCTTCCCTCACACAAGGGACTTGTGGCAACGCTTGAGGTGGAGAAGGTGTTTGCCCTGCCTGCTCCAGGTCAGGACTGGAGGTTGAGGAGCTCTGTGCAAGGCTGTGGCCAGCCAAGCTCTTGGTCATGCAGGAGTCATCTCCTGTGAGGAACAGGAGGCTCTGGAGGGCAGAGAGTTGGGTGCAGATGTGCAGCCAGTGTTTGGGCTGAGAGATAGGTGGGAATCAGACCTGGGGAGTGATCTGCAAGCCATGAGAAGGGAATGCATAGGATCTGCCAAGAAGGTGAGTGGGATCGCTGGACTGCCAGCATTGCTGCTGAGCCTTGCAGAGCAGCACCCCAGAATGAGCATTTAAAGAACAGATTTTGCAAATAGCCCGAGAGTCCAAATCACAGATCAACAAACACAGCCAGATGGACACTGCTGCCTTCTGGACATCTGCATCATTTATTGATGCTATCAGGACTCAGCCACGCTGCCAAAACTGGAGGCACAGGCCCTTTGCCAAGGCTATGCCCAGCACAGCCTCCTGCTCTGCCACAAGGACAGAACAAACTAACCAGGACTCACATTGTAAGCAGGAACCTGGCCCGGCTGTCCAGCCTTCCTGTGAAAACCTGCCCTGAAAGACAAGCTTTAGGAAAACTCTGTCCTGCCAGTTGAACCATCTGTCTTGCTCCAACTTATTAATGAGCCACATTCTTACCTTTGCTTGTGTAGTTTTTCAGCTCTGCTAGTTCTGTTCAAGCAACTTCGCTTTAGCTTTACATTGACAACAATACTACCCTGGAAATCTGTCAGTGCAAATGATAGTCACATCCACAACCTTTCCAGGTCTGCGTGAGTGAATTAAACATTTCCCAAATTGGCATGAGATCAAGCTGCCCAGACCCTCCCCCAACCTTGCTATCAAACTCTTTGAGCCTCCAGAACAACGTGGTGGGTGCAGCCTGTCTAACGGGGCTGGTGTCACTCCACAAGGAGCCCTGAACATGCCCAGGAGCCATTTGGAAGAGCATCAGGTGGCCCCGGTGCCCACAGTGGCATGGGCTGTCTCTTGGCACCATTGACTCAGCTACTGTAATGGAGCAGAAGAGGGTTTTGATTATTGACAGTGGCTCATCATTCACTCTGATTTTACTCCTCATTAAGGCTGTTGCAGTAGCCGGGAATACTGGAGCCTGCTGCCTTCAGAACCCTTCTGGAGTGGTTGCTGTAGGCACAGGGATCTCCAGTGCTTACACATCATTAGTGATCTCATACAGCTCAATATGAAAAGAGAAAAACAACCAACAAAACCAAACCAAACAATTGAAGCCTGTAGCACAAGGAAGAAGGCTGCCTCTCTGCAAATACAGCCAGAAAATCCCCAGACCATATTCCTGGAGGCACTGCAAAAGGTGGCTGAACATAAAAGCCGTGGCTGTCTTCTTCCCCCTTTTCAGCGGTTAGTTTTGTGTGGTTGGGATTAGCGCAGCATTGAACATGTCAGTTAGGTACAAAATTGTTGTCAGCACTAGAAAAATCACTTGCCCTGTGGACAAGCTTACTGCACAATGAGCTGCTGCGGTGAGGGCACAGATTCAGCATGTCCAAACACAGGGAGTGAGCACAAGAGCTGTGTTGCTCCTCTCTGGGATGAACGAACTGCAACGAACACACTCCTGGGTAAAGTACCCCAGAAATCTTTGTCTCTCACTGTGAGTGGAGATCTGATTTACCCCGATAAAAACGTCGCACTGAGTGTGCACAGAGCCCCGGGACGGTTTCAGCTTGTCTTTCCCAGCCCGTGCTCAGCACCATCACATTAGTGCTGCACAAGAAGACGTGGTAACCTGATTGAGAGGGGAAAAGGGCAGCAGCGAACAGATGCCATCTGCCAGGGAGCTGAACCTGAGCCACTCTGCCCTGGAACAGGGACTCCGGTGTCAGAGCAAAGCTCTGCTTGCAGGGATGAAACACAGAGCAATTGACCTTTAGGTGACAGTTTGCAGAATGTCAGCTCGAATGACACTGTAGGGAGGGAGGTGGGTGTTATTAAAGTATAAGATACCACCCAAAAGCAGGAAAATAACAAAATTCTCCTGGGAAAAAAAAGCCTGCGATTTGTCCCTCCCCGTGTTAGACTTCTTGGCTCACTGCTTCACAGATGCACTACGGGAGACAAGAGCTTATCAACAGGGTACCTGCATTTCTCATAAGAGGTAGATTGCCTGTTAACTCCTCTCCATTGCTTTATAAGCGTACTACTTAGATCTAATGATGTGCAAAAGTTTACAAAGCATTTTCCATGACCTGGAATGCTTGGCAGCTTGTGAGTAGAGCAAATAGCTTAGCTGGGATAATAGAGAGGAAATCCACTGAAGAGCTCAAGTCATTAAGATGTTTGCATTTGATGAGACAACCACTACCAAAGGCCAGAGCAAAAGAAATGAGCCAGTGGTGCTCATGTGAGGTGCTGCGAGGCATTTCTGCATCCATCACCCACCTTCCCAGCACCACCAGAGCTGCTGGCTCAAGTCTTTTCCCAGTGCACCAGCTTGATTGCTTTCTGCCCAAAATCTTGAAAAGCTACAACACACAATTCAGCAATTCTACACACGGAAATAAATAACAAATTAAATCCCACCGTGACCATATCTGCATCACTCCCAAAACTTCAAGGAGAAGGGCTGAGGCAGCAGGCATCATCAACCTGAAATTATAAGGTGGAGTTAAAAACCTCTTTGTTCCCAATCTCCATTGCTGTAGCTTTCATTCGTATTTTACAACTTTAGGGAAACTTTTTTTTTTTTTGCTTTATTGCTGAGTGAAATACATCCTTTTTCCCAGGAGTAACTGGGAAGCCAGCTGCCTGGAGAATGGGGAGGACCATGGCAGGAGGACAAAGTGCTGTCACTGTGAACTCTGAGGGGTCAGGAGGAGGTGACAGCCTGCAGACACAGGAGCCCTTGGGCTCTCTTTGGGTATGTCCATTCATGCCACACATCTTGGAAAGGGAAGCTGAGACAATCACAAACACCTTATGAGCATCAGATGGAAAGGAGGATTTTATCTTTGTCACTCAGCCTCAGGGACACATACAAATGGAGGCAGAAGGGATTGGGATTGGAAGCAAGTAAAAAAAGCTGTTTCACACTGATGATTTCTGTGAAGAGGCCAGGAGTCAGACACCTTCAGGCAATATGGTGCACAGGCCCTTGTCCCTGCCCAGTTCTCAGCTCCACTGTGGGAGACCACGTGATGCCATCAAGACCTCTGCCCACTTGTTCCAAGACAATTGACCTTCCTCCTTCTCTGTCTCCTACTATGTTGTTTTGTCACTGTAGACTCCAGTTCCTGGAGCACAAAAAACCAAGGGAGTTGACAGTGCTCAGGTGGGAGATGTCACACCGGGGCTTGTGTTTTACCCAAACTGTCGGAACACCACTCGAGGACTGACACCGGTGGTTATATCTGAACTAATCCAGATAAACTCCTTGCTTTTTCTCTCCAACTGACTGTGGCAACTCCGCATATCCAGGTGGTATCTGGAAGGACAATGCCTGCCCTTCCAGAGGGATGTTAAAGTCATCCCTAATTTGGCTCATTATCTGCTGAGTCCCTGGGTGTCGTTTCAACAGCTCACGAGAAACAAATGACTTCAGATCAATGTACATTGCACACAGTTGCATGGAATTCTTTCCCAACCCTTTTTCCTTTGTAGGAATCACAAAAATGCTCGATTTTTTATAACTAGATGAACACTGTGACAGCAGCAATTGTCTGCCATAAATAAATGCCAAGACAAATTAGATTAGACACAGGTACGGTGATGAAGTCTTCAAAATCCACTTTTCCACAGGGTGTCCTCTTGCAATGTCATTGCTTTCAGACATGACCCTCTGCTGACACAGCACAGGTGCTGTCCCACGGCTACAGAGTTCCTCTCCCTGCACCAAAACATGAAGTTGTCAGACAGGAAATTGCTGGGATTCACATAAAACTGTGTTAGCAACAGTTTCATGGGCGCTTAGTGGATGCTGGATTTGCACGTATCCCCCTCCTCCCCATTCATAAATATATGCACAAGCGTCATTTTATTCACACAGATTTTGGCAAAAGGCCCATTGAATTCAGCAGAGAGAAGTCCATTGACTTTGGTAGACTTTGCACATTGCGGGTGAGAACAGATGGAGGCTCCATTCACCAGTTGCCACTCGTTAGTTAAAGCTTATTATTGCTAAAGAGTTTCGTTAATGCATTTACAAATGGAGCATGATCCAAGTGATGTAACCACCGCTGAGTGCTGGAGAACAGCAGATGTGCTCTCCCAACACGGATGAAGTGAACAAAGGACACCCCTGTATGCACAGGGCTTACAAACTGGAGTTTACTGGCCCACTCTTCTCTCAGCCTTCAGAAGGCAGCAGGTCTGCAGCCAGGGCCACTCGCTCACAAGGAAAAGGCACTTTCCAGCAGTCCCAGTGTGAGACCCCATAGACCTGGCACAGGACAAGGAGAAAGAAGGCACATGTGAGCACAGGCCCTCTCTGTTGCCTGCAGGAGGGTCCCATGGGTTTGGGCAGGAGCTACACTCAGCCTTTCCACAAGCTACAGCTACACAGAGTGGAAACTCTCCCTGCTTTATGAGGGAACGAGTAATCACATCTGAGCGCAGTCAGGGGAAGGGATGTCTTCTAGAGAAAAAGATCTCCCTACACATGGCTCCTGCAGCTTTGGCCAAGATCTTTCTTCCAGGGACCCACACCACTGTGTTTCTCAAAGCTGGATCTTGTTTCCATGGAGCTCCACAGCTCCATGTAGCAAAGAAAGTAAGGTGGGGATTGCCCAGTGGCTCATGGGCAGGCAGTGCTCAGCAATCAGCTTTTGCAAAAGGCGGGAGAATTTACATTGCCCGTGGAGCCACAGGGTCCATGCCATCAAAACCATATAATCCCAAGATGGTTTGGGTTAGAAGGGACCTTAAAATTCATCTCATTCCACCCCTGCCACATGCAGGGACACCTTCCACTAGCCCAGGTTGCTCCAAGCCCCTTCCAGCCTGGCCTTGGACACTTCCAGGGATGGGGCAGCCACAGCTGCTCTGGGTACCCTGTGCCAGGGCCTCCCCACCCTTACAGGGAAATGTGCCAGTAGTCCAGGAAGTTCTAGCATTAATAAATCAGGGAAGCCAATGGCTGTTCCAAACAAGCTAGAAAGAGAAGCTAAAAATCCATGTTGATTTTATGGGGTCAGATTAAAAATAAAAAAGACTTGTTGGGCTAATCTAGAGGAAGCACTAACAGCTCTGGCATGGGAGTAGTTGGATGAAGAGGAATGGCTTAGTCCAAAATGAGAATGCAACTAGCAAAAATGGATCACTGGAGAACAAGGAATATTTTCTTCACTGCAAGCCAGAGGCTTGAGCCCACCCACAGGACAGCTTCTCCTGAAAGTGGTGTGAGAAACACACCTGGCACACTCAACACAAAAAACATTCCCTGCTGCAGGTCAGCACCTGAGCTGGTGCGAACAATTCAGCCTCTGAGACAGATCCAAACAATCGGCACTGAACTATGAAATACCCCCAAAACCAGCACTGTGCACACATGTGGCAAGAGGTAACTAACTTCAGCTCCCAAATACCCGATAACAGTGGTGTCGGTGCAGCCTCCTCACACAGTGGCACGTTCTGGTTGTTAATTATTGGTGTGGCATCGATGGAGAACCTCTTCTGCGATTGGAGCCTGGCCACTGGGCAGTCCAACGTCTCTTGAGGCTGCTTCATGCTTTAACTAGACAGCATCAAAAGTGAGCAACAGACAAGTTACTGTCCCAGGTGCATCGCCTTCAGCTGAAAACTGAACATAGGTTTCCTGATTTTGTCTTCTTTTCCGCGTTCACAAATGTGGTAGTGGGACTGTGTCAGAGTTTTAGGGCTCTCATTGCAGCAGAGAAGCACATTTTTGGTCCCAGGAAACAGAAATCCTCCCTAGAAACACAGAAATAATGTAGCTGCATCCTCAGTGGGCTTTCATTTCTTGTGCTGGTCTTTGTGGCTTGGGGTTTCCGAGCTGGGAAGCTGCTCAAGATGTCAGGTGTTTCCCTGCCGTCAGGCACTCACGGAGCTGGGTGCAGTGCTCTGCTTTCCTTCCATGGAAGGACCTTCAGAGAAAGGTCTTCTTGACCCTCCCACCCAGGCTCTACGTCATTGCAAGCCGTATGAAGGAGCTGGGGGATCCTGTGCAAAAAGGGTGTTACATTCCTTCGGTGGAGGTCTCCGCGTCCCTGGGGACTCGCTCGCTGCCGGGTGCTCACACCACCCTTGTACTGAGAAAGAGGAGGGCCAAAGCTGCCAGAAAAGAGGCTCTGACCACGGGACATGGACACAGTACGAGATCCTCGCAAGAGACAGTCACAGATGGTCTGTTTGTAAGCTTCTTCATGAGATCTCTCGCTGTGGCCTGGCTGCACTTGTCAGGACCGAGAGGCAGCTCCTCTGAGGGGCTGATTAATGGCTTCTGATTATTGGCACCGTGAAAGAATGCTCCAACTGACTCAAAGTCAGCTGCAGGCTGGAAGTACCTTCTGTTTGAGAAGAGTTGTCACTCAGCTTCTTCGTTTGGCTTCCAGTTACTTGTGCACTGGTGCAGCCTCACCTGAGCCAAACACTGACCAGGAACTGGCCTTTGTCATATTGCAGTATGTCCAAAGGCACATTTGCATGGGTGTGAGCTCACATGATTTACCTGCCATCAGAATCAGACAAAACCCTCTCTTTCATGCTTATTAGAGCAGCAGTATCCCCTGGGAATTTCCCCTTGCTTGCAAAAAATGGCATGTTGTTTTGTTTGAAATAAAAATGTCTAAAAATATTGTTTCTGCACTTGGAAAAAAAAAATCTGCCCCACAGGGCACCTCTGGTTGCTTGAACCCTCTGGCTAAATAAAATGGAGGAAGGTTTTAACAACCATTAGAGTCTGGCTGGGACAATGTAGAGCTGACTCGTAAAGCTCTCATAAAGAGCTGACTCCCCAGCTCCTCATGAGGCATGGATGAGCCAGCAAGAGCTTGTTCCAGTGGTCAAGCACTGGGACAGGGGCCCAGAGGGACCACAGAGGGTCTGTCCTTTAAGAATTGCCAAACTTGCCTCGACAAACACTGAGCAACCTGTGCCAGCAGGGCAGTGAGATCTGTCTGATCTATGCTGGGATTTTACACTCTATATTCCAGTGGTGCTGGAGCATATCAGAACTGAAATCCTTTCATGGAATCATGCCAGAGTCATGTAACATGAACAAAACCTGCTGTTTCTACACTTCTTAAAATGGTTCAGGGAAGAAAGTGAACATATATGAGTTATAGAGGAACTGAACTTTCCGATCCCCACTTTCTCTTTCTACTTCAGGGCTTTTTGTCAAGACTACAGGAACAGCATCTCTTGGGGCAGAAAATGGCTTGAAGGGCTTGTGTTGGGTTATTTTTTTTTCCATCTCACACATACCCTTCCAAGGCTGGAGTTGGTGTTGTGTGGCTTCAGCCACGGTTAATGAGCACACTTCCATGGAGCTGACGTGTGTGAATGCCTTTCGTACAATAACCGAAACGTGGATGTCTCAGGCAGGCTGTAACTAAACTCATCCTACAACAAAACTTTTGTGTCTCGGGCTGGTTACCTTCACCTCGGGTAGGTGACATTCACCTCAAGTCTCTTCAGCAGTGAGCTACTTTTACAACATCTCTTCCTTAACCATCTGGCTTGACCTTGTACCTGCTGCCTTCCCCCCTGCTAACCCACGCATTCTGCAGCTCACGGATGCATCTATGCACGTCATGTTTCTCCATATGAGCCACTCTGGTGGGTTGTGGAAGTCTCTGTCTTGCTTTTTAGACATCTGTGGGCATGCCCAAAAGCATTACTGAGAAAGCCATTATTTTCTAACCAGGATTAACTCATATGCTCAAAAAAAGCCACTCCTTTGATCTCTAAGGCCACGTCTGGCCCAGGCAGGACTCTCTCCATCACTTCTCCCTGTGCTCTTCTGCACCCAATGGAGCTACATAAAGCACATGGTCTCCTTCAAATCGGCCCCTGAGATAAAGGCAGAGGGAAAAGTGTTTCTTCTACATTTCAATGCCGATTCTTCAAAAACAAAGCACACAAAAATTCTTGACCCCAGTCCCACCAGTGAAACCAGTTCAGGCAGGGGAGAGAGCCACTGAGGGCCCAGAAGGCATCATTGTGCCAAGCTCAAATCCAAGTAGTTCTCAAGTTGTCATGTTTGGGTGGTCGGACTTACTAAATAAAACTTGAAACTTTCTGATACAAACAGTTACCATAAAAAAAAGAAGGTAAAATCAAACCTCCTGCATTTTCAGGAGAAAATGATGCAAGCCAAAGATGGCAGCTAATGCCTGTGCAGAACTGGCCCTTCTCACCCATCTGCCCTCGTGCTCCAGCACAGGGGGCAACATGGGCAGGGATGACCCCCTGGCACAGTGGCTATCGACTGGCACAAGCTCCTAGGCTAGGCAGGAGAGTCATATCTCCATCCCCTCCTCCTGCTGCTCCTCTCCACAAGGGCACCCATCTGTGAACCCAAACCAGACCCAGGGAGCACCGCTGAGCCAGGAGCGAGGCTTTGCAGCCGTAACCAGCTGTGGAAGAGCAGCCTGGCTCTGTAGCTGGTATCAGTTAGTGTGTGCAGAGCCTAAAAATAGAGACCCTCTGCTCTCACAATGACTCAGAGATGCAGAAGGGAAACCCGCAAGCTCAGTGCTTGGCTGTCCCCTGAGCTGATTGAAAGTTTGCATCTAAAACTTTGTTTTGACACAAAACGGCTTTTTGAAAAACAAACTAACCAAAAAAAAAAAAGGGGAAGAAGAAAAAAAAGAAAAACCAAACCTCCTCTCTTACCACCAGAGCTGCTGGGAATTCTTCTCATTTGGTCTAAGTTTGGAAGAGGTCTTGGCCAGTAAAGCATGACATTTTGTAGTTTTTAAATGCTAGTTGGCAAACCCCCTGCAAGTATTTACTTGCTAAGCTCTTTCTTGGAGACCTGTGAGACCAGATGAAATGGTGGAAGGTGTGCCAGTCCTCTGGAATTTTCATGGGGATACAGCTCCCTTTCCAGACAGCTCTGATTCCAGCTCAGGAAGAACACATCCACCAGCTGTCTTGCTGAATCCCGCGAGGAGGGAATCCTTCAGTCGTTTAACTCCCTCTGTTCGTCCCCTGCATCAGGGGCTCCAGCCAGCGCCACCCAGGTTTTGGCCATGCCATGGGTGATTGTAGCCTGGAGGAGAAGCAGAAGGGAACTGATGTCCATTACTGCTTCAGCCCTATCCTGCCCATGAGAAGAACAGGTCCTTCCTCCCCTGCGTCTGTTTATCTGCCCCATGGTCACAGGTCATTTTGGGACTGATTGAGCAGCTGCCTGTAGTTCTGAAGACGTAATCCACAGAGATTTTCAAAATTGCTAGACAAGGCCAGGAGCGTCCTGCCCCATCTTTGACATGGGGGGTTGGATTAGTGACCTCCAGGGATCCTTCCAATCTCAGCGTTTCCATAGTGTCACCCCTCTCAGGCTCTCATGCCTGGTGGAGTAAGAAAAACACAGCCTGAACTCCCGAGAGCAGAGGAGCAGAGCCGGCCAGGGCAGCCAGGCACCAGCACAGGCTGCTCTCTAAGCCTCCTCTGCTTCCACTTGGGCCACAGTTGGACTCATTTGGTCCTTCCCCATTTGGAGGTGAGGGGAGGAGAGGCTAGAGTCAGGCACCAGGACAAAAACCCCTCGCTCACAAGGTGAGCCCTGTGTCTGCTCTGGCAGCTCCACCTCTGCAGAGGACCTGGCCGGGCTCTTCATCTCGTTCCACAGTCCTGGAAGGCCGGGTGTGCTCTGTGGTGGAGCCCTGTTGGACTGTGGCTCTATAAGTGCATCCATCGCCATGGCACACATGGGGCTGCAGAGGTACAACCCAGCTCTCTGCCATGGCCAGAGAGCAGGAAGAGAGACCTAAGCAAACAGAACTGCTCTGAAGTTCATTCTGCGGGAGACATCGAGCATTCACTGGGCAAGAGCAAGTCAGGGGTGTCCATCCTGCACTTCACACACCGTGGGAGCATCCTCCAGCACAGACAGCCTAGCCCCAAGCAGGAGGCCACAAGCTCAAACACCTGCAAGAGGTCTCAAAATGCTCCATTAAATCCCTGCACTGCCAAGGACCTCAGGGAAGAACTGAGGGGGACCACAGCAGGAGCCCGGCTCAACCCCCGTCTCATCCCTGTGAGGGGCAGCCCGGATGTGGCACCAGAGCCAGTCTGGGCACCCCTGGGCAGCCCTGGTCCCCCAGAAAGGGGCTGCCCCAGCAGGAGACACAGGTGGACCCACTACTGGAACACCTTCCCAGCTCCCTTGGGAACACCAGCACATCACCCTGCCTCGGATGCCTGCGACACAGGGCAAGGGGAGACAGTGAAAATGAAATCAACTGATAGTGATGAGCTGCCAGTAATTCCCACAGACAGCTGGGAGGAGAAGGACCTCAGGAAGCCTCCCCCCTTCCCTGTCAGGATTAGCCCTACCTAAACTAATAGACCATCTGCCTGCTAGCCTGGCCTGTGACCCCAGCAGGGCAGAGCTGGCCAGCAGCTAGGGATGAGAGGGAACCAGTTCCTCCAGCTCAGTCCAGAGCTCTTATGCTCGGCACTAGGAGCTGAGATCTCTCCACTCTTCGCTCCTGCTGGGCCATTCCCTTTCCAGAAACCCACCCCCACTTTACCCACCCCTGGCTCTTGTCCCAGGGAAGGTGATGGAGGCAGCATGTTGCCCCTTGTCACCACACACAGTTGCAAGTGTCCCCTATGTGGCAGTGGTCACTGCTCCCATGACCTTGGCATGGGCTTTTCCATGTCCTGCTGAGTACCACCTGGAGCTTCAGCAAGTCTGCCAGGAATTAAATGGCCTGTCCTGAACTCACCTGGGAGCTGACACTGCCACAAGCATCTGCCATTGAAGAGACAGCATGTGGTGACCCCAGCCCTGGCTGGGGAGCAGCTGCAGGACCCATGACCACCCTCCAGCTCACTTGTGCCAGTGCCTCACAGCCAGTCTCTGCTCAGGACAGAGTCCAGCCCGTGCTACCATTGGTTTGTGACTCTGAGAAAACCCAGAGTCAATTTCTGCCACAAGAACAACCAAATTATCAATTAAATCATTGAACCAGAAAAGTATTTCATAATTAATTCAGATCTAGTCACTTTTATGTTCCCTTTTTCTTACCAGCCAAGTGTTGTGTTTGTTCCAGCTGAAATAAAATTTCTGCTTTCGTTATGGCCTCCGTACCAAAGTCAGGTCCTTGGCCCTTGGAGGGTTGGTGCACTTCTAACTGAGACCCCAGGCTCCTGTAGGACATCAGGCATTTGGGCTGGGTTCTGCCTCCATGTGTGGCTTTCTCCTACATGGCAGGTTTGGAGATCTCTCTGGGCCCCTCACACCTCTCTCCTGGAGAGCCACTATGGACCAACTCTCACAAGCAGGAGCAAGATCCCTGCCCCTACAGGAAGGGCCATAACCCCCAGGATGGCAAGATGTTCTCACTCTCCGTGGACCACTAAATATTTCATTATTCTTCACAGAGCAGAGGAGACAGGCAATTTTCCACCCCCTGGCTCTGCACACCCACAGCAGGACAAAGACACCTCACAGCTCAATAGCTGTGGGAGTCCAGCCCCAAACATCTTATTCAGACCAAAAGGTCTTGTCCGGTTTCCTGTGACTATCACTGGCGTTTCCACGAATGCCACACTCACTGAGAGAAAAGTCACTTTCTGTTAATAACGAGACTTGAGTTGGTGGAAAACAGTGGGAATTTCTCCCTCATGAGATGAAATGGTATTTTGTTGTGATCTGAATCAAGATCTCCTTTTAATTTTAGTCTGAAAATTTTGGAATTGATGGCTCTGTTACTTTCTCAACTTCTTGCCTGTTTTTTCTCTGAGCTGCCAACCCCCAGGGTATCCTGGTTAAGCTTCAGAAATTTGTCGATACAGGGCAGGATCTGGATTGTCAGTTGCACTTAAACGCAACATTTTTACAAATAACCAGAATAGATGTGTGAGGATCTGCTCTGAAATAGGGCACTGGGACAAAGAGAAAAGCACAGTGTGCCCAAAGTGTTTGTGATGAATAACAGTGCAGAAATGTCACTGCTCCTACACACCAGCCCGTCATTAAATACTTCCACTTTAGTGAAATGGAAAAAAACCAGTTGATGTTTTCAGCACAGTGCAAACCAAACTCTATCCACATCTGCCTTATAGTGTCAGATTCATGCAGGAAGCAGAAGTGTTCCTGTGAGATTATCATCTCTGTCTAGAACATACTTGTGAAAGGTGAGAACACAATGCCAGCACAGTGCAAGGTTCCTGAGGCATCTCTGTGCATTTTAATAGTGATATCATTGTTAAAATGAGATATAATGCTCTTTAGTTCACTTTAAAAAAAAAAAAAAAACTGACTCAAAGGAGTTTCTGGGCACTTGCTCAGAAATTTATTCTTCCTGGACCTTAAAATAACCCTTCCGACTCAGTCCTTTCAGACCACAGAAGAGCATTGCTGTGTGATGGCTAGTGCCCCTTTGGTAGCACTCAAGGGGTTTAATTCTGCCACCACTGTTTATCCAAATTCCCACAAAGAAATGGTGATTTCCAGCTCTGAACTGTGCACAGTGTGAAAGCTTGAAGAATTGAAAAATCTGCTTATTTTTAGGAGGAGCTGATCCAAATTTCGCAACTTTTCGAAGGAAAAGGAATTTAAGAAGAGCAGCATCAAGGCGAGAAGTCCTTCTCTCACACTGAGAGACCAGGGGGGCTGTTCTGCTTCTCCCACCTTCTCCTCTGGCTGAGGGCGGGACCAGGCCCTCTTGGGGCCAGTGATGTCCTTTTTGAAGGGTTTAAGTCAGGCTCTCACCTTTCTACCATGGCACGAGGAGAACTCTGTCTAAACTAGGTGGTTGAGAGGTCATGGTGGGACGCACAGAATTTAGGATTGTGTAGAAACACTCATTTCCAGAGAGCTGTTCCAGAGTTTTGGCCAAGTGGGTGCCCTGTGTCTCAGATCTCAGATCTCCCTCGCTGTGGTACTTGTGGCAATACCAGAGCCATGAGCAACTTTGGTAGGTTTAGCTCCATCTGCAGTGGCCAGGAAGGTGTGCTCAGAATCAGAGAAGTTGCTCTCCCATGTTAGTAATCAACAGGAGCACCTCAGGGACTGACTCTGTGTCCTGCATTCCCAGGGGATACCTTCCTGCCCCCAGCAGCACTTCGGGCATCTTCTACCTACCTGGCCTGCCTGTCAAACCCAAACCAATTTCAGTCTTTGCAGATCCCCAGCGCCAGGTATCAGCAGAGACCTTGGATTCACAGTCACACATGAGTATACATCCAGCACAGGAAAAGCCAGGGGTGTCCTCCTGAGCATTCATCACCTCAAACCATCATTTGTCTCCTTCCTAGTCTGCCTCATGGGAGACAGGAGAGCAATGAGTAACGCCTATAGAAGATATCCTGGGATTAGTTTAGGAGCCATGGATATTTTTATCTACAGCAATCACGTGGGTCAGGGAGGTATTTTGGTTTTGTAGGCAGCATTCATGGACTGTGCTGCCAGTTATGGTGCCCATGCTTCCCAACAAATGTGGACAAATTAGAAATTGCCTGGGATTGTTGGATTTCTTTGAAAACTTGCAGCAAAAGTCTTAAACAAAAATCCTGCATTCTTGATCCAGAAGAAAATATAACTTGAGGTGGTAACCTCTGATGCCTGCTGAGCGGTAAATGACCTGACTCCTTCTTGTGGCTTTTCTCCACGTCTGCTGGTGACTCAGTTGTCCCACATGTGCCAGGAAGGATGGCCGGGCCTGATTTCCCTTCTGTGCTTGGCTGCCCTACTAAGCCTACTGAGCTGGGAAAGGATTCACTCGGGAAGCTTCTGAGTGCTGCTCATCCAGCACCAAGCAGTCGTGCTGGACCCTCTGTTCTGCTCTTTCCATCTCAGTGCCACAACCCAAGAGGAAATGGGGTTGCATCAGCCCAGAGGAGCTGAGATGATGCAGCTTGTGGCCACACCAGCCTGGCTGAGCTGGGCAAGCAACAGCGGCATTTGGCCACATCCAATGGTCACAGTCTGGCACAGAGTCTCATTGGCTCTGTGATTTCCAAGACCTTCACTTCCATCCATAGGCAACTCCTATATTTAGTAATTATGTTGGTGGCAAAGGCCCAGCCTCCAGGATGTTGATTCAGACACTCAGACACTCAGCCACTTCCTGTTTGGATGCACTAAAATTATTTGCATCATTTAAAAAGTGATGTTGGTTAAGGGAAACAAAGCATTATTGTCAGAGGAGGCTGAGCTGGGTTAAGTGCCCATGCACAATGGAAAAAAAAGCAGAACTAAACGCCTCCATCTCCCAACAGCAGCACACTCAGACAGCCTGTCCTGGGAGCCACTTTCCCCCCTTCTCTGGCCCACTGGCACCGCTATTGCCACAACAGTGCAGTAAAGCACTGGGATCCCCTGCCCAGCCTCCTCCCAGGGTGACCCAATACCATCTGTACCTAAATCTCGGGAGCAGAGACACATCCAGGAGATGTGGTCTGCTGGCTGGAACAGGCAATAGAAAGCACCTGCTTTCTCTGCCACCCAAGCACTTGCAGCTACAGACAAGCTTTTCCACTGTCACACAGTCTTTGCAACCCTGGGCATAAATGCAGCACCCAAGATCTTCACAGACTTCTGGTGACTCGAGGTCCGGGCCATGGATCTCCACCCTGAGGCTTTGTGGGTGGAGGCCTTGTCTGTAAGCTGGACTCAGCTCTGTCGCCTCTGTGCTTTGTGTCTTGCCAGGGCAGCTGCTGAGTGAAAGGGCAGACGGGACTCACTTTGGGCCGACCGCTGCTGGGTGAGGGGTGACGGGGGGACCCCTGCCCAGCTCTGCCAGGGCCTGTGTTTGCCCTTCCACAGGGCCACAGAGCCCGGCTGTGCCCCAGGGCCACCTGCTCAGCCAGGACACCTTCCAGGAGCTGCAGGTACTTGGAGGCATCCTCTGCCCTCTCAGCCTCTCATCCCAGCCTGTGCCTGCAGCCACTGCCTCTGCGGCTTCTCCACTTCCAGAAGAGAGGCAAAAAACAATTTGCAAAATATTTTCAGGGAACCCTTGAAAGCGATTCCTTCTCCACTGCCTGCAGGACCTGCATGTCTGATAACACCCAACTACTCCGTGCTCAGCTCCTCACAAGCTCCCAGACACACAATGCCCCCAGACATTTGCATGAAGGGAGTTGTCCTGGATGCTTCACATCCCATCTCCAAAATATGATCAATTTAGCCTTTCTCCTGTTTTTTTAAAGCCTTACTAAGCTATTCCCAATGTCTAGGAAGGCTGATGACTCAATAGGTTTTTCCACACAGAGTCTGGACAAGCAATCTCTTGGCAAGGGTTGTTTATGACTTAGCTGCAGATGGATTTACCTATCCTGCCTTCTTTTCAGCAGAGATGTAATTAGTCATGTGGTCCAGGAACTTTAAAAGTGGGTGGGTATGTTAGTGCCTTGACTTTCACACCCACCTTAAAAACACAGCTGGGCACCTAAAAGTGAAGGTGACCCTGTTTCACTGTCCTTTCGAAAATTCTTTGTCAAAGTGCATCTTCCAAGCCCAAATTAGGTGAGCGCACTGTCTAAGCTAAGGAATAAAAAGCAAATTACAAATAACGAATCTCAAGCAGTAGGTTCTGAGTCACTCTCAGTCAGTGACAGCAGCTCTGCAATCAGCATTTAGGTCATAACTGCATTGCTATTGTATGTCCAGGAATATCATCTGACACCCACAGCAGTAGCTATGTTGAGTCAGCAAGGCAAACAAGAGTCAAATATAGTTAAAATCTTATTTTTGTTACTGCATTTAGCAACCGTTTCTGACTATCTGTCATGGCAGAGCAAACCTGCAAAGTCACATCCCTGGATTTCTCAGAAGAAAGTTGCAGTTTGATTGTTGCAAAGTGTTTTAAACCTCGGGTCAAAAGTTCCCAGTTTGTGGCATCCCAGTGTTCTTCAGGTTTGAATATACTTTTTGATTTTAGCATCTAATAGCAAAGTGTCAGGTAAGCATCGATCATAACAGAAACTACCAGTGTGAGAAGTCGAGGATGTTTCTCCAACACGAGACCTGGAGCAGGGTGCACAGTCCTTGTGCTTCCCCTGCACCTTCAGCTGGCAGCAAACACAATGTTTAGCAATCCAAAGCAAGCCCGGTACAAGTCAGGGGTGATGGCAGAAGGAAGGATCCTGAGCCCTTTGCACACAGAGGGGCCCCTGCTGCCACCACCCTGAGACAAGGTGAGCACTGCCTGCTCTTCCCAGGCCCAGCCAGGAGCAAACTTTCCCTGTGTCTCAGCACTCAGGATGTCTGGCCCTGACGGCTCAGCAAGGTGCAGTGTCCAAACTCAGATTCCCAGATCCATCCCACACTGCACACCCTGAGTGCTGCCTGCACGTTTCCCTCTGCAGTGATCCTCTCCTTGTGAAATGTGAGACCTCGTATTTTCAGCTTCATCTACTTTGCCTTCTCCCAGCACACACTGGACCTGAGAGCATGCAAGCTGACCACACTGCTGTACAAAGATAAGCCTTTGATTACAGAGTTGAAAATAAAGTTTAAAATATGGGAAAATACAAATACAAGGACACAAGGCAAGGGTAGGGCCAGGATCATTCCTGGTTACCGCCCAGACTGCTTTCTGGGGGATATCCCAGCCTGTAGCTCCAGCTGCCATGCCCCTGGAGACTGTCTGCAAGAGCAGGATCCTTGAACATCACCCCGCTTTTCCCATCACATCTCTTTTATTAATTTCCTTTCTGTTTGGCTCATGTTGGCATTTGATGCAAGTGCACAAGGGACTTCTTCTCCACTCAAGTCTCCCTGCCCTTGCAGACCTCCCAACTTCTCTGTTGAGTTCACTCCTTCAGGCTTAAAACACCTTCTTGTTGCCTGCAGGATGGTCACACTATTTAGTAACTCTCAGAGAGCCTGCATTGTTCTCAACGCACCTCCCGTTTCCTCCAGGGTTCTTATCTGTGCCCACACAACTGCATCGAGGGCAGCTACACCAGCCAAGAGCCTTTCTTCAAACAGCTTCCCCCTCCTCCTGCCGGTTTGGGGCCTGCACTGTTACCCTGCACGCTAACACATTCGCTCCCTAGCAGGTTCAGGATGGAGGAGCTGGGTATATTCCCATGTATTTTGAGCAGCTAACCCACGCACTGCCTTTGCAGGACTCCTGGGCTCAAGGCAACCCAGCAATAACAGCACACAGAAGCCAACCAGGCTTCCCAAGCTCCCACCAGGCAGTCCAGCAGCTAAGGCTGAGAAGAGTTGGGGGAAGGAGCTGGGGCTGGACAGGTCTTGGGGGGGGTGTTGTCTGTGGATGTCACAGGCACTGATGGAGTTGTTTGTTGAAAGAATTTGCAAACTACTGTAATCGATTAAGAAATAGAGTCATTATGCAATCTGCTGATTACAGAGAAAGGGGTTATTAATCCTCCAGACAGGCCCGGTAAAGGCCCTGTCAAAGCATTAGGGAAGATGCTGTGAGGAAGAGAAAAGGCGTGTCATGCTAGTCATACCACACCTGCCTGCCAGCTCTGCTGCACAAAGGATTAAACTGATTCAGCACCTGATTTGATCCAGACATCCCCTGCAGACCACTGGTTTGAGATTCATCTCCTCGTGGGAGAACCATGTCACCCGAGAGTCCCACTGCAAATCATAGTGGAGTTCAACTCACCTGTTGAGCCTGTTAAGATCAGGGTTCCATCTGATGTTTAGACACTGACGTGCCTTCATCAGCCAGTAGAGTTTAGAGGAAGCTGGAGGTGCCAACTTCAAGGTGAACTGATCTTCTCTTGTATCTCTGCTGACTCTGAATGAATCAGCTCTCCCAGGAACCTCCTGGTTGATGGGAGATGCTCATCCTGACCCCTAGATGTAGGTGCGTTGATCACAACCTGAGTCTGATCCCAGATGTTATGCGAGAGGAAAGCACCTTTCCAGCCTATGTCTCTCCTGCCCTTTAGACGTTCCCAGACCCTAAGATATGTTGTTGCCAGGAAAGCTGCTGTTCTCACCAGCAGGCACAAGCTCAGGGCAGAGGTGTAGGCTGACTGCTGCCTTCCCCTGAGCCTTCTGGCTGTTTGACACCCTTCCTTTGGCCAGTCTCTCCAGACAGGAGCAGGGATGCTCAGCTACAGCCCCACATGCCCCAGGCTCCCTGGGTGCAGACAGGGCATCCCCCATCACCCCCTCTGCCAGAAGGACTTTGTACTCAAGGGTCACACAGCACTGGCTGCTCACAGGGACCAAATGGCACCTGAAGACAAAAGGGGAACCCAGACCCACCCTGGGGAAATACTGAGTGGCTGAGACATGTCCAATGTCTTGGCATGTCTTGGCTCTAACAAGCACTGGGGCATTCCACTGACCAGAGCCTTGCAAGCTGCAGAGCAGGGGCAGATAAACTGGCCCCAGCCTGCCCGGTTAATCTGTGCTCAGTTCCTTTATCCTGTCTGCCTATATTTAACCTCCCTCCCAGCCACCTGCAACCATGGGTGGGGGGAGCACATGCCACGGGTGTGGGAGGGCAGGGGGAACGTGCAGAGAGCACCTCAATGGCAGTTCAGCTGCTGCCCCAGGCCAGGCATCACTGGGAGGTCATGACGTGTGAGCAGTCTCACGTGCCTGGTCACACCTGGTCACACAGGGGGGGACCATGGTCTCCTCTCCTCCCTCAGCGCTGGGCTGGTTTGAGTGGGATTGGTTGGTCTGGGGTGGAACAATGGACAAGGTGGACTTGGCATTTGGGACAGTCTCAGACCAGGATGGAGGTGGAATGAGAGATGCAGAGCACAGGGGAATGGGGACACTTGTAGGGGTAAAAAACCCATACAAACAGGAGATTTGCCTTTCCATGGAGAAGCTGGGAGTGACAGTTTGGATAGAAATAGAGGTCGTGAAGACATGGCAGGGAAAACTGACGGAATCTGTCCCATTATGGTACTGCTGGACAGGACAGAGGGACACAGGGGCCAGGCTGGGCAGAGTGCATGGCTGAGGTGAGATGGAGGAGGCACAGGTAGGGATGTGTCTCCAGGCTGGTGCAGAGGAGGAATTGGGGTCCCGCAGCAGGGTATGACTCTTCCTCACCCTTGCAGGCACAGTGTCCAGTGCAGACCAGTTCGAATCCTTCCCACCTGCCCACCTCCCACCTCCAGTCCCCACCAGAGGCTTCATGGCACACACTGCCACTGTGGACTCGGTAGTGTGGGGTTGCTGAGCCTGCTGAGAAACAGCTGGAAGAAAGCCTCTGCTCACAGGGTGCTTCCTGTTGGAAGAAGAGAAATGCCAGTTCTCCATGCTGTCACGATGGAAATTTAGGAAATTCCCTTTCATCCTCACAGACATGTTTTCTATTTAAATATTGCTCCTTCTACTTTGAATGTGCTCTGTACCCACTTAGCCTGCTCCTCTGATAGAGTTGAGACAAAATGCTCAAGGCTCATCTCTTAATAAGCTTTAAAAAGCCCAAAACCATGGTGTCCCTTCCCCTGGGTCTGTCAAGGGAAGGGAACATGAGGCAGCTCCACTTCATCCTGCAGCCCCAGGGGAAAGGCACCTCACTGCTATCCCAGAGCTCTTGTCACAGCCTTGCAACAGACCATGGTGGCAGCAGGGCCAGCCCCACCAAATCCTCTTTTCTTGCACCTGGATTCATGCAGGGTTTGCGCTGCTGGTTTAAATGAATTCCCAAAATCCAGGTAGCACCAGGGGGGCTCGCTGTGCTCATTTTGACAGCCCTATTTAAAGTAAAGAAGGTCTAAACTACGAACTACCCTCACAACACAGGTAATTGCTCAAAACACAGAAAACCCACCAAAACAAAAAAAAAAAAAAAAAA
>VZTA01014297.1:310143-344710 GCA_013398855.1 Mohoua ochrocephala | reverse complement strand
AAAAAAAAAAAAAAACACAACACCACCACCAAAAAAAACACCAAAAAACTCCCACCAAACTAACAAAAAATAGGCATTCAGATTCTTTGGAAATCAAAAAGTTGGAACTTTTTCTATAAGAATTACTTCCTGGATTACCTTTCTGGTGCAAGCAGGCATCTCCCCTCAAACAACAATAAATTCATGGGTATTATATTCAAAAGAAAATAGCCCATTAAACTAAGCAAAATAAATCAAAATGCTATAACCAAACATCTTGCAGCATCTCCAAAACCTTTTCATCATTCATTGCTTATTCTACTAGCTACAAAATTGTGAGACTCTTGCAAAAAAATCCTGTCCACTCAGATCTACATTTTTGTCTTTGCTTAAATCAAATATTTGACAAGTGGAAACAACACAGGTTTACAAGTGGTCAGTGAAGATTGTGCTTGTTGCAGTGATTTATTTTAAAGCCATTTCGCATGAAGTATTCCACATCCTCTCCACCCTTAGGTAAAATCTACATTCGCCCTTCCTCAGTCCTTTCTCCTGCTTGCAAAGCCAAGACCATCCAGCCTGATGGGATGCAGTTGGTCTTTGTATTAAGGTAAACTGGAACAAAATCCTATTTAGCTTATGCTCGGGGACACTCAGAGCTTCTAGCAGCAAGAGCTTATTCCAGGGGGATTTGTGGCGTTTGACACAGATAGAGTTCAACTGGAGAGACCAGGAACGTGGCAATGGGGCCAGGCAAACAGGCAAGCAGCTGGATGTCCCGATTCCTGTCCTTGTGCATCCGCTGGGAGATGAACCGGTGCGTGCACAGGACACACATACACCCTGCTCCTGCGGGGGCTCACGTGTGCCAGGCTCCCTTCTCTGGGGAGAAGGAGACTGGAAGGAATTAGAAGAGCTCTGGTGGGAGGGTCAGGACAGCTGAGTCTACTCCACAGAGAAACTAGTGAAGAGGATGGGGAAAAAACAGGAGCTCAGGAATACCCAGGGCTTCTGCACCAGCAGCTGAGCCTTGCAGGTGCACAGCAAGCACTGAGCCCAGGAACACCAGGAGTAACAAGGAAACCAGTGGCAGTGCTGGCTGCTCGCTGTCCCAGCAGTGCTGGGTGTGCTTTGCTGGTGGGTCTGGTCTCGGGGAAGCCTGGCAGAGAACGCTGCAGGGAGCAAAGCCATGGGTACAGACTCTGCCCCGAGTCTGAGGGCTCCCAAGCCGGCTTGGCAGCTGCTGGGCCTCTCCAAATGCTCCAAACCAGTGTCACAGCCTGGTCAAAGAGGACTGGACCATCACCTAGTCCAAAAGAGGAAGACCTGTCCTGGCCATCCCATCCCAAGGTGGAATGTTTGATCTGGTAATTCCTAGTTATGGCTATAGATTTTTGATGAACTGCTGATGATCTCTCAGAGAGACATCTCTAATCACCAGCATGATGGAGATGAATATGGATCAGTGGTGGCTCACCACAACTCATACCCTATAGAAACCATAGGGCAAGTGAGGAAGCCAAACTCTGCAGCTCAGCTAAACTGGGGGCCTCCTCTGCAGCAGTGAGCACCGTGCTCCCCAGGCTGGTGCTACAAGAGATCTATGTGCTGGAAGCTGAGCCAGGCTGCCCCTGGTCCGGACACGGAGGATGAAGTGCATTCATGGGCTCAAAACACACCACTGGCCTCTGACTGGGCCAGCTCTGCTTTTGTGGGAAGCGAAGTTTATATGTAAAGCATTCCCTTCTGGCTCCCCAAGCCGGGTGTGATGGTCCAGCACCGCCCGGGGAGAGAGGCACTGCACAGCGGGGCATGCAGGCTGGATCAGGGGGTTACAGGATCATGGTCCCTGGGGGTTGGGCAGCGGGGCTTTTATCACAGCCACATTCCAGGGGGACATCCCAGGACTGTCTGGTGCCTGCACAGCCAGCAAGGACAAACCACACCAGGACAAACCACACCAGTCATCAGCATCGCTGTGAACACACCATGCTGTGCAGACAGAGGGAGGCAAATAATTTCATACAAGTGCTCTGAAAGTTGCTCTGCCCCATCAGGAAAAGGGACAGGACAGCTCCAACTAACTGCACTAGTCCCACCCCTCCACCCTCAACATGCTGCATCAGGCCATGTCCCTGTGGCATTCACACTATCATCCCCACCCTTCTTAAGGACGTCTAGGGAAAGGGGATGGTCGGTTATTTCTGATAGCCCAGTCCTTTTTCTTGCCTTTCAAGGAACCCACCACCACCAACTGCCTCCACAGATGCAACCAGGCAGAGCTGGCCATGGGTCTCTGCCATTTATGCCGTGTGACATAAATGGCTTTGCTGACCCTAATGCTTTGGAGCTTACAGCTCCTGATCCAGGTAGTCCCAGGACAGCCGTTCTGCTCAGGTCACTGATGGCAAAATTGTTAGACAGGTACCTTGGGAGCTGAGACACAAAAATGACTTTTTTAGTCCTGTCCTCCTGCCACAACCAGAGGAGGTCAGGCGAGCATGTGTCCCAACCCTCTCCTGAAAGCACTGCTCTCTCTCTTGGTGCTCAGGAAGCAGGAAAGTCAGGCTGACCCATGAGCGAATGCTGTGAGAGGGTTAAGCAAGAGGTGCTGATGGCATCTGTCCAGGAGCCAGCAGGTAAGTCAAGAATTTCCCCAGTACATGCCTCAGCCTTGGAGTAGAGCGAGCCAAAGTGTTGTAACACCTCCTGCAAGCTCGGAAGACACATTAAAGGAGTTCACAGGATGGAAGCACTTCTAGGCCTGTTGCATAATCCAGATTAGTAGATAAGTCTGTAATATTTGCACAACATCGTGTCCCTTCCTTGGCCTTGTTAATGGTCTCGTTTTGCAGGACTTAATTCAGGGGATCTGATGGATTGAGGACACCTTTCAGATCATCGATTCCTTGGGAGGTGGCTGTGACTCAGCTCTAGCATTGTGACACTGTGAGCATTAAAGGGACAGGGACACCTTGCTGACACCTGTACTTTATGCTTTGCAAATCTGTTCCAAAGGCATTTTGGAAATGGCACTATGACACCTGTTGGGAAGCTTTTTCTGGAAAGGCACTGGTAGTGCAAAACCACCATGGAAAAAGAAAGGTGTCCTGCCAAAGATGAAATACCCTTTGCATAAACACACAAATACACACAGCTTGGGCATATTCACAGTCTATTTACTTGACCCAAAGGTGCAGGATGTGGGAGTTGAATAGTGTCAGGACTCGGGTGCCAGGGAAAGAGGTGGGACACTGCTGAATGACTGAGTACAGACATGGTCCAGAGCCTGCTGGGATCTGTCTTGCTTCAGTACCTCCCCTCGCTGGGATTTACCAGGCAGCCCGAGGCGAGGGCACGGTAGCACCTACCCAGCAAATGAGTGGCATCACCTTGTACTTATCTTCGGACTGTGGATGCAGGGAGGATGCAGCCAGCAGGCTCCAGGGACGTGCCCTGAGCACAAAGGCACAGAACTGAGCAATCAGTGCTGTTATCTGGGCACTGGCACAGTCCTACAGCAAGGCAGCAAGCAAGGAACAACGTTGTGCCAAATGCCAGTGCCAGCCTTCCCTCCAGGAGCTTTCTGCAAGTCAGTCCCACACATCGCACTGGAAGGGACTGGGAGGTCAGAGCAGGAGGCTCAGGACTCGGTGAGACCCTGCTCATAGCTGCCCAAGCCCTACACATTGTGCATGAGCCTGCACTAACAGGCTGAGGAGCAGACGGAGCTGGACGTGCAAACTTTCTGACTCAAGGGCCCCAGCCTGGTGTCAGGTCACATCAAATGGATTTTCACCTGCCAAGTGAAAATCTTCCCCATTTCTCTGTTCAGAGCCTGGGATGCTTTGTTCTTGGGTGCAAATGATCTTCTTCAGGGATCTGCAGCATTTCTAAATAGCTGCAGAGTCCCAGGAGAGACCACATTGCTCCTCACATTCTTTTAAGACAAGCAGATCCCCCGTGCCTGTGGTTATCCAAAGGCCATCAGCCCCAGCCCACTCTCACGCCGTGGGGAAGGTCCCAGACCTTGCTGTGCCCCCACTCCTCTGGTCAGTTCACATTGTTTTAGCAGTGGAGTTTTCCTCTCTCTCAGGGGTGCCTTTGACTCATTCCCGGGCCACAGCCCTTTGTCAAAGTCCATTCAGAAATTCTCCCTGGAGTGCTCATGGCCACAGTGTGGGACTTGCAGGGAAAACAGGCAGCACACACAGGATCACGGGGTCGGGAGGGGCAGGACAGGGAGCAGGGCCAGCAGAGCCAGCAGGGCCAGCAGAGCCATCATCCCTGAGCTCCCAGCCCTGCTGGGGTGAGTCACCCCACACTACTGACACCAGCGCCAAGGGGAGGGCAGGGACATCTGGCCCAGGGGAAGGGTTTTCCATGCTGTGCTCCCTGCCTGTAAAACCACTGCTCCTGCCCTTCCTTCCATATCCTAAACATGAAGCACCTCTTCTACTTGCCCTGTTCTCCACCTCAGCCTGATCCACCTGCCATGGGCACAGCCTGGTCCTGGAGAGATGTTCTGTCCTCTTCAGCTGCAGGAGCATGCTGCACAGATGGAGAAAGGAAACAACAGAGCTGCCTCGTGGTGTGAGTGCAGATAGCTCCCTATCTTCCCCAAAATCTCTTCCTGGGGCAGTGCCAAGCAGCCAAACAAAGACTAGACAGGAAGAAGACTAGAAGGGAAGGAGTTGGCATAAGTGATGGTAAAAGACTTTCCACTCATTGCTTTTCCTTCTTAGTAGGGATTGTAGTGCAATTACAAGATTGCAAAATTCATGCTTGGGATTTTTTTAAAATGCTAATTCTGGATATCCAATCTTGAGCTGGGCAGGGGGCCACACTGAAATAATAAAAAACCATTTGTTTTCCTGAGGGGGAAACCAGAGGCTTGTTTGTTTTTCTTCCACATCAGAAAGTCAGATCTTGTACATGTAACTTTCTGAATCCTTGGATGAAAAAGAGCAGGTGGTTTTGTAGCACCAGATGCACCAAGAAAACATAGTCCTATTGCTTGAGTTGTGACAAAATGGTTAAACATGTCAGTCATTGTTGTTTGCTTCACTCAATAACTAAATAAACAGCTGGGAGAAAAGGTTAGTCCTCTAAATTTCAGTGCTCATCAGTGAGGGTCAGATGAAGCTCATTTTCCGCATGTGGGGCCTCTAACAAGTCCTACAGGAAACCCAAGAAATGTCAGATGTGACCTTCCTGGCAAATCAAATGTGAAAAACAAGGAAGCCACCCAAGGCAGGCTTATTAAGGAAGCAGAAAATGGACACAGCCCATTTATTTTTCCTCAGCAGATCTCTCGGAGGTCATTATACTCCTGTAAACTACATCTCAGTTTGGCCGATAAGAGAATTGAATACTCTGTGGCACTAGTTGTGGGTGGGTCTAAGTTCATCCAGAGGAGGAGCAGATGAACCTGTGGTTGGCTGTGGCCAGCTATGATGGGGAACTGAGCATTAATCACAACCTCCTGGTCCTAGCCTCATCCCAACCCAAAAGACAGAGTATCTGGGACTGGACCCAGTTAAAAAACCCAAAACCTCTGTGTTCAAAGGAGCCAGACGTCTTTTATGGCTCTCCATTGTCAGGATCCAGCTTCCAACCAACATGGCAGAGGGGTGAAAAACTGGGCGTCCTGGTTAACTGCCCACACTGTCTCCCCTTTTGGCCATGTTCCTTTTCAAAGCCTCCAACGTGCCAAGATGTTTTGTGCTAATTAAAGTTGTGGCAGTCCCATCCCAGATGAAAAAAAGCCCAGAGGGACTGTCTGAGTCACCTCTGAACCACAAAACAGCCAAGACAGGATGGGCACGGAGGTCATGGAGTAAGTACAGGAATCTCCAGTGCTGGTGTCTGTATCTCAGGGGTTACTTGAACTCCTGTGGTCACAAGAGAGTGTCGGCCATACGCACTGTTGGCCAGACCAAAAAGAGGTACTCAGTGAAGGAGAGATGGACTGTGTCCTGCACTGCCTGTGTGGGGAGGCTCCCAGAAATTCAAGGAGAGCCACACTTTGCCAAATGAACCTCATGTCCTGTGTGATGTGCAGTCAGCTTTCACTGCCAGGACACAGGGTGGCCATGCTCTGCCTTTGCCAGCTTTCATCCGCCTTCCTGACACCTACAACTATTGGTCTCATTTTCTCCTGTTGGTATTTAGCAAGAACAGTTATGAGGACCAAATGCAGGATTCCTGCATTTGGAGAGGCTGTTGTGATGGACAAGCAGTGGCAAAACTCCCTCACCATTGTGAGCTCAGCCCCGGGGGAACAGAGAGCTGCAACAGGAACACCACAGGCATTACCTTTCACAATGTTTGGATCCTCACAGAAACAGCGTCCTGCTTGCTGCCCACGATGATCAGCTAGAACTAATAAATGACCAAAGAGAAGGAAAAGATGAAATACAAGGATAAGGCAGGAAGGATGGTGCTCTGATATCCAGTAGCCAACAGCAAAGCCTGTTCTCAGACCCACAGGGAAAACTGCATCTCTTCCATCGGGGACCATATAAGCCGAGCCAAGACTGGAGGCTGGTACAGGCATAGCTCCTACATGGCCATAGGAGACACTGGGAGCTGCCTTGCAGAAGCCAAGCACCATCCTCCCTCCTGCCCCACTGCCGAGTGAAGAGCTAAACTCTTCCCCTCAGCAAGAGCACAGAGGCAGCTCCCAGTCTGCCCATCTGCTCTCAATCACATGTGCAGGGGGCACTGTTCAGTTTTCCATTTGTTCCCTTTGACGAAACCAGAGCTGCTGAGACCCTGTACCATGAAGAAGAGTGGTTGAGCCATTCCCAGTGAGCTGGGGAGGCTGAGCTGGCTGGGAGCTCAGGGCAGGGAAAGCAGTCATGGGGGGGTCCTTCCCTGTGCAGGCAGGATAGTGCTGTGTCCTGGGAAATGTCTCACTCAACCGGAAGTGGCTGCTGGCATTACCCCTGTGCACAGAGCTGTCCCCCTGTGTCACCGGGTCCCTGGGCAAGCAGGAGTATTTACACACAAGGAGCATCCTCTGTTTGCAGGGCATCAGGCTCTCACAGCAAAGTTTCCCTCTCCTCCAAACCAGCAGCAACACTGTGTACTTTACCAGTCTCATCATAAACAACAATAATCTGAGAGTCATCCCAAGACACCCCAAGAGTCTGCACTGAACCTGGTCAGCTGAAATGTGTTGTTGCAAATGGGCATGAACAGAAATTGCAATTGCTGGAGGGCAACAACCCAAGCCTCACTCAAAAGAATTTTTTTTAAAAAAATGATCCATTGTCCTAAAAAACCAAACCATTCAATAGTCAAAAAAATCGCTTTTCATTTAGACCTTTCTGGCAATTTATTCTTTAAAAGGTTTCTTTAAAAGGCTGGAAGAGATAAAATATTTATAAATTATTCAAATGAAATGCTTATAGTAATTCAAAGCAAACCGAATCTTTCTTTAAATGGCCTCTTCAATGAAATTTTCAACAATTTGCCCTAATTCAAGCAGCAAATGGTTTCAGATACTCATAAACTATGGGATGGGAAGAGAGAGCTAGTGAAAATCAGCTGATAATTGCTCATCTAAATCACTTGGCAAGGCCTTGTGAAAAAACAAGTCAGCAAAAAGAACGAAGATGGGCAAGGTAAGCGAAAGGCACAGCATTGGATTCAAAAGGCTCACTGATGGGTTCTGGCCTGCAGAGGCTTTGGTGACTCACGGGGTTTCCTTGTCTCCTCTTTTTGGCTCATGCAAATACAGTTTGTGGTCTTTCCCCTGCCCAGGGTTTCTTCTCTGGAAGTCCTGGCTCTGCAAACAGCGGGGCCGGTTCCTGCTCCCGCTCTCAGACCTGGCTGCAGCCCAGAGGAGCTCTGAGCTGAGGTGGCTGCAATGGGGACAGGCAAAGTTTAGAAAGCTGGGGCACAAAGAGGAAGCAATGGGGGCAGGGAACACTCCTGCTGCTGTTTTCCTCCCATGTCTCGCTGGGCAGTGCACGGTGCTGGTGGGGCAGAGGGAGCACTGAGGCAGCCAGGAGACCCCTCACTGAAGGGCCACATTGGTGGCATCCCCTGCTGCCCCCATTTCCTGCTCCTCCTGCCAGCTCCACTTCGTTTTCCTTGGATCCCCCTTGTTGGCCCCTTCCCGTTGCATTTTCCATTTGCAGCCTACAACCCGTTTCTGCATTCACTTCACAGGTCGGGGGTGAATTGCCTCTTAGGAAAAACAGGCCAATGCAATGCATTTGGAGCAACATTTGCAAGGTATCCCAGAAACCCAGTTAACTTCCCTGCACCCACATCAGAGATACTTCAGAAATTCCCCTGGCAAGGTTACCCGGTAGTCTGACACACCGTGATTGTTGCCTTGGTTTTGATATCCCTTGCAGGGTAACTCTCCATCCTGACTGCTGGGACCCCTCCAACTCTGCGCTGACTGTGTTTTGCAACCCAGATATATTCCAGCAGGAGAGCTGTCCCCACGCAGGCAGAGCCGTGCTCTAGGTGCCCTTGTCTGACTTAATTCAAAACAAAGCAGAGAGGGAGCCACAGTGGGTGTCAGGTCTTTAACGACAGCCTGCCAGCTCCCGCACAGAGGTTTCATTCCCCACCTCCACACTGGAGTTCCACAGGGAGATTTTAAACAGTTCCAGGTATTGACCCAGGGCAAAGGAGGCAATGGTCAGCTGGAGCTGGACAGACAAGTTCTGTGCCATGATGTCGAGCGGTCACAGATCTGACACTGGCCGAGACCCACATCCTTCAAAACTGTTGTTCCAAGTAAAATAAACCACAGCAAGAGTTTAAAAGGTACCTGACAGCACCTCCAGGTAAGAAAGCCAGACCACAGCTGGGATAATGGCTGAGAGCAATGAATTTTGGTTAATGGTTGGATTGAGTGATCCTAAAGGTCTTTTCCAACCTAAGTGATTCTGTGTTCTATGATTCTAAGATGTGCAGAGCCCTCAGGAGTTTGTTCCTGTGCACCTCCTGGTTCCAGTATTTTTCAGTTAGTTCTGTCGACAGAGGGTATGAAACTGCAGAGACATCTGAGCCGTGCATTCCATGTAAAAATGAAACTAATAAACCACATGTTTTTAATCAGAGGGTAATAACAGCAGGTGAAAACAAAACGGTTTGTATCTCCTTTGAGACGAAGGAACTGAACTTGCAACACGGACACCTGAGAGGCCCAGAGATGCTGGCTGGCATCCAGTGATCCCCATTTCAGGGGATGCAGACCTGGACAAGCTCTTCAGGCTGCAACACAGCATCCAGCACCAAGTGATCCCAGATCATTCCCAGCTGGTTGATGCTCACAAAGTCCTCTGGTTTCACAAGGAGAGGCAGTGGGCCGTGCCTTACCCACCACCATCATCTCACATTGCCTGGTCTGGTGACCTGCTACTGCCTGGGGGCACCAGTGACCCTCTGGACCACTTCTTGGTGGAGATGTAGAACTGAGAGCCCAAGGTCAAAAGTGTAAAATACCTGCATTTTGCATCATCCTCACTGGGGTGAACTACCCCTGCTGATCATAGTGCCCCTCACTGCACCAGTTGATGGGATGGGCTTGACTTAGTCCTTCCTATCTCTCACTGGGGAGGGAATATTTGTCTTGCTCAGCAAAGAGAATGTTTGGCTCTCCTAGGCAGGCAAATCTCAGAACTGCACAGTGAAAAGGAATGGGGAAGACCAAGCCAGGAAGTGGCAAATTATTTTCCAGGGTCTCTGCAAGTCATCAACAGACAGAGGGGAACATCACTGGCCAGTGGCCAGCATGGGTGGCACTGCTCAGCCATCAGCTGGAGAGCATCCGCATATTCCAGGGAGGCAGGAGTCAAACCAGGCTGCTCAGAGCAGAGCACAAGAGCTGTTCAGGGTCCGACCAGACAAGGTTGTGCTGTGCTTGGACACGGGTGCAGGAACCTCAGCAGATGACATTGCTTGTGACTGTCAGCAGAGCACCCGTGGCACAAAGCAAAAGCCAGCAGCACCCTTGGTGCACAGACATCCCTGGGAGCTGCTGGCCCGGGCACTGTTTGGGGGTGAATGCACTGTTGGGTGGAAGGCAGAGACCCCCTCATGTCTGAGGGGGATTTGGACACCGGAGCTGCGTGACAGTGGCACTGGAAGAGTGTCTGGGCAGTAGGAGGCTGTGAGGTCACACTGGGGTAAGAGGGCTGAGCTGCCTCTGAACTGAGCTGCTGCCTGGATGACACAGGTGATGAGAAAAGATACAGCTGTACTGGTAAGAATACCCATGGCAAGGTACCCTCAAGTGAGAAGCCAGGGCCCAGCACTTTGAGATGTTGTCCATGGGATAGAAAAGATTCCAGCAGTTACAGAAGGACATTGATGTCGTTGCCCATACCACACTTTCAAAAGCAAGCTGGATTTCAAAAGCTCCAAGCACTCATCAGGATTCATCTCCCCTCCACTGGCAGAGAGGGACTGCCTGACTCAGTGCAATAGCACTGCTGGTGCTGCTACAACTCTTGCCCTTTCCCCTACTTCAAGCATTGCATAGAACACAAAATATTAAATAAATCCATAATAAAGGGAACATTTTCATCACAGGAAGAGGACAGCGAGGGCACATCTGCTACCAAATATTTTTCTGTGCCTGCTGTGTCACTACAAGTTGGGGGCAGGTGCATTTAGAAAAACAGAGCCCATATTTGTGCACTCTTTAAACTGTCATTGAGCTGTGTTTAGGACCCAGCAGGAAACTGAAACTCCTTTTTTGTGATGTGGAGGCTACCGATGTGTAAGTAAACCACATATTATCTGGTTAATAACATCAGAGCCAGGGACTCCAGGCAAGTCTGGGTTAAACAGTCCAAACAGCAATATCCATATAATTATTATAACATTTGTTGATGTCAAGGTAGCAAAGAGAGATGCTGCAGGTGGATTGGCTTGGTGGGACACCCCCATAGCACACCCCAGCCCACAGACTAGACCCCAGCCATGTGCTGGCAGAAGGGGCAGGCACACAGCTACATTCTGGCTTATCCATGCAAATACATAGTTTTATTACAGGAAGCCCTGGCCAGCTGAAACTGGCCACAAACCATTTAATCTGTGTGCCCACAGGGTATCAGTTAATGCCTCTGACCCAAGCACCCATGGGAAAACACCTTCCCTGAAAAAGTCCCTCGCAACCTGCCGTGCTTCCTGAGGTGCTGGAGGACACGGCTGGGATTGCAGCTGCCCAGAGCCAGCCCAGCACTGCAGAGCTGACATTGGGGGGCTCAGACTGTCGTGTGCACACGTGTAGGCATTACAAAGCCTTTGGTTTTTGCTGTACCACTACTAATCCCTGGTGCACCCTACCTGCACCTGGGGTTATTATCCAAACCATGTCTGCCTCCCACAAGTCAGACTCCAGCAGCATCCACAGGGCCGGAGCTGTCGCCTCGCTCCTGTAGAAACACAAATGCAAACAACCACAATGAGCAATGGCCCTGGAAGTCACTGCAGAATGCAAAAATTGCAGTTGCAGCAGAAACTCAATCCAGAATCATCTCAAGAGGGGAATGTGGCTTTTATTTTTGACAAAGGTGATTCAGCTCACACTCCGTCTCTCCCAAGTTTCGCTCACTGTTCTTTCGTGCTCACATACGAGAGATGTGTGCCCAGGCAGCCCAGCCAGGACCACTTGAGGTGACACGGGAAATGAGGGACACCAGCTCCCAGTTCCTCATCACGGCTCCTGGATTCTCCTCAGGTGGGTGGCTGTGCCCTAGTTCTCAGGCATGCCTCTTGTACCCTGTGGGAACAGACCTGATTGTGATCTTTTGCCTCTTCACTCTGTCCTGCCTGTGAGGAGCAGCTGATTTACTCAGCTGGTTGGGCTCCTTTGGGGTGTGATTTCTCCTTTGTTTTAGGCTGTCCTTTGTTTTACTGCTCCCGTTGTCCTGAGAAGCTCAGGCCAATTGCTCTGCTCTCATGACCTGCTGATCAGGCAGATCAGCACATGCCATTCCTTTAACCCTTCCTCTCTCGCTGTTTCTCCTGCTGCTTTCACACCCGGACATCTCCAGGCAGGGCAATTTTAAGTTTTTGTTACAAATCTCCACAGCCTGAGCTGCGTTCCAAATTGATGACACAATGTTACAGAAACCGTTAAAAGCACAACAGGTTTGGGTCTCTCGTTGCATTGTTTCACACATGGACAATTACAACACGCTTCCCTCTTGCCAGCTCCTTGGAAAGCCTCAGCATCAGCATTAAAAGCTGAATTTAGCCATTCATTCTCTCTGCAGAAGGATGGGGGGCACAGAGTGTATCACAAAACTGTCTTTTGCCAGGACATTTCCTTTGAAATCACTCCTCACACCAGTTCAGTAGATTCCTGAAATAGTCCCACGTTTTCTTTGCTATATTGTGTTGGAGCCCTGCAGCTTTGAAACTGGATCTCCTTCATGGTCAGTTGGATACGTGCATGGACAGGAAAGACCTGGTTTGTTTAAAAAGGATGAGATCTGACACAAATCTTACATCTAGGAAAGGCTCTGAAAGCTCATATGCAGCCTGTTGATTAGATGGGGCTCTTTCTGTGTGACATCTCCTCTCCTGTCTGATATCACAGAATCATAGAAAACCAGGTTAGAAGGACCTCAAGGATCATCTGGTCCAACCCTTCCTGGCAAAAACAAGGTCTAGACAAGATGGCCCAACACCCTGTCCAGTTGAATCTTGAAAGTCTCCAGCACAGGGGAATTCACCACTTCCCTGTGGAGATTATTTTCATTGTGAAAAATTCTCCTCGTGTGTCTAGTCAGAATGTCCCCAAGAGTAACTTGCACCCATTGCCCCTCATCTTTGCCATGTGACTCCTGGTAAGAAGGGAGTCTCCATCTTCTTTGTAGCCACCCTTTTAACACTGTAAGATGGTGAAAAGGTCTCTCCTGAACCTTCTTTTCTCAAGGCTGAACAAACCCCGGTCACTCAGCCTTTCCTCATATGACAACTTCCCAGCCCTTGAATGATCTTTGTGGTCCTTCTCTCAATCCTCTCCAGTCCATCCACTTCTCTTTGAGTAGCAGGGGCCAAAACTGTGCACATTATTCCAGGTGTGGCCTGACAAATGCAGAGTGGAGTGGGACAATGACTTCTCCATCTGTCGGTGATGCCCCTGTTGATGCAGCCCAGCCTCCCACTGGGTCTTGGCCACACAACTGGTCACTCTCAACACACTGGTCACTCCCATGAGCTTGGTGTCCACCAGCACCTCCAGGGCCCCTTCCCCAGAGCTGCTTCCCAGCTGGGTCAATCCCAGCCTGTGCTGCACTCCTGGATTATGTTTCCTCAGGTGCAAGACTTTACATTTGTCTTTGCTGAGTTTCACAAGGTTCTTGTGAGCCCATTCTTCCAGCCCATCTGGGTCTTCCTGCAGGGTGGATAATATATCCATGTTTAGGATTATTCCAGCCTCTCCCAAACAAGCTCTTAAGAGTTTCTACATACAAGGCCAAAAGCAGAAGACCCAGGTGGATCAAGGAGCATCAAACCTCAGGTAATCGCCCAGCCACACGGGAAAGCACTTCCAAAAATGACCAACAAAAGATGAAGCTGCAAAGAAAGGAGAGAGAGTCCAGAACAGGTTGAGGGAGACCACAAAGGTTTCCAAATCACAAAGGAATCTGAAGAAAGTACCATGCTGGAGCCCCTTTCCCGAGTTTTCCTGCTGGACAGGGGCTCCAGCAGGCCAAGACCACAGTCACTCGTATCTCATCCCTCAGCAGCACTGCTCGGACACTGCTGGCCCCTGTGTTTTCAGTGCTCCCTCCTGGCCTGAACCCCACGAGGAGCTCCAGAGCCCACAAGAAGCCAAGGCTGTTCTTGGCTGGGAGGTGAAAGGAAGATGCACTGGGGACTGCACACACAGGAGCCCTGTCTGGAATACTCCCGAGCAGTACGAGAAGGAATGAGGTGCCCCATGAAGCCAAGCAGTTCTACAGACTCTCCTGTGACAAGGAGAGAATACAAGGGATATAAAAAAGGGGAAATGGCCTTGGGCTGAAGGAGGGTAGAGTTAAATTTAATATTGGGAAGGAATTCTTCCCTGTGAGGGTGCTGAGGCCCTGGCACAGGGTGCCCAGAGCAGCTGTGGCTGCCCCTGGATCCCTGGAAGTGTCCAAGGCCAGGTTGGACAGGGCTTGGAGCAACCTGGGACAGTGGAAGGTGTCCCTGCCCATGGCAGGGGGGGGAATGGGATGAATTTTAAGGGCCCTCCAACCCAAACCAGTCCGGGATTCTATGATTCTAACACATGAGAAGAGGACGGGTTGGAATATCAGTAGAGGAAGAGTGTTCACTGGAGGAGAGGCAGGGATGGGCTGTGAGAAAGGACCTGTCTCACAGGATGCACCGGGAGATTGAAGCTCATGGAAGGACATCATGGTCCTCCCCTCCAGCTTTTTAAGGGCAGAAGAGCAACAGTCATCAGTGGCCCAACTCAGGTTTCCCCATCGGAAGAGCAAAGAGCAGCTCAGAGCTGCAGACAAGGCACCCTCCAACCCCTGTGCCTTCAGAGGACCCCCGTGACCAGAGAGGTCAGGGGGTCTTTGATCTTCCTTTCTGCTTGTGAGTGGAGACACAGGACTCCCAAGCCCAGAGGGAGGTGGTGGATCTCCAGGGCTGGCATCCCCAAACTAACAAAGGGGATACTTAAGCCAAGTTCTCCTTTGAACCTGACCTGGCACAGTGCTCTTGTAGCACAGCCAAGGCATCTCTGTTGCCCTGACCAGCACAGTCCCTGCCTGGGCCATCACAGGGATCACGTCTGTGCCATCAGCAGCTGCTACTCATGAAGCCACTGAGTGCCTGAGCAGCTCCCACACCTCCAGACTGAGCCAGAGCTGCCAGAGCTGGTCCAGCAAGCCAGCCTGGGTTGCAAATCCACAGCTGACAGGACAAGCCCAGAGCAGACAGGACGGCATTCCTGGGCTGCAAGCAGAGCCTCTGGCACCCTCCATGAGCTGTTCTCAAAGAGATTATGCTTGCAAATGAACTGAGCAGGCTGGGACTCCCAAAACAACCCCTGTGCAGCCAAGGGACCGTGCCCTGCTCCACTCCCAGCATTTGGAGACTTTAAAGGGGGCTGTCACAATCAGGAAGATCCCACCCTGGCCCCTGCTCCCCTGGCCACCGCCATGCGAGGGGTCTCACCAGGACAGTTCTCCTTCCCTGCCAAAGAGCTTTGCTCTTTGCCTCGTGTCAGCTGCTCACATAGCTCTTTGCAAAGGCAATCATCTTGATTTTTTTTCCTCATTAAAGTCTTTCCTATTTCATTTAGAAGTTCTCCTGCTCCCATAGAACTTAGAGAAACGGGTCTCCTTATCTCCTCAGGCATGAGCTGATAGCACATGAACTCTGGCAGCTCTTCCAGGAGGGTGTGTGCAAGGTGATTTCAGCCATAAATCCATTGTGGGTGGGGTGGGATTTTTTTTTTACCCTTCTCATTCTCCAGTTAGAAAGTTGCACTGTTTTACAGATTCTCTGTGCCCCCATGTGTTTATATCTGCTGAGGGACATTTGACTATAAAAGCACCTGCCCAGCCACATGCTCAGAAGGGGTGTCCTCTGCAGGGTGCATCCAGTGACTTCCACTCCAGGCAGGCAGCCCAGCGTGATACCGCAATTTTCCTCCCAGTCCCCAGGCATTGAGCCTGATCCTGTGTTGTGATGGGGGGACAAGGATGGGGAACCCACCGTCCCAGGGACGTGGAGATCCATGCTGGAGATGCAGGGTGAGCTGCGCCGCTCTGGGTCCTGTCAGTGAGCAGAGTAGGACAATGGAAGGGGAGGGCAGAAAGCCACCAAACAGCCCTTTTGGAGAGTGAGGGGTTAGAGGACGGGCTGTGCCGAGCAGCAGGAGGGGTCAGGGCTGCTTCCTGCAGAGCGGGAGTTCGAGCAGGGCCGGGGCCACCCAGACACCCCCTCTCCCTGGCAGGAGGATGCCTTTGTGCACAGTTTATGCATAATAGATCTTCCGAGGAAAGAGATACTGTCTCCTTGCTCCAAATACAATTTCAATTAGATGAATAGCAGCGTAATCCCATAGAGGCACTCAGCTGGGAACTGACCATGTGAGAGGCAGCCAGCCCTCCCCCAGCCGAGCGGTGAAAGGGGATCCCCCCCTCATCCTGCTGGCGAGGAGGCCCCAAACCCTCCAACAGGGACCATCTGCTCCTGCAGCAGCCCCTCCTCCCGCAGCCCCCAGTGAAGAAAGAGCCAGGGCTGCCAGTGCCTGCTGAAACAAAGGCAGTGCTGAGGGACCGGTGCCTTCAGCTCCCCGGGACAGAGGAAGAGGAGGGAGTGAGAGCCCCAGTGGCTCCCTGGGAGACCCCCTTGCTGCGACCCTTTGGGCAGGCAGAACTGGAGGGAATGCTCCAGGAGAAGATGGGGCACTGAAACGGGGAGAAACTATTGTCCCCCTGCACCAGATGATGCCAACACAGGAGAAGAGAAGAAGGGAAGGACAGATCACAGCGACACTCCAAACTCTCCTCCTTTTCCTCCTGCTCTGCCCCTGGCACGTCCTGGGGCAGGGACTTGCTTCCCCTGCCATCCTGGCCAAAGGGTAGAGCTGCTCCACCATCTGCCAGCAATGAAGCAGCAGCAGTGCAAGTACAGAGCTGAGCACTCTCTTTCCTCTGAATATCTCTGGGCTCTCGGAGGGAATTTCCTCTTGCATCGAAATTTTCAGACTTGTCCCTTAGTGCCAGAGAGGTAATTTGGGGAAAGTCTTGAGAAACCTACATTGTGCAACTGGGAGTTTAAAGAGATTTTCAGCCCACAAGGCAACCGACACCACTTTTGTCAGCAACTCTTACCAAAGCCCTCTGTTACAGCAACCCCTTCCCAAGCAGGAATGCACTTCACTCGCTGCTCCACAGCAGATGGGCCCAGCTCACAGGTATCGAACCACCAGACCCTTGGTTTTGGGGTGTCCTACTCCACACATCCCAATACCCTCCAGAACAAATCTCCTCGTCAGGGGCACCCTCCATCTCCCTGCCTCAGGATGGATGGGAGAGCAGTTCTGCAGCACATGAAGGAACACCATCCAGCAGAAGGGGCAGCCTGGCAAGCTCTGCAGGGCAGCAGCAAGTCATTTTCTTGCTAAAGTCAACAGCTCAGAGCCTGAATACACACAGCTGGGCACAAAGTGGCTGGAGATCACATCTGCTGAATAAGAAGTGGCCATTGTTATGCTTTGTCACCCGTTTCAGAGCAGATAGCACTTTAAAGCCATTTGGTGTTGCACTCTGAATAGTTAAAAAGGTCAGGCTCTGAGCATGGGCAGTGGGGTGTTTTCCCAGCGCTGGAGCGTGATGAGAATATTCCCAGGTGCGAGTATTTGTCTGAACATCCGCTGCCTTCCCAGTCCCCCAGCTCGGGAGGGAAAGCTTTGATCTCTTCCCCAGCATGTTGTGCTTTCCCTATCCTCACTCACCCTCTCCACAACCTGTTGCTGTGAAGCAGGACTAAAGCCAGGACTAAAGCCGGTGACACTGAACCACGGCCCTGCAGGAGACGGGCGCAGGGGGGCCCGGGGGTTCAGCGGCGGGTTTAGCACAGCCTGACCCTGCAATCAATGCCTCAAGGTGCTCCTGATCTGAGATATAGCAGAACATGCTCGCAAAAGGCCGGTTCTTGGTTGCCAGTGAAAGGGGTGCTGCTTTCTCCTGCGTTTTGTGTCCCAGGATGCTGCTGGAAGCACAGCAGGCGCCCACAGCCAGCCGGGCGTGCGCCCCACCATGCTGCTCCCACAGTGCAATCACAAACCCAGACATAAATCGTGGTTAACCTTTGCTCTCTCTCCTATGTTTGTCCAGAGGCTACAGAAATATTGCACAAGACACGTGATAGCCAGAGAAACAAAAATAACCTTTATTAAACTGTCCCAGAGTGGGAGGGGTGGGGAAATTTTTAGTAAGTCAATGCTTCTCACAGTAAGGGAATGTGTTTGGGGAAAATAATGCAGACCAGGTAGCCCTTTATCAGCAGGTAAAGGTATGTGTTGGGATCTGAAAAGGGACAGACACACCCCCTCATGACTCACCTGCAGTAGGGCTTTTTACTCTGACGCCTTTGCTCTTTGCAAAAGCAAAACAGTTTCTTTCCCATCAGCTCAGCTCCTTCCAGCTACCCTGACTTTAAAAACTCCTGCTAATTCCATTTTTTCTCCCCTCTATCACCGCTGCAAAACAAAGTTGACCATCTCCTAATGCCTTGTTATTTCTGAATGATGCAGGATTAACCAGAAGAAGAGAACCTGATTTTGCAAAACCAACTGAGATTCCAGTTGCCAGAAAAATAAACACCTTGCTTTGCCCAGTACGGAACTGGCTGTGAGATGTTTGCGTCTACCTGCGGAGAGAGAGATCACCCAGCTGTGCGTGTATTTGTGATGCTAAAACTGGAGTCATAAAGGCTGATAATCACGGGAAAGAACATTCCTGCAGGCTGAAACCCATGAAAGCACTAGAAAAGGTGGCAGAAAAGCCCAGTGAATATCCAGGCTGAGTTTATAGAGAGGAATCATCTGTACTAGAGCATGCAAATACAGCCTCATGCAGCTTTTGTATTCACTTGCCACAAACCTGCGACTGAATGAGTTTTACCAGCACAAATGTTGGAGAAAAGTGAAGTTCAAAGCTGCATGCATGAGTAACCATGGAAACAGAATTTTAAATTTGCACATGCGAGTATTTGTATCCAAAGTACTTTGTACGCTCGGCCAATGCGGGAAGAGGGACACCACCATGTCACAACCGGCCAATCGCGACTCAGAAACACAGCTTGAATTTCAAATATCACCTACTTACAGCAAACCTCCGTCCCGAGTGGAGAAAAAAGGAATGTGAAAAAGCCTGCCTGGAATTGCCATCTGCTCGTGAATATTCCACAATTAGCAGGGATGGGATTCATTGGATACATTATTCATTGTGGATTATTCGCCCAGATCTAACAGCAATAGTGCAACGAGCATTTAAATATTGTGATGAGGAGCCATTGCAGACGTAGAAGGTGCATGTGACTGTCCCCGTGTGTGAATATGGATGTGCTCCTCTCCTGCAGGAATCTCTGGGAACAATAAATGTGTGGTAAATACCTTGTCCTCTGCACCAAGAGAAAACCTAGAACTCTGTGATAAACTGCATTTATTTTTCAATCCCTTTTCCTGTTCATTTGTCCTCTGCCTCAACACCTCCTCCCTCAGCTGGGCTACTCATGCCCCAAAATCAACTGCCATTTCAGCAACAAAGGCACTTGCTTTGGCTCAGGCTATGGAAGAGGTTTGGTGAGACAACGTTTTTCCCATTTTCACCCCAGCCTTCCAGTGTGACCCGTGTTAGGCTGTGAAAATCATAAAAACAAAACAAAACAAAAACCCCCAAGTGCAACACTATATTTGCATTCATTGCTTTCCCAAGAAATCTCCATGAGCTGCCTTGCAGTTTGCAGTGGCCACAGCACGGATGGGTTTTAGGCCCCTTTGCAGGTTCAGCTTTCATGGCACGAAGCCAAACAATCCATCAGTGGTGGGTTGACCTTTGCAGGCCTGTGTGCCAAATCATGGCAAAACAGAGACACCCCAAAAAACCCCTCAGCTGAAAGCGATGACCAGCAGGCACAGAAAGAAACCGCCTTGGGAGGGGGGCAGGTTTGGAGGGTTGTGTGTGAGGCTGGAGTAGCATGGAGCTAACACAACCGGGCTGTGCCAGGGTTGCTCAAGTAGAAACGATACAGAGAAAAAGAAAGAGGAAAAATGATAAGAAAAAGGAAAAAACCCACAAAACATGCAAACCTAATGAAAGAGTCCAAAGTAGCACAGGATGGGGTTATGCAATTTCAATTTGTCCGGCACTGCTCACAGACAAACACTCCCTGCAGCAGCAGGGACTTGTGCAAGTGGCGGTTGTGAAATCCCCGTGCTCTGCCAGCTGTTGCCCAATGCTGCTGGGTAGCAGGGCTGTACTCAAGGATAATCCAGGATCCTACCAACACCACAGCAAGGCTCTGGCACTGTGCACACACAGACTCCTCGGGGCTGAGTGGGGGTGGCAGCACTGCAGTCCTCTGCCTCTGATGGGGTCTCATGGGAGTGGTGCAACCATCCTGCAGGAAGAGGTGGTCAAGAACAGACAGGACAACTTTCCTGCTGTTATCAGTAGCCACTCCCGGGCTGCTACTGATGAAGTCCCTGATGGCCCAGGGTTCCCCATGCAGGATGTCTACAGATATCGTGCACAGGCACGAGGTGACTCCCCAGGTGACTATTTCCTTCCCCCTTACCAAAAATTGTCTCCTGTGAAGTGGTAGAATGTAAGAAACTCCCATCCAAAAAGCCTTGTAACGTCCAGGACTGTATGCTCAAAGCTGGCAAGGGAACCAATCTTCCTTGGGGTGCACAGGCACACCAAAGCTAATTTTTTGATCCCAAAGGTTTGAGGCAGGGGCTAAACCCTGGGTCAGTGCACAGACACCCAGGTTTAAGACCTTGAACAGGACCTACTGAACCCACATAGGCCAGATAAGGATCTGGAGATGCTCCTCTGAAGGCTAGCATGTAAAACTCATCACTGGGAGCTCCAGGAGCCAAAACACTGTCTGGGAGTTCCCATGGGAGGGCTGCTGGGTCCGGGGTTTAGTTAAACCTTCATACTTAGATTCTCATGATTGTGGACTGGAAGGGTCATTCCCAGAGCAGCTTTGGTATGATTGTCCCATGTTTGGAGCCTATAAAACCATGGAGGTTTCCTCTCTCATCTCCGCTCTGCAGGGTTCGACTTGGTGCAAGCTGCACAGATGTGCTCCCTCACCATGCTCTGCAGGGATTAGGCAATTAAACAGTGATTTGGCAAACAGTTTATTTGCTAAAAAATGTGATTTATTGAGGTTTAACTTGCAGCATAAATTTGGTTGAAAGTCATTTTTATTATCTGGACTTGCACCGCTTGAGGGAAGGGATAGTCCCCTTTCACCCACACATCTAGGGAGCCAGCCAGCCAAGGTCAGGGGGTTTGAGCCCCATTTCACTGGCACTTTCCTTCATTCTTCAGCTGCAAAACCCACATGGCAGGACTTATTCATTCCACATGAGCAAACTCAGTAGTCACTGCCTTAGTGAGCTTCAAACACAGACCAAGACCTGCCCACCTCTTACCCTAGGAGGAATTTCTGCTCTTGCTCCGAGCTGGATAAAGAGCTGCAGTTGTATTTCATACATTTGCAAATGTTGCTTCATTTGTCCCAGGCCTGCAATGCTCCAGAGACCCTTTGGAATGAGCCAGGACCAGAGAAGGATGTGATTTTAAAAAGAAAAGGAAGAGAAGAGATGGTTTTTGGAGAGACTTTATAGCACCTTCCAGCACCTAAAGGGACTATAAGAGAGCTTTGAGAGGGCTATAGAGAGCAACTTTGGACAAGGGCCTGGAGTGACAAGACAAGGGGGAATGGCTTCAAACTGGCAGAGGGCAGATATAGATCTGACATTAGGAAAAAATTCTTTACCGTGAGGGTGGTGAGACACTGGAATCCACTGCCCAGAGAAGCTGTGGCTGTGTCCAAGGCCAGGTTGGACAGAGCTTGGAGCAACCTGGGACAGTGGAAGGTGTCTCTGCCCATGGCAGGGGGTGGAACAAGATGAGCTTTAAGGGCCCTTCCAACTCAAACTGTTCTATGATTCAGTGCCAGCACAGCATCAGACCCACCCCAATGAGCCCTAGAGCATCTCCAAGCCACGTCTTGTGCCACACAAGCCAGTGGTTCTTTCCTACAGCACTGTCACTCAGTCTCTCAGCAGCCTGGAAAAGCAGCAGGCAAAGACAACTTGCCTCTGGGGCCAGATGAGGGGCACAGGCTGAGTCTGGAACCACGACAAAGAGCCTCGGAGAGGGGAGATGAACACACAGCACATGGAGAGAGGCATCGGGTACACAAAGGGATCAGAGCAGCAGCTCCACATCTCACTGCTCCTTTTCCTCTCCAGTGCTGAGGTCTTCCCAGGTGCAGGTGGCACTCTTTTGCCTTTCTTTGCTGACCAGCCAGATAAAACTCCAGATGATCTAAAGACAGCTGTATCATGCCCACAGTCTAGGAGAACCTCTCCAACACAGAGGCAAAAGCCACCAAACCCATGATCCCTCACCATCATCCTGCTCTGCATAAGCTACAGCTACAGAGTTGTAGTTCATTTGAATCTGGGAAGGGAATCACTCCATCATTTTGTCCCCCTCTTGGACAAAATCTTTGAGCACACTCACGAAGGTAAAGGGTTTGAGAAAAAACAGGAAGAATGATGAGAAAAGCAACACATTCCAGGGAACTTAAAGGAAAAAGAGGAAAGAGTATGATGGGTTCACTAAGTGTCACCTGAACTGCAACCACTTTCATAGCAAGTTTAGGCCATGACAGAGGGTGGCCAGCAGTGAGTTCCTGTCTGAGACCTGTTTATCTCAATAAGTTTCCACTAGAAAGACAGTTGGGCCAAAATAGAAATTCATTGTTGGAATGTGTCAATTTAGATCATATTTTCTATGGGAAAAAAAAGCCAAAATTAATCAATACATTTTTCTCTTCTCATTTCAGTGAGGTGGAAATTCTCATTTGACCATGATTTATTTCATTTAAACCTTCAAAGCTAAATAACCTCTCGCACAAGAATAACACACGTGCATCGGCATTAGATAGCCACCGTGTAAATCTTGCTGCAATGAGCCACCAGTACCAAATTACTGAGTTCTGCATTCCCCTACACTTTGCAACTACTCTTTTCCTTGGTGAAACCTTCCAACTGGTGCACTGATGTGAAGTCATGTGTATTTTCTTAGGGCTGAAGCAACCTCGTGTAATAGGATCCATCCTAAAACCCCACCAAAGTGCGCTTGGGATTGGATCACTCGATGAGCCTCCAGAATGAGCAGCATTTGCAGGATTTACCTGTGATTCAATCACTCCCCAGAGGTAACAAGGCAAAGACCCAGCACATAAAAAGGTTTACCCTTATGAATCCATCCTGTTCCAGCGCAGACTGAACCAGACTGGTACACAAATCATAGTTAATATCCTCAGAACTCTCATGGTAGGCAAAAAAGAGTCTATTTAAATCTGGAACTGAGATTTGACTTTTGGGAGAAAGCCTTTTCAAGCCTTGGGAAGAAAAGGGTTATTGCTCTATTGTAGGAGACTTGCAGGAGACCCTTTCGTTTGCTCTTTGATCCAGTTCCTCACCCATCCACACTGCATCCAGCATCTCTGGGCCAGCTCCTCTCAGGGCTGTTCCCCATAGGAAGTGCAGAGGAGTCTGCCCCAGGTTTGGTTCCTGTTGCTGTTCCCAGACCTCCAATGTCTCAGACACAACCTGACTTGTCCTCCCCCACCCACAGGAATTGCTGTGACTGTCCTGTCCCAAGCACATGCCCTTTGGGACTAAAGCTGTCTTTTCAGCTGTGTCTGTACAGCACCTACCACAATGACCTGGTAATTATAACAGAAGCTAAATTACTGCTAAAATTAGGTGCTTATTAACATTATCACCTCTGGGCACCACCACAACACTTAATAATGCTGCAATCTAAGAGGAAGTCAGGACCCATCATAATCTTCATGAAAAACTGTCCTTAGGGACAGAATTTCTGTACCAGGTCTCGGTTTTCCATTAGGTCACATTTTACTCATGGAAAAAATCTCTGTTCAACTGCCTGAGGATTTCATTTCAGTTCAAAGATTTCAACTGCAAAATGAAGGCATGCATATGTTGTCACCTCTAAACTTTACTTTTGGTTGTAAGCTTTGAGTCATAGGCTTTGAGAACAGTTTTGGGGGTTAAGGCACTTGGGCTCTGGATACCTCACGACCATGTAAAGGCCAGGGCAGGTCCCACACAGCCACCCCACACACACAGCACTGCAGTAGAATCAGCAGCACAGAGCCAAAGCCAAGCTGTGTTTTCTCCTCTCTAGTTCCCACAGCCTCTTTGCTGTGACCAGGATTCCTGGTGGGGTCAGCTCCAAGCCCAGGGTGAATTTAGGACCACAGCTAGAATGGAGCACGGCCAAACTTCACTTTGCTGCTTAAATCCAACCAAATGGACTGAGTTATTGAAGATGAAATGTGGTCCATGGCAAGTCCCTCAGGAAAGGCTGAGAAGAGGGCAAAGCCAGCTTGTTCAGGTGCCATGTGGTGAGGCAAGGGGTAGGGCGAGCTCAGCATGCCACGGGGTTGGGGGACAAGGAGGAAGGGCTGTGGGACACTTCTCGGGTCCCAGAGCTGTTGCCTGCCAGACGCGGCACCCCGGAGAGGACATAGGACCACTTGGAGATGCGGAGACAGGGCTAGAGCAGAGGACTGGGACAGACCTGAGCACCTCCTCTGAAGACAACCCCACCACCACTTCAGTCAGCTCCCTCTGTTCCAGGTGAAGAAACGACTTGCACAGCCCCAGCCCTAGAGCCCCGAGGCCGCCCCAGCCGAGGCGGCGGAGCAGCCCCGCTATCGCCCCGCACACCTTCCCTGCCGCTGATCAATGGGGCTGGCAAGGAGGGACCAGGAGGCTCCTCCCAGCGCTGTCCCTCACGAACACCCCCACAACCACTCATATTATCTGTATCAAGCACATTTTTATGCAAATGCTCCAAGCATCCCTTTCAGAGGTACAATGCCTCCCAGACTAAGCCCCTGAATGGCTCCGGCCCATTTCCCGTGCCTCAGCTGCTCGCCCAGACAAACAGAAGTGTGGCTCTCCACAAAGGGCTATGGTAATGCCGAGCTGAGGAGAGCTGAGGGGAGGGGGCAAGCAGGGGCCAAAGCTATTTCAATGACAGAAGAAAAGCCCAGCTCCGGTATCTCGATGAGTCAAGGAAGGGACAGGCTCCACAGATGGATAAATGGAGCTACACGAGGCAGACGGCTCAGCCTCCCAACAATGCCTCATTTCTGGGCCCCGGAGTGTTGCTGTGAAGGCTGGGGCTGCACTTACAACCTGGGATCTCTCCATGGAAACAGCCTACAGAGCAGGGAAGGAGCGTATGGAAAACCAGGAGACACTGAAGACCATCACACGATGTCCCCAGCCTCTGCACATGCTGTAGGGAACAGTCCAGTGTGGCAATATCCCACACTCCACCCTCATCCCACCATAACTGAGACCTTCCTTCGTTCCTGCTGTAGTGAGACTCTGCTTCCCCTCATGGGCTGGTGGTTAGTGCTTCACGGCACATCCAGCAGTTCTGCCTGCTTGAGGCATGCAAGGTCCTCACTCAGGAAACAACAGTTTCCTCTGCCAGGAATAGATCAGCAAGAAACTCCTGTTCAACGAGAAAGCTTTGAAAGCATCCACAGACACCTCTTAACCCATGCTGGCGACCAATGTGCCAAAGAGGTGGCTCCCCAACACACACCCAACCAGAGGGACTTTCTAGCTTTTCTCTGCAGCGATTCTGCAACAAACCAGGTGTTATAGCTCAGTGCATCCCTCATAGGTTTGTACTTTCCCAGCTATAGATTAGGAACAACTTCATTAGAATCCCGATCAAAGGGTGTACCAGAGATGTGGCTTGCCTTGGCCTTCCCTTGTGCTCCATCCTGTGCTCAGTAAAGCCTCTCCGACGACAAGCCAGGATCAGCAGGGGGGTCCTGATGTGCATGGGACCCTCCCTCCTTTGGAGGGCCCAGAGGAAGTTGAAGCTGCTGCAGGAATGCTGCAGTTATGAGACACAGCAGACAAACCTCCATGGGGAATTGCACGTTTGTCTGTGGGTGAGGTCGGTATGGGGAGGGTCAGCGGGGAACTGAAGACAGACAAATGGAGTGACATATGGATTTGACATTTCACCACCTCACACACTGGTTGAGGCAGAGCCCTGAAGATGGGAATGTGAGACCAATGTCTGTGCACAAATGGGACGTTTTGGGGCAGCCCAGGTGTCTCACACCGATGTCACCTGACTCCACAACACCAGCTGTGCTCTGCTGATGGAGAGCAGCAACACCAAACCTCACCCGGCAAAATCTTCTCCCTCTCCTGTCCTCTGCTGTCACACATCCCAGTCACTCACATCAACTGTCTCAAGAGGCTGCTGAGAAAAACTGGGCAGGCTTTGGCAGGGATGAGGGGCCAACACAGCATGGCTTTCGCAGCATCACTACAAGCCAGAGCACTGAGAAAGCTTGACAAGAAGGTCAGGATCCACGTGGAAAGCCCTGGGCAGTGTTTCCAGCTGCTTCTCATGCACAGAAATCCAGGCAGCACATGGCCTTACTTTTGCTGCCAGCCAAGCCGTGCACTCAGTGTGTTAGTCCCCCTCTGCAAAATCGGGCCAAGGGCACACAGCCATCCTTTCCATTGATTGTTCCACTCTGCTTTGATAATTCACCATTAAACTGGAAGGAAGTTTGCAGCGAGAAGCAGGGACAGCTGTGGGACATCCATTGGATCTTGGCCCCGTGTGACAGGAGGGGCTGGTGCCTGCCCCACTCCCAGCTGGAGACAGGGCCAAGGGAAGGGCAGCCAGTGCCACAGCCCCGGGGCTGCAGTGCCCACGGGGACCGTGGGGACCACTTGTGCCACTCCCATGCCGCTTCCTCCTCCACCACTCGCTGGGTGAGCTGGACCAGCCTTCCCCTCCTCCAGCTCCTCCAACGTTATTTATTCCAGCCAACTTTGCAGCATCCACTTGCCCCACCAGTGAGACAGAGCAGGAGGGACAGGGCAGCCCTGCATTTGGGAAAGAGAACCCAGGGATGAATCTGGTGTGGGGCTGATGGAGAAGATCACAAACATGGCATGAGGCTGTAGCAGCCTCGGTCTTTGGGTCCTGCTGGGGCCAGGCCAGCTTTAGGGCTAAAACAAGCTTTGTGACTGTAAGTTAACTTCCCCCTCGCTCCCTCCAAACTTGGAGCTTTCTGGTGTTCCCCAAGTCCAGGGCCTCATCCCACCCACCAGGATGGGAGCTGCAAACCCAAGCAAAGAGCAGCTGAGGTTTGGGTCAGCTCAGCAGCTCTGCCCTGGAATGTGGGCTTTGCAACAAACAATTATGATAATTGCCAGTGACAAAAACAGGCAGAAAATGTTTGTGTCATGGCAACACAGGAAATAAACCCTGAGCAGAGCCTGTGTCCATCAGCCACTGCTGCCAGTGCAGCTCATGTTCACACTGGTTGATGCCCCGTCTTTTCTAACAGGCTCTGTCCCCCACTGTGCACCCCCTCAGGAGCCAAACCAGCGTGGGTTACGTGATCCCAGAGCTGTCCTGACCTGGAGACAGCAGACACAGGACCGAGCGGGGCAGTTTTCAATCGGACAGGGATCCCTGCAGTGCTCAGCCCCACAGAAGTACCCCAAGCAGAGTTAATCTTCCAAAATGGGGTGCACCAGGTGACTTCACAGGGAAGAGCTACTTTGCAAGCTCCACCAGGGGGTTATTCAGCACCTGATAAACACAGGCCCCTCCCTCCCTCCAACTCTCTGCACACCTTCCAGCCTGGGTGCTGGAGGTGGGTTGTGTCCCATCCAGCTCAGGCCTTGCAAAGATCATAATGCCCAGAAGAGAAGTCTATTCCCTGCCAGGTCTTTTGCATGGGAGGGTGGAAGACCCAGCACTGCAGGACACCAGCACACAGGCATGTAACTCCCTGTGGGCCTGCCATTCCCAGCCTGCTCTGCTCCCCTTTCTCCTCACTCCTGCTCATCTTTTTGCATAGTTTAGTCATGACTGATGAGAATTCCCTCCAATTTCCCATTATAAAAAAAGATAATATCTGGACTGAGGACAGGAAAATAAAACTTCAGCTCCACAGGACAGTGATTCAGCAGAGTATAACCAAGGTTATAATTGAAGCTGCACTTACTCATACAGTTTGTGTGCTGGCATCTGCTCATGAACACCAAAGCATGTGTGTCAAACTACAAACCAGGGAGAGGGCAAACCTGGCTGTTCTTGTGCCAAAGACCTTCACCACTCCTGTCCTCAGATGCCAGCCATGCTCCATGATGTGGCTCTGAGGGCTCACTCATCCAGGGAATGGACCTGGGAAAGCTTCCTCATCCTGGTCCATCAGCAGAATCCTCACCATGCTCCAGGTGCAATCAGGCCTGTGTGGTCAGCAAGTTGGATTCTTGTCACCAAGGGCATGCTCGGAGGACAAGGACATTGTAGAAGAGGAAATGGATGGCACGATGTGACCTGCAGCATTTTTACTGCCACAATGATGCAAGGGAAGCAGACAGCACAGGTTGTTTCTAAGATCCCAGGCTGACAGGTAGAAAAGATGGTGTCACCTGTCTTGTTTGAGCTCCAGTCACAGAGTTCAAATATTTTCATTTCACTCTATTTTCTGTTGAATTTGTGAGAAGTTGGATAAGTAGCTCTGCAGCTGGCTGCTGTTCCCTGACTCCCACAGCCCCGGGGAGTTCCTAAATTGCAGATGAAGGTTAACAGGGGGCCCCATGTGGAGCAAGGGGAGGAAAAGTGAGTCAGGTGCTTCGGTCTGGCTTTGATGCCAAGTGAAGGAGCAACTGGTGCACCACTCTGTTAGCGACAAATTAAAATAGAACAATATCATTAAGACCAATTACATGGTTATATAGAAACGGATTTTGTCAGATTAGCATGGTGCTTCTGAGGAGATTAAAAGATTGGATGATAATGGAAAAGAACTTTTAGGTGAATTTCTGACAGAGGTGTCTGGGTTGATGCCACGGAAATGGCAAGTGCAGAAGCCTCTCTGTGCACCATGAATGGGTGTTGCCAAATCTGGGGGTAACCATTTCGCTGTTTTCCGACCCAAGTCTCAGATTTTCATTTCCTTTGTCACCTGTTTCCTGAAAAAAAGTCAAACCAGCAGTGTTTTCCAAGAGGAGTGTAGGACTCTGCATGAGTTCTTGGTGTCACAACTCCCCAGAGGACAAGACAAATCCCTGCACTGGTTCCTCACTCACTCACTCACTCACAGTTGCAGAGCTGCAGGGAGAACAGCCACACTTTGGGCTGGCAGGAGGTGTGGAGCAGGAAGTCTTTCATGGGGATGTAAGACAGATTCTTCTTGTGGTGACTGAGAGAAGACTGATGAGCCACAAATGGGGAGAAAAACCCCAAATACTCAGTCGGGATGAAATATTGCCTGGACCCTGGTCTGTGTTAGCCTGGACTGCAAGCACAGTACTCTAACCTTTTTGGGCGACAGTGGGACCAATGCCCTGAGTGACCTATGGGGGCCATAGGTGAAGTGTCCAGAGGCAGCCCAGTGACTCTGGAATGGGCCCTGGGTGCTTCAGGAAGATCTCAGCAAGGCTCAGAGATTGTCAGCGGGGATGGAGTGGGAGGCTCCAGTATTTCTCAGCTTATTCATATGTTAAATCCTGCACATGATGGTTTTTCTCACTGTCCCGGGTCTCTCCAATAGTGAAGACACTGTGTAATATTGGCAGATAGGGAAAATCTAACTGACTCGAGTCAGGCAGCAGTACACACCGGTTGAACACTCAGGACAAACCAATAGAGAGAGGACTGTGAAGCAGCAGAGATGTGGCCCACAGCCCGGTGCCTCTGCATGCATTCCATGCACGCAGCAGCCACCACCAGCCCCAAGACCAAGGTCCAGGTTTGGTCCGTGCAGGCACTCCACAGGTCCCTCGTCCAGCCTCTCATTTCAGCAGAGGTATTGCCAGTGACAGGGATGTCACCCATGGCTCTGTCTACCAAAATATTTGGAAGGCTCTGAAAATCTGCCACGGCAAGAGTCCAGAGATAAAGTGGCAAATGGCTAAAGAGAAATCATCGAACAATTCTCCTCCAAAGACAATGATGATGAAGGGAAGAGTTTCTGGAGCAGCTCCCCCTTCACTCCTGGGCCGTGGCATCCCGTCACAGACTGCACTGGTGATGGGGACAGTACCTTGTGATGCTGGAGATGTCTCTGGGCAGTAAGGCTGATCTGTGCTGTGACAGGAGCTGTGCAGTCACTACGGACACTCTGGAGAGCCTATGGACTGGCTCCTGGATGAAGTACACGTGTCTCTGGACAGGTGAGGAGCCTGTGGAAACCAAGGGACAATGCTCAACCTCAGGCATGTGGAAGGTTTTCCCTGGCAGCAGGACAAAGCAGCGGAAAGTTTGGCAGAGGTGACAGGATTGCTGTCCTGGTGTTTACCTCCCACCATGGAGAACATCGCAGAATAAAGCCCAAAACATGAGAGGCAAGTGAGAGAAACCAGTGCATGAATGACTACAACTGGGAGTGGTCTCTAGTGGGCAAGTGCAAGGAACTCTGTCCATGGGAGGACTTGAAGGTGAAGAAAAGTAACTTTTACCTGTCAGAGAGGTGTGAGGGTGTGAAGAAGAACACGAGAGAGGGATTAGGCAGGAAAGCGGCAGGACAGCAGGGCCCTTCACACAGTGATCTGTGTAAAACAGGCAGGACAGATGACTGAGAATACCTGAGTACCCGAGATGGTGAAGATTAAGAGGAAGTAATGTTTGCCTTGAGCTGGCAGCTGATCGTCCTAAGTCCCCGGTCAAGGCCATTGGGACAGATCCAGTTTCCTCCCAGTGAAAGAAGGAAATGAGCACACTGCATCCTCCTTCGTTGCTTACAGCTAATGGGCCTTATGGGGTGAGAGCACAGGGTCCAGCTGCTCAGAGATCCCTCTCCCACCCAGATCAAGGGAACAGGAGGGAAGAGAAGATGAGCGAGAGGAGCTTGAGGCCAGTCTGTGTCCATTAACCTCTTGCCCAGGCAGCAGGGAATGCTGCAAGAAAAGCACCATTCCAGGGGGTGCAGCTCGAGCCCACCCGACCCAGAGTTGGGCAGTCCCCAGTGCAGGTGCCAGCCACACCACGACAGCAAGGAGTGTATCCTGCTGCATCCCCACTGCCTCCTCCCCTTCCAGGCTCTGCTCAGGTGCAGCCACCTGCACGAGCTGCAGCTGAAGCAGGACTGTGCTTGCACACTGAGGAAGATGCCTGCTCCCCTGGTCTGAGCCACCCCCCAGCTCTCAGACACAGCCTTGGGGCCAGGTGTGGCAGCAGAGGTGCTGCTGAAGTCTAGGCTGTGCAGGCAAAAGGTTCTGAGCACAGACACCTGTGGAGCCTAAGGGTGATGGTCCCTTAGTGGCAGAAGGGCTGTTCTGAGATACAGGCTGATTTCACAGCAGGGCCCAGCACATCTGTCCCAAAATAGAGGAGACAACACCAGGAGAGAAGGCAGCTGGGTGGGGCTGAAGAAACAGTGACTTCACCTCAAAATTTTTTCACTATAACATCAACTGAGCAGGAAACATTACTAAAACCCCAGGGAATCCCAAATACCTTTGGGGTTTTCCCTTGCCAGGAGTCATAAGTGATTCCCAGGGCAGAAGCAGTGTTGCAAAGGCTGACAGCTGACGCTGAGTGCGGCTTTCACTTCCAGGTCTTGCTCTGCGCCACAGCCTTCAGTAATCCAGACCCTGCACAGCAGGCACTTCTTCCCAGCCAGCAAAGGTAGGAGAGCGTGGATCTGGCATGGAGATTTTCTCTTATTACACCACCTTGCACTGACAAAGGGAAAGGGATGTTACTCTCCATGGGATTTTCAGCAGGGCTCAGCAGCCACGTGTTGTTGCTCGCAGCATGTGATTTTACCCCTTAAAGTTATGTCCATAGCCCTGACCCTGCCCTGATGCAAAGGCTGAGACAGGCTGAGAAAGCCAGGGGTGTTCAGCCTGAAGAAGAGAAGGCTCCAAGCAGACCTCAGAATCCCTTCCAGTGAATAAAGTGGCTCCAAGAGAACTGGAGAGGGACTTTGGACAAGGGCCTGGAGGGACTTTAAGCCCAAGGAGGGTAGATTTAGATTAGATATTGGGAAGGAATTGTTCCCTGTGAGGGTGCTGAGGCCCTGGCACAGGGTGCCCAGAGAAGCTGCGGCTGCCCCTGGATCCCTGGAAGTGTCCAAGGCCAGGTTGGACAGGGCTTGGAGCAACCTGGGCTAGTGGAAGGTGTCCCTGCCCATGGCAGGGGGGGGGATGGAATGAATTTTAAGGTCCCTTTCAACCCAAAGTATTCTCTGATTCTCTTATTCTCTGGTTTCTATGATTGTTCTCCAAAGGCACTGCACAAACAGCACTCATCCACTACCCAAGGCAATGCCTGACCCCAAGCCATCCTTCCTATGGTACCTGAGCTCCAGTGAGGGGCTTCAGCAGCTCACGGGGCAGCAGGGAGATGCATGGCAGCACATTTCCTTGTGACCCTTCTGGGACTGCATGTGCCGGAGAGATGCAAACAACAAAGCCACAGGATCCAGGTTTGTTTCTTCTGCTTCTTCTGCCTTCAGCATGAGTCAGAGGCACCATGAGCACCCAACATCAGCACACAGCTGGAGGCTGCAAACAGGGTCCTTGCTGGAGCAGCTGTGGGAGTGGAGCCTTTCCCTTTGCCCTAAACATGAAGATGAGCTCACACCACCCCACAGATCACCCCCATCCCTCACAGACCTGCATAGACAGCTCAAATCCCATCCACAATGGCCCAGCAGTGCACACAAACCGGGGTCACAATGAGAAAGCTCCTTCCCACCTCAATGTCTGCAGCATAATCTGGAAATTCCTCTTTTATTTTCTGGGCCTTTCTGGTTTTCCTTAGCACACACATATGGCCACACACTCTGTACCAAGCCAGCAAACACACCATGAATCTGCCAGCTGAAACACTTGCAGAGCAGCTGCAGGGCCGTGTGGACTCTCAGAAAGCAACTTCTGGTACCTACAACCACATAACGAGCAAAAGCCTTGGCCTGGAAATGCAAATAGATGTATAAATTAAATTTAATAAGGCAGTTAAAGTACTGTGTGTCCAGTAAAGTATGATCCAGCTCCTATCACCCATTTATTGAGGTTACTCCATGTAATAAATTCCAAATGAGTGATAATGTCTGTATTTGGGATTATATTAATAACTGTGCATAAAGAGCAATGAGGGTATGGCCAGTGCTGCCCATGCTGTGCAGACGTGGCAGCAGGTGCCCATGAGCATTTTGGAAATTTTATGTAATTGCCATCAGCATGAATTAATCGACTTCCCTGCACCCTGGCAGAGGGGACCTGCTCTCAGGTGTTGAGGCAAACTGCATCATGTACAAGCGACTGATGGAAAGGAAAGATTTAAAGGGAAACATTTTCTGCAGTGTTTCAAAGTCACCCAGGTCTGGGTGAGAGACTTACATCTGACCACATCTGTGCAGGTATCTGACTGCTTAGGTTGCTTGCATTGTGAATAGACAACCTGCAAAGGCTGGTGCCCCGGAAGCAAAAAAACACTTGAAGAAACCTCAGTTAAATCAAGTCCTGAGGGGAACAGGAAATGTCAAATTCAAACTGAAGAGGTAAGTTTATTTTCAGCACTACCAAAAAGCTTAGATATAAAGTGGATATTCACTTCAAAAGAAAACACAATACAGTAAATGTAATTTATTGCATTATTTTCTTCAAAAATACATTTAATCGTCTGTACTTAAGTAAATACATTTTGTGGAGAAGTGCCAGATGAATTAATTCCCTTTAAGATCTTTATGTTTCTCTAGCCTAGTGATTTGCTGTCATAGACTCGGACTGAACCTGTATCACTTCTTTTTGTCATGAAATAGGATTTCATCCCCACTGTTTCTGGGTTTGACTCCTGCGTCTTTGTCCACTCTGGCAGCTCCTGCAGACACTCACCCACCATGCAATTCACACCTGCATGGGAAGGCACTTGCATGGCTAGACGTGCTCCCATGCACTCACACATCTTCATGGCAAGCCAGAGGGTGGGGGACATCCTTGGCCTGAGGAGAACGTTTAAGGCTGCTAGTCTTCTTTTAGCTTTCCTGATGCCTACTTGTGTCTGGAAAGCCCAAGAGTCAACCAGTTGATCAGCTCAGGAAATTAACCCAGGGATTTGAGGGCATCCAGAAGTTGGTAGAAAGGGTGTCTGGAGGTCTTTGTCCAACCTGCTGTCACCAACCCCACAGCTTTTCCTCATCGAGCCCTGTAAAAGCCCAGAACCCAGCCTGAACCTCACCCTGCAGCCCAGCTCACATCTGTTCCCCCACACTGGGGGGCTGCACGGCCAGGACCTGCTGCTCCCCTGCTGCAGGTGGGCTGTGGGGAAAGGGCAGGGCACGACTCTGAGGTGTTTGCGAGGCAGGAAGGTTCCAGGGTTCATGCCCTGCCTGCAGGAAGCACTGCCCAGGTTCTGCTGTGTCTCTGCTGCGTTCCCCAAGTTCAGCGGATGCTCGCCCCATCCCTTGGAGAGCTCCCCCAGAGAATCAGGAGGCAACAGGGCTACAGCCAACAAGCGTGGTTTTGCTTGGGCAAGCTGGAAACCCACTCCTTCCAAGAGCCACCCCCTTGCCTCTCCCTTGCACCCTCTTCCTTAGCCCCAGCAGCTCCACTCATGGCCGAGCCCTGCGGGGGCTGTGGCAGTGGCCAGGCAGCAGAAGCCCAAGCCACGCTGAGATGATCTCTGCCAGCATCAGATAACAGTTCTAAAGGCAAAAAGCCTTTCTCCTTGCTCTCAGGCTCCCTCTCAGTTTCTTTTAAGCACAAAAACGGCATTTAAAAAAAAAAAAA
>VZTA01014297.1:266513-310128 GCA_013398855.1 Mohoua ochrocephala | reverse complement strand
AAAAAAAAAAAAAAAAAAAAAAAGAAAAGGGAGGGGGTGGAAAGAAAAGAAAGGGGCAATTTCCAGCCAGGCAGTAAAATGCCATCTGTCTCCTGACGGCTCATGTGACATTGACAGACGTCCATTGCCAGCCAGAGCCAAAGGCTCGGCAGCCCGTGGTCCCCAGTCCCTTTCCCCAGTCCCCACACGCTCCCGAACCCAGCAAGGGCTCTTGGGGAGGGAGGAGAAAATGAACCAGGCTGATCCTTGGTGCCCTTCCCGCAGAAGACGTGCCCAGGGCGGCGGTGGAGGAGGCAGTGTCGGACTTTGGAGCAGGGTTGTCTGTGCCTTGTGACTTCTCACCAGGCTGAGATCCCCTTGGATCCACCTGTTTTCCTCTCAAAAGCAGCTCCCGGAAAACAAAGGGGATGAACAGCAGGCACCCCACCACCCCCACACAACGCAACTGCTTAATTGCCTCTAGGAAAAGAGCCTGGCTGACCCTGGGACCCTCCCAGGCTGGGAGGGCAGAGAGCAGAAGGGCTGTACAGGACTGCCCTGCTGCCCGTGACTGGCCACGGGCTACCCCTGCCCAAACTGCCACAGAGAGGGAAGCTGCAGCTCACATTTCCTGGGAGCACAGATGTTTCTGGATGACACAGCCACATCCCAGAAAGAGATAGGCACCGATTCAGTCCCAGGGGAGACCGCGAGGAAGTCCCTGTACAGTGGGTAGAAGAGGAAAAGCCCCAAACGCTCCTGATTTCCCTATATTCCCAACAGTGATGGTTTCAGGAGAGCAGGAATTAGGTGGGTGTTGGAAGGTGTAACCACCCTGCCCTACATCCCAGGCATCTGTGGCTTTGCAAAGCAGCACAGCCCCTGGGAAGCTCAGCACCCCATGGGTGCTGCGATGGCAGAGGAGCTCCGCTCATGGCACCCGCTGAGCAGCCCTGGGCAGGCTGGGCATGAGCCGCACACCTGCCTGTGGCATGGCCACCCTTGTGCCAGCCAGGACTGCGGGGCTGGCACAGCAGCGAGCTGTTCACCCTGCCCTTCACTGGAGCACCAAGGCCGCCATCAGGAGCCAGCAGTGCAGGCCAGCACACATCACCTTCTGCACGAACCTCCTGTCCCCACACTGGGTGGCTGCACAGCCAGGATCTGCTGCTTCCCTGCGACAGGTGGGCTGTGGGGAAAGAGCAGGACAGGGTTCTGAAGGGCTTGTCACCAGGACCTGACAGGGCCCCAAACCATGCCCACCACTGACGGGTGGTTGTGGAGAAGTACTGAAGGGTGTTGTGGAACCTTGTAACATCATCCTGCTGGCCCTTGGCAGGCAGGGGAAGCCACCTCATGTCATCTCCCCAGCTCTGTGTGTGGCTAAGTGTCTACTTCTGCAGCTCTGTTCCCAGCAGGCAGGTTTAGGATATGAGCAGCTCAGCTCTGAGATGGACAAGCTGGTGAGGTCCTGCCACGTATTGGGTGGTGGGCAGTGGTCTGGATGGTGAGGCTAGGGATAAGAAGGAGCAAGACTTATTGATCCTTGTGTTCCATGAGCAGGACTCAACATCCTGGCAGTGGCTGCTAACACCGTAGTCCTGCCGGGTGAAGTCACCAGAGAACTGACACCACACTTCACACTGTGTCCTCCCTGCTGCCTGCAGAAACAGCCTTGATCCTTGACGTTACCAGAGGGATGAGAAGGGCTGGACACGTGGCTGTCTCTTACGGGTGGGCAAAGAAACAGCAAGATCATCTCAGGGCAATGCCAGGCCATGGGGCACAGTGCCAGGGAGGCAGCTCTGTCCCTGGCTGGCTGCAGCAGGTCAGTGCTGCCGTCAGGAGAAACCCCATGAGGAGCGGCTGCAAGGAGACCCCGCAGAGCACACCCTGAACTTGGGCTGTGGAGCCTGGACAACTCTGGTATACCACACAGGATGTGCCAAGCAGATGCCCAGCATCACTCTCCCAGCTCCTGGGCACAGGTTTGTGTTGCTTCACTTGTTCCTACACCATTTCACCCCAGATATGTTCTGTCTGACCTCTGCAGCCACCCCTGACCCCACAGTCATCTCACAGGTGACACCTTTGGTGGCTCCTAGCCACATCCTGCTCCCCTCGCCTGGGTTCTATGTTTTTTGGGGAGGATGGTGCACAAAGGGGACCAGGGCTCAGGGCTGTCTTGGGGACAGAGAGAGCATCAGTATCTGAACAGCTTTGAGCCAATATAACAATAGTCACAGAGTACAAAAGGCACAGAGTTTATCATTGTAGAAGAGGAAGAAGCTCTGATTGTGTTGTGAAATGGTGGTGTGGGATTGCCTCAGCCTGTGGGCCACAGGAGGGATGGAGACAGGTGTCACAGCAGGTGGGGCTCAGAGGTGTGGGGCTGGGAAGTGTGGGGCTGCCTCCAGCCCAGCCCCACAGGAGCCATCGTCCAGTCCTGGGTGCAGAGAAACGCTCTGAAGCATCCTGGCCCTGCTGTGTTTAACCTAGCTAATGAGTAGCCAGGCAGGATGTGGCCATTCAAGGACACTGGATGAAAACAGCCCTTCTGCCTCTGCTTACACAGCACACACAACTGGGCCATTCCCACATCCCCGGGATCCTGCCCGAAGGCTGCGCGTGGCTGCTGTGATGAAGAACAGGTCTTGGACCAGGGAATGACCCCTCCTCTGCAGCGAGAGACCATCAAAACCTGTGAGAGAACAAAGTGTGGCTGAACGGATCCCTGCCTACCTGAGAAACACCCCTGCTAAAACCCCATCTAAAGTCACCCTCTGACCAAAAGCTGAGGGCATGGGGTACTGTGCTTCTCCCAAGCCAGCAAAAATGTCAGGACCAAGAGGCTGAAGGAATGGAGAGACTGCTTTGCCTGAATGCACACATGCTGCACATGGGAACAAAGGACCAGAGAACACGGGTGTGAACAAGCAAGCACAGGAGACCAGGCCTGACTGCTCCAGGCTCCTGCTCTGCTTCACACGGATGTGTCTCAGGGACTCACCTCAGGAGCCATTTAGAAGGAACAGTTCAGGATTTGTCTGTGGTGCTGAAGAAGGAGGGAATGTCTCCCGGTTTTGGAGACTAAACGTAGGACATGTCCTCTGGCAGGTACTCATCTCTCCTAACGTGCATGGTTTGACACTGAGACAGACACACAGGGATGGTGGGGACTCTTCATCTTCAGAGAATTTCAAAATTTTAATGGACGGGGCCTGAGAAACCCATTGCAGATTTTAAGCCAGTTATGCACAGAGCAGGAGGTTGGACCAAGAGCCTCCAGAGGTTCCTCCTAAACTAATCCTTTCTGTGATTCTTTCAGCTCCCTGAACTTCTGCTCTTTGCAGACCAGCAAAAAAAAAATGGGCCTATCCATAGGTTCCCACCTAAGGCAAGTTTAGGTGAACCCAAGAACTGGATTTTCTTGGGTGTAAGTAGAGTTGGGTTTATTCATGGGGTTTGCTTTGCATGGCTCTGGGAAAGCCAAGGCTTGACATGTCTCTCACACATGCCTCCCACTCAAGTTAATATTCTTGTGAAGAGGAAACCACTTAAGGCTCTCACAAGTGCTTCTCATCAGCTTGAGTGAACAGAAAAGTGAATATGAACTGATCTTAGGAAAATGAAGTCCACTTCAATTGTCAGTTAAAGGTTCAAAGCCATTTCATTAATACACTTCAGCTCCACCTCCCTGTACACAGATCCAAAGAGACACCTCACACCCACTTTCAGTGCTGTTCAGCAACTAACACCCCTACTCGATCCACAGGTACTTGAAGACCTTAGTGAACCTCACCTAGGTCCAGATCCAAAAACCTCCTCTGATTCAGCAGACCCAGGACAATGTCCACCATTTTCTAGCCCTGCACTTTCTCTTTTCTTTTTTCTTTTCTTTTCTTTTCTTTTCTTTTCTTTTCTTTTCTTTTCTTTTCTTTTCTTTTCTTTCTCTTCTCTTCTCTTTCTTCTTTTCTTTCCTCTTTTCTTTTCTTTTCTTTTCTTTTCTTTCCTTTTTCCTTTTCTTTTCTCTTTTTTCTTCTCTTCTCTTTCCTTTCTTTTTTTCTTTTCTTTTATTTTTTCTTTTCTTTTCCTTTTTTCTTTTTCTTTTCTTTTCTTTTCTTTTCTTTTCTTTTCTTTTCTTTTCTTTTCTTTTCTTTTCTTTTCTTTTCTCTTTTTTCTTTTCTCCTCTTCTCTTTCCTTTTTTGTTTCTCTCTTTTTCTTTTTCTTTTCTTTCTCTCTTTTTCATTATTTCCTAATTTCCTTCTTTCTTTCCTTCTTTCCTTCTTTCCTTCCTTCTTTTTCTTCTTTCTTACTTTATCTTTCTTTCTTCTTTCCTTCTTTCTTCCTTTTCCTCTGTACCATTTGAATGACAAAGGTTTCTGATTACAGTCCTCCTGGGGAATCAAAACCCCAAGGCTGCTGCTCATTTACTGACTTGCAGATTAAGATGGATAAAGGGAGAGATTTGTGTATTGACTCTTGTGTTTATGTAACTCATGTGCAAGGCCTGGCCAGGAGCAAAGGGGAATCTGACCCACATAAATAATAACAAGCAGCATTTTTAAACTAAATCATCTGGAAAATTCACAGACGATTCCATTGGTTCCTTCTATTGTGTCACCAGAGGGTCATAAATAATTCAGCCTTGCTCAAATATTTATGGAAATCAATTTAGCCCTCAGTCCAATGCCACCTCCCTGAGAAAACAGTTTCCTTTCCTATCACAAGTGCAAACTTAATTCCCATCTGTCCCACGAGCCTTCCCAGGGCCAAGGGCACCTGTAACCTCCCACAGCACATCCAGGCGCCAGCCCGGCCGAGCAGGACCCCAGACAGCTCTGGGGCGACGGGGACCACATGGAAGATGAAGCTGCACATGGGTCTTCCAGGAGGAGCAGGTCCAGCACCTGTCTCCCTTCTGCTGCGACCACCCTAAGCTCCACCATGGGCATGTGCCCTGGCCCAGGGCAGCTGTCAGCTCCAGAGCCGAGGAACAGCCTTTGGCAAAGCTGTGGGCACATGGAGAGCTGCTCCCGTGCAGGTGACAACTGATGCTCGAGTCAACAAATCCTGCACAGGAGAGAGACGCCTTGATGAGATCAAAGGTCGCACAACAAACTCCCACAAGAACCAGCAGCCCAGGGGAGCTCCCCGTGCCCGCTCCCAGGGCAAGGTCCATGGCTCTGCCATACCCACCGAGGAGCAGCTGCTACGCAACCTGAGCCATGACCCAGCACTCGCTGCTCGCTGCCGTCCTTGCTCTCTGGCTGGCACATGGCAAGGACTCGTGTGCCAAAAGCAGAGCGGCCACACGGGCTGCCCATCATGGCCAGCGCCCCACGGTGAACCCACCATGCTCCTGGCTCTGAGCGCCTCATCGATCCTTCTGGAAGCTCAGCGTGTCTATGGGCTATTCCTGTTTCTTGACCGAAAAACCCACTTCCTGGAAACTGTGAGTCTCTTCCAGCACCTTTATTGCACACAAACAGGACAAATTCCTGGGGTCAAAGATGTGCACACTCTTTAGGGGTGCAACAGGTTTAGCGAGTAACTAGACCGCCACACAGATCAAACCTCCTCCCAGCTCAGCCACCAGCACAGGAACTGGGAGCAGCCACACACAGCCCATGACCATACGAGAAGCCACATCTCCTCCAGCCTCTGTGTTCCCTGAAACTCCCGATCACCTCTTAGTAGGTCATTTATATGGCCTCTCCCCAAGTTTCTGAGCCCGTTTCTCTCCCAAGGTGCACTTTGCCTGGAACAACATGCAGAACTGTGCAAAGGCACAACATAGCCGGGTTCCCATGGATCCATGGCAGACACTGGGACACTTCCTCCTGCGGGGTCCCATGTCTGTCCCAGGCAGCAGTGCAGTGAACTGGGCAGACACTGGCTGTGAATAACATGGGGACCTGAGGAGACGTGGACATGCTGCAGTGACCAGGAACCCAGAGAGGGAGTGTTTTGGTGGTTTGGGAGAGATTATCCTCCTGTTTTCACCACAGGGGTATCTCTGCACCAAAAGCACCAGTCTACAAGCTTTGGCTGTGAGCACCTGGGACAGGAGGCAAGCCTGGTGGTGAGCTCAGGGCAGGCATCCCAGAGTGTAATCGGGGTCACTGACAGCCAAAGAGGTGAAACATGAGTGTTCCCTCCAGCCATTCACACTGTTTCAGACTCCTCCAGCCCTTCAGGGTAAGGAATGCACTGTGCTGCAGGACGAGGCAGAGGGAGGGAGTGACTGGCAGACGGAGGGGCGGTGGGAGCTGGTGTCACTGTGGGCCAAGCTCTGCACCATCCTGGCTGAAGAAACAGCAGAGGCACACTCCAGTACGTGAGGAGAGTTTTGTGAGCTTCTCCAGTGTCAGGTGTCTCAGCACAGGCGATTTCCAGCCAACTCCGTTCTGCTTTCCAGACTCTCTTCTTTCTCTCTTACTTGTCACCATCCCTGGAGGGTTTTAAGAGCTCTGTATATGTGGCATTTGGGGACATGGTTTAGTGGTGGCCTTGACACTGCTGGAGGAATGGTTGGACTTGATGACCTTAACACTGCTGGAGGAATGGTTGGACTTGATGATCTTAAAGGCCTTTTCCAACCCAAACAATTCCATAATTCTATAAATCTACTTCACACAAATGCTGAGGCACCCCCAAGGCCCACACATAGCCCACATCTGCACATCTGTAGATGTCACTAGATGAGAGCACAGCTGTTGCTCCAACACAGAAAAGCACCAGTGGTCCACACGGGACACTTGCACAGGTTTACATGTGCAAAATCTTTACTTCAGGTGACTCTCCCAAAATCACAACCTACCCTCTCTGCTCTGCCTGCACACCAAGGAGCAACAGGATGCGGTTGGCTTGCAGCTCCCACCATAGGGGAATGTCTTCCCCAGCACAGGAGACAAAGGATCATGGATATTACTAACATGGAAGAGCTTCACAAAGGGAAATAATTCACCCTTGTTAGGAGAAAATCCTAGGAAAAAGTTAGGTAGGATCTTTTTCTGGTTTGTTTTTGTTTGTTTTTTTTTTCTCTCCTTGCCTGGCAAAGTCCCTCTCCTGTCCAGCATTTGTGATTTAGGACCTCGGAAAGTGTACTTTTCCTCGTCAGACTGGTGATTCATTACAGACTGGAACAAAATGGATGTTCCTGGGCTGCAGGGCCCTGAACTGCCCGACATTTGGGATGCCATCTAACGATTACCCTTAATTCATAGTCTATTGTACAAGTGTCTGCCTCTGCAGTCAGGGCAAGGACATCACCTGGTCTCTCTGCAGAGCTGTTTCATGACAGCATGTGCATTAGTTGTGTTTTATTCAAAAAGGGGTTAATTTGTGCCCTCTTATCCCCCAAGCACAGGAACACAATCAATCTCAAAAGAGCTGCTTGGCTTTTTCCTCCCTTCTCCAGCCTCACTTCTTGGCTCTTAATAAATTATTCAGCTTTCCTAAATATGCATAGGGATCTCATTAACAACTAATTTTGCTTATTTAAACCAACTGCATAATCAAACCACTATAGTGTTTCCCCTTTCTTATAGCCATGAATTATTCATGTGCTGGGAATCTGCATACAAATTTATTGATTCTTAAAAGGGCGCCTTTTTCACAGCCTGGAAAAAAGAAACCCTGGTTATTCTGGTGTTCAACATTTTGGCCCAAGCTCCCATTTAACAAATCATATGGTGTTTTCCTGGGAACAGACAGTGGACAAACCCACAGCATCACCAAATGCACCTGGAATTCCTGAGTACAAGGAAAGGGAGTGTTTCCGACACTGCAATTAATCATTTGCAGAATCTCAAATTGCAGCCCTTTCCCAGAGTGTGAAGGGCTTATTGTTGCAGCATCCATTTCACTCTGACTTCCTAGTGCCTTTAGGTTCTCCCACACAAGCCAGAAAGACACCCAAATAAGAAATGGACATCTTGCAAAGGCCTGCAAAGCCTCCAGTATCTCCAGACGTGATCTGGGCTTATCCCACAGAGGAAGCACTGAAGATAAAAGCATGCACAGGGTCAAGACGGAACATGGACCAACGTGTGCATCCAGCCTGTGGGCCTGCTCAGCCCTGTCATGGAGGGGAGCAGGGCTTTAGGGACCCACGCATGACCCTGCTCATGCACACCCCTGGATTCTATACTGGCCTGTTACATTTTGTCTCATCATGAAGCTCTTCTGAAGAGTTGTCTTTGGAGATCTACCCCCAAACCCCACATCCTTCTGGCACAGATCCCCGAGGAGGTGGTCCCATTCTGCTCTTAGGCTCACAGAATTACAGGGGAATTCAGGTCAGAAGGAACCTCTGGAGGTTTCTAATCCAATCTCCAGCTCAAAGCATGCTCAGCTGTGAGATCAGACCAGGTTGTCACACCTTCACCCAGTCTTGTCTTGAGAATTTCCAAGGGTGGAGACTGCAAAACCTCTGAGCAACCTATTCCACCACTTGACTGTCCTCATGGCAGAGATGTTTTTCCTCATATCCATTCTGAAACTCCAGTTTTCAACTTATGTCCATTGTCTCTTGTCCTTCTGTAATACACTACTGTGAACATCCTGGGTCTCCCTGACGGATTCCCCCTTCCCAAGTGCTTCCAGGTATCATTACTTTCCAGCCTTCAAGGCCTGTCTAAACCTCAGGCTGAGAGCTGAAGGAGCAGTGTCCATAATGAACACAGCATAAAAAAGCCACAGCATAAAAAAGCCACAGCATAAAAAAGCTTCTACAAATGTCTCCTCTTCAAGAAGAGCATTTTTGGAGAAGGCTTTGATAACCTCATCCCATGAAAAGTGAATGTCAGAAATGGAGCCACGAAGCAGTGACCTTCAACTCATTGTAGACAAAGAAGGATTTAGAAACATCTGTGCATCTTCTTGTAGGTAGCCCCAGGTTCTCAGTCCCTGCTGGTGGTTGGGGACCGAAGGGGAGGTGAAGAGTGTCTCCATGTTCCCCAGCTGGAGTTCTTGGTATGAGCCCCAGCACAGACAGCTCCTTCCTGACATCTGCTAGGAGCCAAGCAGCAGGTCCAGAAATGCCAGGAAAAATCCCAGGGAATGCACACTGCTTGTGCTTGCAGGGTATTAGCTGTGCTCCCTCCATTGGCAGGAGCTGCAGGTGTGTCAACCTGAGCAGAGGAAGTTGGAGCTGCAAGTCCCCCAAGAGCCCTGATCTTGACTCTCTAGGGGCACTCCAAGATCAGGACAGTGCTCACACTTGCAAAGCCAGTGCACCTGCAAAGAGTGGCTGTAGCAGTACTCATAGGGAGCCTGGGTTTGCCGCAGGATGGAGATTTCAGTCCATCTGCTCCAACACTGTGACCAAAATCAGGGCAGCAGCACACCAAGCCCAGGGACACTTGCAGTGCTGCCATCCAGGAGAAGCCACCCTGGCAGGACCAGCTCTAGGACATGTCCCTGGCAGCCTCTGGTTCAGTACACGTGGATTGGTCAGATTTGTCCTGCACGGGGCACAGCTGGACCTCTGTAGCCATGTCTCTCTCCAAGCCTCTGCTGACAAAGCCATGGCTTATCTGCCCCACGGGCCATCAGTGTTTCTGCACTGAATGAACATCAGATGCTTCATTTTATTTGTCTTTTGAGAACTGGTGAGGCTCTTTGTTTGCTTGCTTTTTAAAGGAGCAGGTTGATATGTTTTACTTTGTCTTCTTGCTCCTTCATGATAAAAAAAACCCCTAGCTGTTCCTCCCATGGGAGGAACATGAATCTGTAAATGTTCTTTTATAATCCAGCAGAATCCTGAGACAAGATCTCCCATTTTTTCCTTTCCCTGTGCCTGCATTGCTGGCTGGCTGTCTCTCTACTTCCTTACCTGTTCAGCTGCAGCTTCTCAGGGTGTCGCTCAGAAGCAACCCCATGTGGAGCAGTTTGAGGACTTGATCCGAATCACAGCCCCTACCTGCCCTGCAATGGTCTGGATTCAGCCAGGACTTGTTCAGAGAGGACCTGGTGGTGAATCGCAGAATCACAGAACCATTTAGGTTGGAAAAGCCCTCTAAGATCATCAACTCCAACCATTAACCCAGCACAGCCAAGCACAATATCCATGGATGCAGGATGGCTGCTGACTACCCCCATTTCACACATTCAGCTCAAGGCAGTGGTGTGCTGACCCACCCTTGAATGAGGGAATGGATCCTCCCTGTGGAGGTGCCAGCACATTGTATCACAGCAAGGTCACCTCGGAGCTGGCAGGATGACACCACACTGCTGTGTCACCCGTGGCTCTGCCAGAGCTCCTCACATGGCACTTGGAGAAGGCAATGGCACTCAGGGTGACCTCTGGAGACCAAGGCACCGAGGAAATGGCAGGTGCTTTCAGGCACCCGTGGGTGTCTTCTCAATGACCCACATTCCTGTGCACCCAAAAGCCACCGCTTCTCCTCCCAGCTTGTGACACCCCTGATCACAACCCCACTGCTCATCCCCACATACCTGGCTTGTGCTGAAGGACTGAACACAACTGCCCTGCCTGCAGCCTGGACAGTAGGGGGTGGATCTGGGTGAGCGATGCAAGAAGGGCAGGAAATACTGAACGTAGAGATGGAAAGGCACTGTGAGGAAAGGGTAGGAGAGCACTGGTAAGCTGCTCCTTACAACCACTGAGTTGAAGCAGCTGAACTGGTTATTTGCAAACCCAGATCCTCCGAATCTTTGGAAAAGCATTCAGTAGCTGACTGAGAGAAAACCTTCACAAGACAGAGCAGCTATCACCCCTCTTCTGATCAAGAAGCTGAATGATCCCAGGAGGAACTTCATTTCATCAGAACAGCAGGAACTTGACAAAAATTCCAGTTGTGCACCAAGGGACACATCAACCCAGCCACTGCTGTAGCCAGCAGACAAAGCCCTGCAACCTTGGAGCAGCTGCACGGACACCAGTGAGGCTGCTTGAAGCACAGATGAATACATGTTCTCAAGAGCTAATTTTGTACAGACAGCAGGCCTGAAATAGCAGCTTCTGGGAAACATGGCCAACAGGCAGGGAAATGAGACCGTTCCAAGCCTGGGTGCTGAAGGAGTTCTTGGCAGTGTGGCAAGGAAGGTTTGGTTACTGTTGAACCAGCAAGTTTGTGCTCTTGTCTTTTGCTCTGAGTTCTACTGAAACCATCTGAAGGGCATCCACATGGTTTCAGCTGGGAAAGTGCTCAGGTGGGAACTGCAGGATGAGTCACTTGGCAGAGGACAATCCATGAGTGACATAGATCCTATCTTGCTCCAGGAGTCACACTCCTCTGTGCAAAGAACTTCTGTGTCAAAGAAGTCACATTCACTACCTTGAGATTGAAATCTACCTTCCATGGCCTCTTTTCACCTTAAGAGGAGAGGGAAAAGGCATTGGCATGCTGGGTTCACACAGAGCACATTGCTGCTGGGCACCGACAGTGAGGACAAGGAAAAGGGAGTTTCATGCAGAAGTTAACACGCCTCCAAAAAGCCAACCAGCATATATTTTATCAGGGACAGTTGGTCTCAATGTAACTTCAGGCACATTCCTAGAAAAACTCAGAGCTTTTTTTCCTCTTTGAGATCAGGTTTCTTCTTGTCTGTGTCTTCAGTCAGTCTCTGTTCCTTTGTTCACCTGCACATTATAAGAGCTAAGTTCATCCTGTGATCCTGCTGGTAACCAGGATGCCTGGGTGCTGTGCAGGGTGGAGAAGGCACTGTCCTTGACTTCTTTGTGAGCATGAACCAGTCACCTCCCTCTTGCAGACCTCATTTTCCCAGCTGGAGATGGCTCTATTTACGAACACTTGTCAATACAGTTTTACAACCTGGGTTAATGTTGATTTCCAAGTGACTGCATTAAACTCACATCCTCAGCACCCGTTCAGAGCTTCCCTCTTTCCCAGCACTTCACAGGTCAACTGCAAAGCAACACAGATGCATCGAAAAGCTTCTACCAAAGCACAGCTCTTGGCTGCAGCTGCTCTTCTGAGGACAGACCCCTCCCATAGCACCCAAGAAGGAGATAACTTGGCTTCTCTGGATGCATTTTACCCATCACAGCTGTACCTCCTGGCACATATTCCAGATCTGCTCTTCAGAAACAGGTGGCTGACCTGCTCTTGACACCTGTGTCCAAGCAGAGCCCAGCACACATCCCCCATTCCCACCTGCCCGTGGCTTAGTAGGAGCAGCTAAAATCCGAAATATTGTGAGAACAAATATACAAATGGGTTATGTTTTGTTTACATCTTTTCACATGTCCGAGCAGCTCTGCTAGGCCCTGTGGGTGTGTGCACGGTCCCTTCCCAGCCCACCTGCTCTCCTGCCCACAGCCATCGCTGGCCTCTCCGCCTGCCCCATGGTAACAGGGAGTGGCAGAGAATGTCTGGATTCCATAAGAAGCTGAGATCCTCATATAGGCAGCATTAATTGCAACTTTTAACCTTTAATTATAGGTTCCCTTGGTTTCCACTGTGTATTTTCAGCTGATTGCCTCTGTGTGTCCATAGCTGAGACATGAACTCACACTCTAGCAATGGCAGACCCACTCCAAGTGACTCAGGCCAGTTTGTGACCTTAACGATCTGCCATCCATTTACAGGCACCTAGAGAGAGCCCAGGTGAGGAGCCAAGTGTTCCCCACCGATTTCATCCCCTGTTACAGCATCATGTCCCAAAAATGGCCTCAAGCAGTTTAGGAGAACAAGAGTCTCCTTGAGATCAGCAGAGTTGGAGAGCTGAGCCTTTGGGGCCAGTAATCCACAGGGAAGTTGGGACCTTCAGTCACACAAGACACTGCTCCAGTGGAGCTCCTTCTAAATGGACTGCCAAAAAGATCTGATCATATGCAAAAATATGCAGATGGAGCTGATTGCTCTGAGTCATACCCTGTGTACTTCTCCCAATGCCCACAGTTTCACAGGAATGCATGGAGCAGGGACAGCACAGGGACTTACCTGTGAGAACTGAGTCATATCATGACATGTCCCATCCACATCCCTTCGCTGCAGCTCCCTGCTCCCTTCCCAGTCTCTGCTGCATGGAACTGCCCTTGTTTGGGGGTGATATTGATGCCTTAGGTTTTAACTTTTATATTTTTCAAATCCTGCACTGCCTGGTGTGTGACTCTGGAGTTTCTTGTGGCCTGTGAGCTGCTGTTCTCTCATGCTAGCTAGACAGAACAAGCCTCTCTAGGTTTGCTCTTCAAGGACACCGGGCCCCAAAATGTGTAAACTAAAGCCTTGAGGGGGGGGGGCAAACTTGGGGTAATTACATCATGAACTGAGGTTATAATTGGAGAATTAACCCTGATATGCAAATGGAACAAAACTTACAGAAGTGTGAAGAACCCGTGATCCGGGGTCCATCTTGGGTGTAGGCTTTTGACTGCCCAGGGTGTACCTTTGGAGGCCCTTCAAAAAAATACCTCCTTTTATTCTCTTAATTCTTGTCTAGTCTCTGTGTTTTAGGTGGCCACCCCAAGACATCGATATAAGCTGCCAGGATGGGTTTGTACTCCCCTTGGAGCAGCATGGCTCCAGGCCTGGAGGGGAGCAATGGCAGGGCACAGCAAGAAGGGAGCATCCTTTTTGCTGCACTAATCCCAGCACTCTTCCAGGAAGCTGGACCTGCAGATCTGGCCTTAATTAGAACTTTGAACACCCCTCTGAGCACTGGATGTCCATTATCTTTGCTGTGAGGGAGGCAGCTGCTTCCTTCAGCTGAATGATGGGTTGTGTGACCCAGGAACAAGAGCCTGGGGCATATTTTGTAAGATCAACCATTTTCCCCCGAAGATTCTTCCTCAGAGCTTGCCAAAGGGACAGGTCTGACTGGACAGGTGGCACCTGGCCATTCCCAGAACCAGGCGTGATCTGTGCAAATGTGCTCTGTCCTGCCCTCCCAAACACAGCCTCGTGCAGAGCCACTCCCTGCCTTCCCTGGAAGTGAGCTGCCATGGCAAGGACATGCCCATGGGATGAGTGCGCGGAGCTCCACACTGCAACGGTGAGGAGCAATGAGCTGAGTCCACCCTTAGAAGGCAGGAAGCAGCACTCTGCCTTATCCAGCTTCCCAGGACAGCCTGGCCAGGCCCTAGCCTCTGTATGCCTTTTTCACCCTGGCACTGGGCATCACAAAATCACCTGCAGATGCTTCCTCCAGCCTTTTCCCATGGGTTATGCCTACCCCCACTGCAGAGGGCTTGGAAACCTCCTTCTGTCTTATCACATCTCATGCACAAGCACCAGCTGGCTCAAGGAAAACAGCAGCAAAACAGCCCAACTGCCCGTGCTCCTGAGACTGCCCATGCTGCCAGGAGCACATATGTTTCCAGCTTGGCAACCTGCTTCCCACAGCAAGACCCCCCCAGGGCACCACGGCAGCCTTGTGACTCCCATTCCACCAGCAGCACCAGAGCTGCTGCATTGGTTAGGGCAACTCGGAAAGAGAAAGGACATGGGGAGTTCATCTCATGGGGCTTAGTCCTCTGTGGTTCTGGGCCCCCTGAAGCCTGCACATCGCAGTACCAGTAGTTACAAATACGGCTTCATCTCTTTGAGGGAAGAAGGAGAATACGCCCAGCACAGAAGAAATGTGACCGCTCCCTCCTGCACTCTGCCCTACTTGGAGACAGACAAGATAAATCCTACTGACTCCCAGCTCCTTCTCCTGCTCTGCATTTGCTCAGGCTGGCACACCAACACACAGCAGTCTGCACTGCCTGCTCACTGTCAGCTGCAGCTGCATAAGGCTGGCCTCGGAAGAGCTACGAGATCCCTGCAGCTGGGGTCTTTTATCTAAACTACCTTACAAGCCACACAAGGATCCAGACGCTCCAAGATGGTAGGGGATGAGCCCCACCACTGGGGTGTGTAGGCGGGAATGCAACAGCCTCGGTCCCAGCACAGTGTGCAGCAAAGGTGGTGGATGAGGCCCAGAATCTCTGCCAGGCAGCATGGTCCAGGCTGACACCACATTCTGCAGCACCAGGTAAGGGGACAAACCCCAGGCCCTCTGCATGCCTCAGGTTCTCTGTCTCCTAAAAATGGGGACAATCATAATTAACTGCTTTGGGAAAGTTCCAACCTGGGTATGAGGTTTTGTGCATGAGTCTTGTTAGCCTTCTTGAAACATCTCCTGGGGACTGTCTCCTAAGACTCAAGCGCCTTGAAGGGGAGGGTGGCTGCCACCTGGAGCGAGGCACAGTGACCCAGGACATCCTGCCTGGAAACCCTCGCCTTTCCTCTCTGTGTTGGTCATCTGGTGGCACCAAGTAGCGTGGTTGTCTGATACCACCACTGGGATTACGAGCCCTTCTTCTCACTGCAGAACCAAGCTGCTGCACAATTATGACACTCGAGAATCCACCTCTCCTCCATCACTTTCTTGTCCGAGTCAGTCAATGACAGGCCCCAAGGTAGATGGTCGCAGCAGGACATTGCTTAACCCATCTGCTGTTCCCCAAGGACAGATCCTTTGCATTTTGGCTTAATGTCACAGCAGAGTCATCCAGGGAGTCATTCAGCCTTGGGCAACACCTGTCCGAGCACAGAGCTGGTGTCCAGTCCTTATGGCAATATACAGCCATGCCTGGGAGACAGAGTAGGACATGCTGGGGCACAGCACATGGACCATCCTGTCCTTAAACATCAACCAAACAACGGGCCCAGGGACAGGTGTGTCTGCCCCTGGCAGATGGCACCCACTGGCTCCTCTGCAGCTTGGAGGCAAATGTCCACGTGACCGTGAAAAGTCATCTCAGCCCTGACAACTGGGTGGAGAATAAAGGAAGAAAGTATCAATCCCATCCATCCAACTGGAGCCTTCTCTCCTGTTAGGCCTCCGTGCATGACCCCTTGGCTGGGTTATACAGGTGTGAGGGCATCAGGGGCTGCTGCTCTGCTTGCACAGCTGGCCATGCATGTGCAGGGGCAGGGAGAGGGGGCCCAGGATGGAACCCCCTCCAGCCTCCTCTCTCTGGCTGTGCCTGGTAGTGCATAGGCTCCAAGTGCCCCAGTGCTGTTAGCATCTCACCTGGACTGGTACACCAGCCAGATGTCTCCCAGCTGGGATGCAGCCCACAGCTCCTGGCAGAGCCGTATTCCTGGGGCAGGTTGCAAAGGGCCAGTGGCACAGATGGCTGACAGAATCACAGGATCATTTAGCTTGAAAAAGACCTCCAGGATCATCAGGTCCAACCTGTGACCACTCCCCACCTTGTCACCCCGCACTGAGTGCCACATCCAGATGTTCCTTGGACACCTCCAGGGATGGGGACTTCACCACTTTCCTGGGCAGCCCCTTCCAATGCCTGACCACCCTTTTGGTGAAGAAATTCTTCCTGCTGTTCAACCTGAACCTCCCCTGGTGCAACTTGAGGCTACGTCCTCTTCTCCTGTCATCAGTTGGCTGGGAGAAGAGGCAGACCCACACCTTGCTACAACCTCTTGTCAGGTAGTTGTAGGAGTGATAAGGTAATCCCCAAACCTTGTGGGATCTGAGTACTGACGCCACTGGGTACAGCAGGTCTCCCTGGCTGACCAGAGACCTGTACCTGGGATCAGGCTGCTGGCATCGCCACAGAAAGGCCAGCCTGAAAATTTCTCACCAGAGCTGATAACAAAGCGCACAGGCACACATGGCTCTCTCCCAGAGAACCACCCCAGGGCAGCTCCACATACGGTGTGTTCCAGCAAAACATCTCACAGGACAGCAAAGGAACCACACCAGCCATGCCATGCCAGCTCTTTCCTGGCTGCCTCACCCCAGCCACTCATCCCAGCTGCTGCTGGGACATCCTGAATCACTGCAGGACACCACCCAGGGAGCACTTTGCAGTGTGACCATCCATGTGATGGATGTTTCTGCTACACTTGCCCAGACTCTCATCCAATTCCCAAGGACTTTCTCTTTCTTCTGCCCTGCCAGTAACTCTGATGCTGTGCCCTACAGCCTGTAGTCCCTGGGAGTAACCAGGTCTCCCCCATCATAGCACCTCATCCCAGCCATGATCTCTCATGCACAAGCTTTAAACTACTTCCCTCTGGTTTAGCCTGTTTACACTCACCATGGCCACAGACTTCACTCAGCTCCTTAACTCGCACCACACTGGGTGTTGCTTTGTATCCAAAATTGCAGGATGCTTTTAGGCGAGGTGTCGTCCAGCTCTCATTAGAGCCAGAACAAGAACCACTCTGGCCTTGGGAGGATCCGGATGAATCCTCTCTGGGTTCTCTGTCTATACGCAAGCTCATTCTTTAGCTCAGCCAGTCCCAAGGGGTGTCATTCCCATGTAGGGAAATTACCACATTTGCCCGCGTCTGTTACAAACATCAGAATAAAACTCTTCAAATTCCATTTTAATGGGATCCTGCCCCTAAGGGACTAAAACCTTTTCTTCACAGCAGTCTCTGTCTGAGCCATGCATGAGCACTTGGAGATCTTCCCAGCGTTTAACCTGAATCTGGGGATAGCTGCCGTTCAGCTGGACTGCATGAAGTTAAAGCCCTTGTTAGACATTTCACCAGAGCAGTCCATGGAGGCTGATCCACTCTGGGTGGGTTCTGCCCCGCCGCATCCCTGCACCCACCCAACCTGCCCAGGTTGCAGCCCAGGGAGGAGCTGGACCTTTGCTCTGTGTCCTGCTCCCACTGGGCAAGCAGGATACCAGAGACCCTACAGAGAACAGGGGTCAGACCTTCAGCCCTACAACTCTTAGGCTTCTGTGTTGCTTTGGCTTGAACCAAACTCTGACCCATCACATCACATAATTCAAGCTCCACATGTGACTTCCCAGGGTGATAAAAGGGAAAACTATGGGCATTGGTATAATCCAAGTTGATCCAAATGTTGAGAAACTAAATAGCACATGAATATTCTCCCTGACAGCCACAGGACAACGTAATTATTGATTGTACTAATGGGACCACTGAGGCCCAGAGCATCCCATGTCTGGGATGGTGGAGGTCTCTGATTCATGTGCAGCAGCAGCCAAATACTCCATCCCACAGCTTCAGCAGAGAAGCCATCCCCAGGGGTTAGAGTCAGAGAATGGTTTGGGTTGGAAGGGACCTTAAAGCTCATCTCATTCCACCCTCTGCCATGGGCAAGGACAACTTCCACTATCCCAGGGTGCTCCAAGCCCAGTCCAACCTGGCCTTGAACACTTCCAGGGATCCAGGGGCAGCCACAGCTTCTCTGGGAAACAGAATCACAGAATCACAGAATTGTTAAGGGAACCTCTGGAGATCATGCAGTCCCACACCCCCCCAAGGCAGGGTCATCTAGAGCAGGTACGCGGGAACACATCCAGGAGCATTTGGAATGTTTCCAGAGAGGGAGACTCCATGACCTCCCTGAGCAGCTGTTCCAAACAGAGATTGGCTTAGCAACAACCTCTGCCAGCTCTGTCAGCACCCACGGGTGCATCCCAGGAAGGTCCATGGATTTATGGGTGTCAAGTCTGCCTGGCTGATCTCTAACCCAACCATCTATGCCCAAGGGGAAGTCTTCCTTTCTTAAGCCTTCTTCTCTAACTCTGAGGTCTGCGACTCCTGAGGGCCAACCTCAGCAGTAAAGACTGAGGCAAATGAGGCATTCAGGAGTTCCACCTTCTCCGTGTCTTCCCTATGCCAGGGCCTCACCACTCTCACAGGGAAGAATTTCTTCCTAATATGCCATCTAACCCTGCCCTGTCTCAGTTTGAAGCCATTCTCTGTTGTCCTATGAAGGGGTTCAGGCACTCCTGACTGTTCAGGGCATTTCCTGGAAACCAGCATACAACCATCTGGCAAAGATAGAAGCAGGGGCTTGAAGGGTGTCAGACACCTCCCACCCAGGACAGGTCAGGGTCAGGCTGCCAATGACTGAGGGACTGAAAACAATGCCAGTTGAGGAGGGGCCTGTCCCTGCCCTGGTCAGTGCTGTGCATTTCTGAAAATTCAAGGAGCCACTGGCTGGACAGTGAAAAACTCCCATTTCCCTGCACCTCACTGGTGCCTCTGCTTCCCAAGAGGCTCATGTCTTTTCCTAGCTTCCCCTGATGAACAACTGCTCCTTCCCACTCTGTTTCTCAGCAGCAAAAGGACAGCAGATGATTTGTAATGAAGGAATTAAGGACAAGACTTTAAGTGAGCCAGAGGGAATTTGCAATTCGCAATCCACTGCAGTTCAAACCTGTTGCTTTCAAGCAGAAAAGTCCTTTTGGCAGCACCAGCACAGTGTCTGACTTTGCTCCCCAGCGACGAGAACAAGCCCTTTGCTTTCCCCATGGGGTTCAGTCCCATCGACAGCTACACCCCGGCTGTGCAAATGGGGTTCAACCTGTGCCCAACTTCTGTCAAGTGCATTCAAAACCCACATGATAAAAGATTTAGCTGTCATGCTCTGCTGCATTATGTCACATTAAGTCATGTGTTGTCACCCCACACTATGTCAGCTCACAAAGCAGCTGTGTCCTGGTGACTCAGTCATTTAGGCTGAAATACAGTCCCCTCTCCCAAGGGGGGCATTCATGTCTGGGTGACACCTGAAGAACACATAATACTCTGTAATTCTCTGAGTAACTGTTTTCTAGGTGCAAAAATCAAATTTCTGAAAATTTACAAGACAATTATTTATTAGCACATGAGATAACATTGACACAGAGAATACCCATCATAAAAGTGTCTGACTGGTGTCAGGGAGCGTGTCCGCCACTGATCCTATGAGCGAAACAGAACGCACTCTCGGCCTCTGATACGGATGAAATTCTCTGGAATCTCAGGGAGACATCACAATTCAATAATATTTTCTCAGAAATAACAGCCCTTTCTGCCTCTAGCGCTCTCTGAGAAATTTCCTTCGGCAATAGCTATCACTCTTCCTGACATTCATTGTGTCACTCCTTATTCTCAATTAGCATGAAGCCACGGCACTGTTATTAGGAAAGCTCATCTCTCAGAAGTGTCACTGTAATTTAAACCTAACTTTAGCCCTTACTTTCCCATTTGCTACAACTGAGTATAAATAACTTCCGAAAAATGTTTTAGCATCAATTTTTTAATCTGGGCACCCTATCTAAGCAGACTTTCCTGGCTGCTCCCCATCCAGAGGTCTTTACACCCCCGCTGTTTGTGCTGGCCTGTGCAGTGCTGCTCTTACAGGTGGGATTGCTCTGTGGTTCGGTGAGAGTTGCTCTCATTTTTCACACACTGCACCAGAGCTGCCTGAGCACAGCCGAGGAGCACTGGCACTGCTGATGAGCTGGAAAAGAGTCACGAAGCTGATTATAGTCTGTCAGCTCCTATAACCACTTCCAGCAATTAGATTTAAGGACTTACTTACTAAATTTACAGAAATTGCTTCCTTTCCACCTGTTTCTCTGAGCAAAATCAGCAGAGCCTGATCCCGTATATGCCCACTTACATTGTCAGGACAAACAGTCCCAATGCATCCTGGTCTAACCACACCTCCAGACTGCTCAGGAAGACCTGGCACCGACTCCCCCCAGACCCTGACCTTTACCAATAACCCAAGCAAGAGAGTGAGGATATTTACCTTCGAGCCAGGTGCGTGTCATTCAGCAGTTGAAGCAGCCTTAGCTCACAGGCGGTGGGTGCTGGACTCGGGTCAGGGACTGCTTGGATTGATGCCAGCCAACTCTAGGGATTTGTGGACTAAGTTCTTCCCCTTTCTCCTCAACCCCGTGCAGTCAGTCCTCTTGCAATTTAAATCCCTCTAATTCTTCCAAGGCAGGACCTGCCTTCCCAGCCCCTGTGAAACAGCCCCTTCCCTTGCACCAGGCACTGTCTCTGGCCATGCAAACAGCCATCACATGGGGCTGATTTGGCCCAACACAAAGCACATTTGCAAGGTTATTTTTCCCTGAATTAGCTCAGCCAGCACTGGCACAGGGGCAAGCAGGAAGGTGCCACCAAGGGCAGGAGCCCTGGCAGGGTCATGGAAGCCTCCACTCAAATTAGCTCCAGCCATGGAGTGAAATGGATGCATGAAAAAGAAGATCTGTGTAGGGGACAGTTCATCCCCTCCCTGCCACACTCGGTGTTCCTTCCCTTCACTCTGTCCTTGGCATAACACAAGCTGTACCTTTCCACTGCAGAACACATTTTTTTTTCCTCTTGCAAAGAACCACGCAGCCCTGTGACACCAGGCAGGAGGCAGAAGCTGTACCAGAGTCCTTGTTTCCCAGTGGGTCCATCCCCAGGAGACAGACCAGCTGACACCCTGCAGAAGAGTGGAATCCATGGTGTGTCCTTTGCATATCACACACAGAGAATGAAGAAACAGAGCTTCTAGAAACATTCCCAAATCACGGGGATGGCAGAAATCCACCCAGAGCCTGAGTGGATGAACAGGGACCTGCACAGGCAAGAGCTTCGGGGACCTTTTGGGCTGGAGAGTGTGGGGAGGAACCTAAAGGTCTGTCCTCCTGCTCAGTTTTCTCCTGAAGAAAACTTCAAGTCTGACAAAGCTGTGTCTCAGCTCATCCTGTTTCTTGCAAGGCAAATGCGAACCCAGGAGTGATTTCTCATGCACCATTTCACCATTAGCTACTCTGCAAAGAAGAGGCAGTGCATGTCCGAGAAATGTGGCAATGTGCAGAGCAGACCAAGTGCTGCTACCACATCCCAAAAGAGAACTCTAGCTGCAGCAGTTCTCATTATTTGCTTTTTAGCTGTTTTACTTAGCACATGTGTTCAGCTGGCAGGAAAGCTCTTCATCACAGAGTAACTTCCCTCAGTGATGGGCTCAGAAAACTTCCCATCTGATCTGACAAAACACAAGAAGAGACTCAAATTGCCCTCCTGTCCCTTCAGCTTTCCCTCAAAGGGAACCTGGTCAGTGGAAGAGTTCTGGATGGTTTCCTCACACCTCCGTGGCTCCTGTCCCCATCCTACACATTTGTCCTACTTCATGGGGAAACACAACCAGGCTGGGGATAGCCAAGACTGAAGCCCCAGCACAGGGGCCGCCTCCCCATGAGGGCTATGCTGTGGAGCAGCTTTTTCTCTCTCTGTGCCACTTCCCCACATTCCCTTGTCTTAAGAAATGCAGTACTAATAATCTAGAAACATTCTGTCAACACATATCAATTTTGGCAGCTTTTCAATTTAAAAATCTGTCACTTTCTTCCCCTCTGCCTCACCTGATCCCTGCTCCCATGCCAAGTCTGCTTTTTAGCTGTAAATACAATGCTGCCACTTCCAGTCAAACAAAAATATCCTCCGTATCCTCAAATTGGCTTGAAGATCATTTAGAGCATAATTTTAAAAAATTATAGGAAAATTAGCTTGGTGTACTTTGCCATCTATTCTTGAGCCTGAAAAGGTTCATTTCTGTCCAAGTGTCTCCACCCAAGATCCTTTTTCCTAGGTGACGGCTAAGGCTCATCTTGGCATCTGCTCTGGATAGATCTTCCTTGGGGACCAGAGCTTGCATGAGTACAGATTTTGTTTTCAAGTTGAGCCCTGGGGCTTCCCAAATGCAAAACCTCAGGCAAGTTCCTCTCGCAATGGCATGCAACATCAGCTGGGTGCTTCCTTCTGACTTGGGCTCTGCCTGATGTAGGAGAACCCAGAGAGCACACCCATGCAAATATGGCAAACCATAAACTGGAGAGCGGGAGACAAGATGTGCCTGGCAGGCTGAGGAGAGGGATTATCTGCCCTACGTGCAGCTACACCTGGAATATGGGGACCAGTGGACCCCGGTTTAGGAGGGACATGAGGAAACTGGGGAGGGCCAGGTCCAGGGAGCCAGAGTACAGGGCTCGAGGAAGAGGCCGAGCAAGCGAGGCTGAGCCAGCATGGCAAAGAGAAGGCTGAGGGCAACCTAACGGCCCACATGGAAAGGGAGATCTTCATCCCATCCTCATCTCAGAATTTTTCAAAACTCAGTGAGGCAGATACAACCAGTTTGACTCAGTGCTGGGAATAGTCCTGCTGTGGATAGTCCTGCTCCAAGTGTGAGGCTGGGCTGAAGACCTTCAGACACTGACACCAGCACTTCAGTGATTCTGCAAGCCTCCTTGCCCCTGCTCTGAACCACTCAGTGCCACTCAAAAATGTTAAGAGAGGAACCCAAACAGCTGTGTCCCTCAAAGATGCTGTCAGGATTTTATCAGTCTCCCAGGCTGCAACACTGCTCAATAGGTACAAAATACTGCAGAGAAATATTGGAGAGGCATGAAGAGTACAAAAACTTTTTTTGTGGTGTTCACAAATGGACCAGGCAGATCTCCCCAGCCTCTGGGGGATGAAGGGCAGGGGAGAAGAATTGAAGAGACCAGGTGCTGCCCACAATCCCAGCACATGCTCACCTGGGCAGTGCAGCCTGAAATACCCACAGCAGCACCTCTATGAGGACAGGGCTCAGGCCAGTTCTTTTACCCACCCCGGTTCCCAAGAGAGAGGTCCCATTTGGACACATCTCCAAGCACGGGTTGCACAGTGGGGCCCAGTGCCCGCCCTGGAGTGTGCCCACCTTCCCCAGTCTGCCCAGCAGCAGTAGGGCTCCTCCACACAGCCCAGTGGCAGCAGCACCAGCTTCCCCTGAGGCCCCAGGTCGGCTGCTCTGACAGCCTGGACATCGCTGCAGAAACAGCTGTGCAAAGCCAAAGAGTTGGCACCACTGGAAGCAGACAGAGGAGATCGCAGAGACTGTCCAGAACCTGGCTGGAGCCTTCATACCATTGGTGTAGCCCCAGAGAACATCCAGCAGCCTTGGAGTCTGCTGAGGACAGCACAGGGTGGCCTGGGGATGTCTCACCAGGTACTTCCACCACCAGTTCGTAGGCTGGGAACAATCACCCCTGACACATCGCCTGTTCCTGTCTGGGAGCAATGCTTCCTCAAGGGCTGTCAGAGATATCAGCAAGTCAAACCCATTGCAGCCACCCTAAAAGCCTCTCTCCAGGAGTGCCACCTCCTGCATCGTTCAAAGCAGCATCTTCTCCCCCAACGCCCCTCAGTCAGACAGGGCTGGGACTGCCCCCAGCAGAACCTTGCTGTCAGTTCCTGAATGCTCACCCTCATCCTCCTGCCTCGACTCCCAGAAAGCCCCCACGGCTTCCCCACATGCTGCTTTCTAGAAATGCTGAAATACAGCCAGTCCAACGTGGAGCAACGGGGCCTGGCTCTGCCACTCGGGCTGGATGGAAGCAGCCAGTCCTTCCTGGGGAACAGGGGGGCTCTGTATGGTATGGTGTGCCCCCCAGTCCCTTCCCCCCAACTCACACACTGCCTGCACCCTGAGGCCGCTGCTGCCTCCTCCCCAGCGGGGAAACAGCTTCCTCCTCACAGAGCCCACAGGAAGCACCGTGGTATTTATAGAGCCCTGAGAGTGTCGTGCACAAACTTGGGGAAAAACCTACACTCAGTCAAAAACAACCTCCTGCACCCAGAGCTGCCCTGGGAGCTGGTGCCTCGGGACGTGTTCCCATCGCTCTCTGGGCCCGCAGGTCCTGGAAGGAGGTTGTAGGACCTTCTCCACCATACAGATGGGATGTGGAGTCTTTCCAGGACTGTTTCTGACCTTCTCCTCTGTCTCGTCCTCATGTGTCTCCTTCCATCTCCCAACATTTTAGTCATGTTCCTCCCTCTTCCATCTTTCCCTTCCTTTCTCCTCATGATCTGTGTGATCAAAGCTGCTCCCACCTGGCCACATGCACTGAGCAAGGAAAGCAACCACCAAAAACACAGAGGACTCTGCTGCCCGGGAGGGGAGAACAAACCTGCTGCCCTGCGTGGGGTGAAGAAAAGCAGAAGAGTCAGAGCTCCTCATTGACAAGTGGCAACATGTGCTCATCTCTCTGGGACATGTCTCTATAAGTGGCACAGAGTGCAAAGACCCCTTCCACCAGGAATTTCAAGATGTCAGAATTTGACTTCCATCTCAATTCTTGGAAACAAAATTTTGCGTTCATTATTTTAGAGAATTCCAAGTTTCCATTTCTGTTCTGAACTTGAGGTCATTTTCTGCTATCGCAAAAAGCAGGAAATATTGTGATTTCAAAATATCCACTTCAAAAGGAAATCTGGAAATGTTTCATTCTGAGAGAGCTCTGAAACAGGTTCAATTACAACCCTGAACTTTCCTGAATGAATTCTGATTCATCTGGCCCAGTTCCATGACTTCTTAGTAAGTTTGTATAAGCTGAGGCAATAGCAGTTCCAGGAAATTTTTCCCAGCCACTTCTGTCCCTAACATGAGTCCACTTACAGGCCCAGTAATGTTAATTTCCCTCTGACCTGGAGGTATCCTTGCCCTTAGCTTTGTCTTGCAGTCATCCCTCTAAGCAGCCCACAAGACACAACAGGTGATGATCTTGCTAGCAGCTGGCTGCAAATGACCCCACCAGTACTTTTGCCCACTTCTCTCAGTCCTACAGCTAGCCAAGTGTGCCCAGCAAAGCTCTCCTATGGATGGGAGAGGCACACAGCCAAGACTGTCCACCTTCCATTCCAGAGGGATGCAGGGGCACACAGAGCCCAGGCTGGGTGTGCTCAGAGCAGCAGTCCCCTTGGAGGAGCTGAACTGCTGGATCCTTCCCAAGGCTGTCCCTCACCAAGAAAGCTGCAAGCCAGAGGTGACCCGCTGGCTGTGCCGAATCTGTATCTGGAAGTGCTGCTGTTACCTAAAAATCAGTCCGGGAACTGGTGCTGCCTCAGGCACAGGAAAGTAGAGCCTTTGCTACATTGCTCAGCTGAGGAGACAAACCACTTATTCCTTGTTCCTCCACCATGTATGTGGAATTGGTTCTCCCAGATGAGCTGGAAATGGCCAGCATGGGCTGGGTCCACTGGAGCTGTGGGCCTTCCTGAGCTGTTCCGCAGGAATCAGACCCATTTTTTGGGACGGACAAGCTCTCGTGTTTAACAAACCTGCTGTAGCTGAAAACTTAGTCCACCAGAAAAGTGCTCTTTGTTCACCTCTCCTGTGTCCCAGCTCTGCAGCAGCACAAGGAGAGCAAGCAGAGAGCTCCACCAGCATCAACCCAAGGGGCAGAGGCAGTAACAGCATCAGTGAGCAGCTGTGCAGAGACCAAGGCTGGAGTTTACCTTCCAAAAGGATCCTTACCTTCCAAAAAGGATCCTTACCTTCCAAAAAGGATCTCCAAAGCCTGTGTGCCATGGGGAAAATGTTTACTTTAAGGTCACTATCTGCTCTGCAGAGCTTTCAAACAGTGCTTTCTGCAGAGCAGAAGGGAGAACAGGAGAAAACTCTATCTTCTCATTCCAGGGCATGAACAATTCCTAAGAAATCAGCAGCATTGAGTGAGACCAGGCATTTAGTAACAGTCTCTGCATTCAACTGTCATTGTGGTGGTTTAAGATTTGTCCCATCTCTCATGGCTCCACTTGCTCCCTCCCAAATACCAAGGTGGCGCATCCACACCCTGCAGAGGCCAACCAAGCCTTGCTTTGAGGGATTAACATTCGTCTCGTGTTTCTCCATCAGCACTCCCAGGCACTGGCAGCTTGGCAGTGCAGCTGGCTCCTGGCAGTGTGGTCAGACACCAAGCACAGCCTGCCTGTTCATGGCCACACCAGGACTGGGTGCAGTGCTCATGACCCTCCCACAGACATTTTGGAAGTGCCACTGAGTCTATTTGGGATATCAGATCATTACAGCACTGCTTCTGAGGATGTCAAACCTAAAGCAGTGCTGCTGGTTCAGGAGTGAGCCCTAACAACCTCCCATTCTCATGTGAAATCAGACCGTGCTCAAGGCCCACCAGGACAGGTCCAAGAGTTTCATTTCTGGAAGGCTGCAATCTTCAAACTTGTTTACATGCAGTTTTTGTTTGCACTGAAGCCCAGAGCTGTTTCCAGGCCAAATGGCTGGAAAGGAAGCACATTCACAAGATCACCAAAGATGAGAGAGAAAAAAAAAATCAACTCAGTTGCTTTCTCAAGCAGGAAAGGAATCAGGAACAAAAAGCCAACGCGAGCCAAGTGCAGGCAGCTCTAACAGCTCCAGCTCTTTCCCCAGGGCAGCGGGAAGTGACAACCACAGCGCTCAGCCCTGCAAGGGGACAGTGCAGGCGCACAGGGACCTGCTCCCACCTTTGCACTGGCGGCTCCTGGACCTTCACGCGACCACCAACACTTCCACCACTGCTGTATCCCTGCCAGGCAAGACAGAGTTTCTGTTCCCACTCACACCTCAAATCCTGGGGTCAGTTTTGGGCCCCTCATGACAAGAAGGACACAGAGGGGCTGGAGCGTGTCCAGGGCAGGGAACGGAGCTGGGGAAGGGGCTGGAGCCCCAGGAGCGGCTGAGGGAGCTGGGAAAGGGGCTCAGCCTGGAGAAAAGGAGGCTCAGGGGGGACCTTGTGGCTCTGCACAAGTCCCTGACAGGAGGGGGCAGCCGGGGGGGTCGATCTCTTCTGTTATGTCTTAAGCGAAAGGTCAAGAGGAAACTGCCTTAAGTTGCACTAGGGGAGGTTCAGATTATATATTAGCTATTAGGGAAAAAATTTCACTGAAAGCAGAGTCAGGCACTGGAATAAGTTGCCCAGGGTGGTGGTGGAGTCACCGTCTCTGGAAGTATTCAAGAGGCGTCTGGATGTGACACTTGGGAATGTGGTTTAGGGGTGATTGTGGTGGTGCTGTGTTGACAGTTGGACTTGAAAGTTTCTTCCAGCTTTGATGATTCTGTGATTCTGTGATATTGCAAGACGCTGGGTCCTCAGGAGGATCAAGGTAAATGTTCAGCACTGGGGCATCTTGTCTTAAAATATGCAGCTGCATAACTCCTGACACCATTGCCTCGGTCTACAGGGCCACTTAACTGTGACACCTGACACTTTCAGCAGCCACAGATATGGGAGAACTGGACAAGCTTCGGCAAGGACCAAGCATGCTCAAATCTGAGCCACCCACAGCTATCTGCTCCACCTGAGGATTTCCTCCTTGGTCCCTCTGAATGGTCACTCACAGAGAGTGAATTCATCTCCAGGGGAGGCCCCAGGCTGCACGATTGCATGACTGCCTCTGACAGCACCACTGCAGGAAGCCTTGAGGCTTGTGCTGCTTCAGAGAAAGGAGGTGGCAGATGAGTAAGTCCATCTGCACACTCTCCACTCATCCCATCCCATCCCACCCCATCCTACCCCATCTCATCCCACCCCACCCCATCCCATCCCACCCCATCNTGGTCATTTACATAAGTACCTTAAGTTGGGTCACTGGAATTATTCTCCCTCACTTCCCATCCCATCCCATCCCACTCCATCCCACCCTATCTGATCCCACTCCATCCCAGCCCATCAGTAGTGTCAGGGGCACAAACAAGGAAACCAAGAAGGATTACACTAAATAGCATTTTATTTTACAGACACAATGCATGAAACATATATTAAATCTGTGCTACAGCTCCATATTCAGGACTTTTTTTGGATTAGTAGAACCCATTGTCATAGCTGCAATGAGCTGTCAGTTCCAAAATACCAGCAGGGAACATGGAAAAGATTTTTGATGTGACAGAACTCAAACTGGCATGGATTTTGCCACTTTGCTAGTGCCATTCCTCAAAGCTGAGCCCACAGGGACTGTCAACAAACACACCATACACCCTCCTTCAGCCTGCTGCCCTTCTCTCTGTGTATATGTGCATATGTGTTGTCTGAAAATTCCTGCTTGTGTCTGGGAGATGCAGAAGATGAAGCACTGGAGCGCAGGAGCAGCTTTTCATGACCCCAGGTTCTCCTGGCAGAGTGTTGAGATGATCCACCTTTGCCTGTAAACCATTCTCTCTCCATCCTCTCTGGGACACCCAAGCTGTGGCAGCATCTTGGAGATAACTTCAAACGTAGGAATATTTGTACAGCTCTCTCTCCTGGAGCCAGGCCAAGCTGCCTGTGGTTTGTGGCCAGCAATAACAAACGTTACAGCAGAAGACAGTATTTGTTTAACTGCTCGTTCTGTCAATACTGCAGCTTGCAAAAGCCCAATTGCACAGCCAGAGCTGGCAACATGTTGGAAATCATCTGTTCTTGCACCAAGAATAGGGGCTGTTTTCCTGCAAGGTGGGACTCTGCCAGGCTTCACTGCTCCGGAGACCAGGAGGTGAGAGAGTGGGATGGGAAGGGGGTGTACCTGCTGTCCAGAAGAGGTGGCTCTGCTTCCCTGTTACACTCTGAGCTTAGAAGTTTCCAGCATAAAACTGTGCCCTGCCCTGCCTGGGTCTGACCATGCCTTCAGCAGAAGCTTCTGCACCTCAGGGAAACCCAGAGCTCTGGCTGTGGGACGGTCCATGAGCCAGGCAGCTCCTATCAAGATGCATCAGTGTGAAGCCCTGACAGCAACAACCCCCAAGATACGTGGCCTCCTCAAAATGCAAATAATGACCAGTCTTGGGTGGCACAGATATCTGCACAGACTTTTTTTCTGCCCTCAAGGAAGCTCCTCCAGGATGCTCCACGTGGCAGCAGGCAGCTTGGTCCTCTCTTGGCCTGAACTGTAGAACTACGCATGGTGACCAGCAAAGGGCAGATGCTCCACTCTGGATACTCAGCACACCCCGACACAAAAGACCCTACAGCCCGCAGAATCTCATAGACTGGATGTGGCATCACCTTGAGACTAGAAGGGACTTTGGATGAAGACAGGCCTGCCCTCCAGTTTCAGGTAGCTCAGCTATCCTCGCATTGTCCTGTTTTAAAGTTCTTACAAGATGAAGAGCTGTCTCCAGGCAGGAAGATCTTCCTTGAGTCTCACCTGAATCCTCCTTCCTGCAGCTGAAGCCTCTTAGTCGTGATGCACACCATGATCACGGCAGAAAGATCCATCCTCCACCTTCTCTGTAGATTTGAAGACTTCTCCTGCCTTCCTCTGCTGTCCATTCTCCAGGGTAAACTTCAGCACCCCCAGCTGTCAGGACTCTGCTGATGATTGCTCATCTCAAAACACTCTTCAGTCCATACGATCCATATCTTTCCCGAAGTGCTGAGGCTTTGGGAATTCCCTTCCCAAAGGGCTTCCCCATTCACAGCCATCCCATCCGATCTGCTCCACAGTGCCAGGACAACACTGAGCCAAAAATCACCACACGTTTGTGGGGTTGCGGCACTGCAGCACAGTTTGGCCCAGGTTCATACCCCAGAGCAGGGAAGGAGCAGCACCCAGAAGTCCCAGTACAGGGCTGACGCTTTGGCCAGAGGCACAGGGTGAACTCTGAGAAAACCTTCAGCAGACATCTCTGCACTCCTTTCAGCTCCTGCTATCTTGCTAATAGTTTCCTCAGCATCTGGCTGAGGTACAACACAGATCCAGATGGAGTGTTATCCACTGGTATTAGTACAAAGCCTAGAGCCCTAGAATGGCACAGGTTGCAAAAGCAAAGGAAATCAGAAGCCATGTGTTTTCTGGCATAGCAGGTGCAGCAGGTAGGTGTGTCTGTGGGCTCTTGCCAGGATGCAGGTAGGTTTTCTGGTGGAGCTTGGGAGTTCAAGAAGCGTTTGGACAACACTCTCGGGCACGGGGTGAGATACTTAGGCCTGTCTTGTGTAGGGCCAGGAGTTGGACTCGATGATCCTTGTGGGTCCCTTCCAGCTCAGGAGAATCTATGATTCTAGGAAGAGGTAAGCACAGTGAGGGAGGCAGGCAGCCCCTGGCACCCGAGACCCTGACTCTGTATAGCACTTCCATGGCCGGCTTTGCAGCCCAGTCCCACTTTCCTCTCTGTAAAAGGCTTCAGGTTTCTTTTTGTGATGGCTCAAGTTTGTTGTGAACCAGAATTGAAGTGTTGAGCTGGAAAAGCTGCTGGTTTCATTGCTCCTCAGAATAGCAGTTCTATTTCCTAAGCCTTATTTATAAACTGCTGCTGTTTGGGGTTTTTATGACAAAGATAGCGAGTTCAGGAAATCAGCAGTGGTTTCTGTTATCTGGAGCACAGCCACACGAAAGAGGGAAGAGGGTGTCACACTCCAGGAGCCTGTTCATGGAAACTAGTATCTCACTGCTTTGCCCCTTGAGCGCCAGATATTTATAATCCCTCACACTTCCTCTTCCTGCTCCTTGCTGTCACCAGCTCCAAAACCTGCTCATACTTTTCACTCCACAAAAGGACTAGCAGTGGAAGGCCACCTCTCTTCACTTCCATGTGTAATTCATTGCTCACACATTGCACAGAACAACACACAATGGTTGCAGCAGCTCGAGTTGTCTCCAGTGGACCTTCCCACCTACTGGTGTGCTTTGTCCTGGCCTTGGGAGTCCCCCCATCAACCCAGGTACACCTCTCATTCTTGCCCAGGCACAGCTCAGGTCCACACAAACCCTGACGTGCCGCACACTTCTCGGGCAGCTCAGAGCCCAGAGCAGGAGGGTGCAGTGAGGAACAGTGGGTGAATGGACAGCACACGGGGCACCTGGCTGCCCCAGGGCAGGCAGACCCCAGGGATCACAGCATAAGGACATGGGCACCCACGGTGGCTCCAGCTCCCTAATGCCGATTGCAAATATAACAGTGAGACAGCAGCAGCACAACCCTCCAAGGCATTCCCAATGGAAGAGAAGGTGCTTGGAAGCCCAAGGAGATCTCAAGGTCTCTGAGAAGCCCAGAAACTGCGGCACAAACTGCAATACAGAAAAGATGTGGAGTTACTGGAGCAGACAGGGCCAAAAAATGAAGGGATTGGATCATCTTCTATATATTAGGAGAGGCTGAGAGAGCTGGGACCCTTCAGGTCCAAAAGGTGTCCATTCCCTGTGGCACAGAGCTGATGAGGACAGATGATCTCCTGGCCCAAGCAGAGGAACCCATGCAGGCAAAGGACAAGACAGGGATGCCACAGCGAGGCTTGTCAAGCTGGAAGACTTTAGAGCTCCCAGGAGACTGCCTCTGCCTGTGAGACTTGTGCTCCCTGTCCTGCCATCACAGCAAGTGTGGGCAGCCCCAGCGAGCAGTGCAGACCTTTGCAGTGATTCAGACCTTGATCTGCAGGTTTGGAGCAGCTTTGTTCTAACGCAATGCTCCGGCCAGACCACTCCAGGGTGCAGCCACAGACTTTGCCACATCCCAGGTACAATATCTTAAGGCAACTGCTCGGGGGACAACACCCGAGTGGGTGCCCTGAGAGAGCAGCAAGTGCATTCAGCTACCAGAAAAGCTACCTGTGCACAGACCCCCTCACCTGCCTTGTCCTCCCCTTCCCCCAGCATCACCTGGTCCAGCACACACCCAAAGCTCAGGAACCCAAATGCTCCACAGACCAAAACATGGGCAACACCTGCCACATTCCTGAGCAGTGACACTGGGTCACCCAGTCACAAGCTCAAAAGCATTCCCCTGTGGCCATGAGGCAGAGACTATGAAACACACGCCGAAATCTAGATAAACCCATGGAACACATGCATCTCCCATGTTGTCTCCAGTGAATGGCAATCATTCCAGGAGTGCCTGCAAAGTCTCTGTGCTGTGTCACCTGCTCCCACACCTTGAGAAGGAAACTGCATTGCTCATACAACTTTGGGAAAGGGATCTTAGCTGGGAATGCTGCAGAAACCTGTGCAGCTTGGATCAGTTCCCCATGTGGGGAGAGTAGCAGCAGCTCTCTGCTGCCTTGGGCTACTTTGCAGGGCCCACATCCATGCTGGACCTTGCCAGTCCTCTCGAGTCCAAACCCAGTCCAAATCCTCCTACCTGACAACATCCAGCTGAAAATGCCCAGAGGAGGTCCCAGACGCTGGTGGGGCTGCACTGCCCTGGACACAACATGGCTCCTGCTGTTTCTCCTCCTCCTGGTTGCTCCAGCTGGGTGCTCCTCTTTGCTCAGCTCTGGGGGAGCTCAGCTCCTGAGGCACAAAGCCCTTTGAACTTGTCATTAAGACTCTCATGGCTGAAGCACAGCTGGCAAGGGACTGCAGTGCCACCAAGGTGGAAGCTTAAAGCTGGTCCCGATTGCTCTCCGAGGTTAAGGGTGCATTGCATAAGATATAGTGGACCAGATTAATGCCACATATCCATAGCAAGAAGGAGACCTTGCTTCCCACCCCATTGCCCTTCTTCCCTGCTTATCAAGAGCTCCAGCACTAGATGAACTCCTGTGTCTGCTGCTGGAAGTCCCTAAAGCATCAGATAACTACACCAGTGAGAAGGCAATTCAGCTGCCTGCAAAAATGCAGCCATGGAGCACAGTTCCATGTGTTGTTTCCTCAGGTCGACAGTAACACAGCCACCTCACTCCAAGATATGGGAATGCTTTCACGGTGTTGCTGAAAAGTGCAGCACAACCAAGCCACAGACAGGAATACAGGAAGAGTTGTGGTGGCCCAAATCTCACCCAAAACCTCCACCTTTGTCCCACGTGAGAGGCCTGTAACTCCATGCAGAGCTGTCCCCCAGCCTTACTCCCTGGTGTCTCCCAGGGACTGCAGTTTTTTAATGTGGATTTTCCCACTTCAGACCCTCAACTTTTCCCTAAACTCCGTTCATGTTCTCAACTGCAGAGCCCAACTCAGACCTTGCCAAGGCCAGGACTGGCAGCACTTGCGGCCACTGGTGTCAGGAAATGAGATATTTGAAGGGTGCCAGCATATGACTGGCACCATCTCATGTCTTTGCTGGGTGTATCAGGGAGACCACAGCGACAGGAGAACCTCAGAGTCTGGCCTTGGCCGCTTCTCCACTGAGATACGCAGGAGCACCCCTTGAGACAACCCCGCCATGTACAACCCTGTCCATAGACTCAGCAGCAAAGAGAGATGGACGGGGCAAGTGGAGGAGGGTGGGAGAGGAGGGAGGGATGCTGTTCCCACTCCTCCTGTACTCCCCCATACCCATAGCACCAACTATCCCAACACCGTTTTCTCTGAAGCCCAGGTAGGAGACTTCTACAAACTACAAACACCTTTCACAAGCCCACAGCATGGCCGTGGCAGCAGGAGGAGGGTTTCTCTCCCCACCTGGCAGTCATCTACTTTCACCAGCTTGTCCCTTACACAACAGATGCCTTCAGCAGTCAGTGTTCCCAAAAAGGGCAATTGAGTTTTAATCCTGACAATGGCAGCAGCAACAAGAGCTGTTTTCTTAACATCACATATGCCAACAGCTCCCATGGATTTCAGTGGATACCGGCCAGCAACGTGCATTTTCGGATAGCACATATTTTCAGTTTACTCCCAATAAATGAATAATTCACTTAAGCGTCCGGACCATTTTCTTCATGTAAAAAGAAAACCTGTCCACACGAGAACTGGCCTTCCTTTGGCCACAAAGCCCTTTGCTTTGGCTGATCTCCATGTACACCACACCAGGCCAGCAGTGCTGCTTGAGCCACTGACACACCACCCTGGTGACATGACAAGATGACTAAAGCTCAGGCGGGCAGCAGCAGCAGGGCTGCTCGGTGAGATAGGCACAGCTATGCTTCTCTCACCACAAACACCAACAGATGTTTTCTTCTGCATTTCTAAGATCAGAAGCAGGTCCTGCTCCCTGTCAGCTTTTACCACGATAAAAAGGAGAATGGATGATGCAAGAAAAAATTGTTTCTTTATTTCTTCAAAATAAAACAAATATTTTCATGTGACTGGTTTGCTATTAAGCAAAAAATTACCTATCAGTGAAATCTCTGGTTTAGCTGGCAGGTTTTTCTGCTGAAGCTTGGCCTAAGAAGAAATGCCCAGCTCCAGAAAGATGCTGCAGATGAAGGAAACAGCAGTGTCCCGCCACAAGTACCTTCTCCCCAGAATTGTCTGCAGCCTCCCGAGGTTGTTCAGGCTCTGTCAAGGGCCCTTGCATCAGGCTGTTGCCAGCTCTTTCTCTTCTCTATATAACCAGCAGTTTCTTACACATCAGTGACTCTGTCCTGTCCTACCCCAACACAGTGGCAACTCAGGGACCATCAGCAGCCCACAGCCTGAGCCAGGGGCCAGCAGAGCTCACCTCTGCTGCAGGAGGGGGCCAGCTGGAGAACAAAACCCAGGGGCTTTTGTCCCAAAGCCCAGTGAAGGGTCTAGAGGAGAAGCAATACGAGGAGCAGCTGAGGTCACTTGACTTGTTCAGCTGGACCAGAGGAGACTGAAGGCAGAGCACACTGAGAGCTACTCACAAGGGGCAGTGCAGGGGCAGCTCCGATCTCTGCTCTCTGACCAGGGACAGCAGCCAGGGAACGGCTGGAGCTGGGCCAGGGCAGGCTCAGGCTGGAGATCAGGGAAAGGTTCTTCCCCCAGAGGGTGCTGGGCACTGCCCAGGCTCCCCAGGGAATGGGCACGGCCCCGAGGCTGCCAGAGCTCCAGGGGCGTTTGGGCAGCGCTGCCAGGGATGCCCAGGGTGGGGTTGTTGGGGTGTCTGTGCAGGGCCTGGGGCTGCACTGGGTGATCCTTGTGGGTCCCTTCCAGCTCAGGAAGGTTCTACAGTTCTATGAAGTCCCTGCTGCAGGCTCAGCCCACAGCCACCACGCACAAAACATAGCCACACATGACAGTCTGAAGGTCTCCTCTGACAGCAAAGGCTGTGGTGCTTTGCCCTGGCTTTGGAGGAGCTGGTAGGGGGCAGGTCCCCAGGCGGTACCAGGGCTGTTCCAGGGGCACAGTCCAAGAGGAGCAGCACCAGCTGCAGGCAGCCACGGGACTGGCACAGCCGCATGTGACCGTAGCAGAGTCAAAACCCAGTCACTGCAGAGCTGAGATCCAGCCACCCAAACAGGCTCTCCATGCGGGACACTCTCCATGCTCTGACGCCTACGATGCCAATCAGGTGACAACAACACAATTTGTTTTCAGGAATACTGAGCTAGTGAATAACAAAAATAGGAACCTGACAAACAGGTCTCAGCGACCTGGATCCCAGGCAGCTCTCCCAGGACAAAACTTTCAGTTGCCCTGAGTCACCCGCCCTGATCCTCCCATGGCCACGCGAACCAGAGCACCCAGCCCATTCACAAGCTTGCATCTTCCCAGGGCTTTGCTGTAGTCCCTGCTCAACACCTGGACTCATTACTGGAGTGGAAAAGTACTTGGGGATCCTAATACAGTCAGGGGAGTGAGAGGGGCAGGTGGGACATCGGATGTTATAGCCATGAGGGTCTGGAAATACCAGGAAGAGTTTTGTTGCTACATCAACCCTGGAAAAACAGCCACTGACATCTCAAAAGGAGGTTGCATAACATGAAGGAAAGAGAAGGCAGATAAACAGCAACAGCTATTCCTAATGATAATGAAAGAAACACCACTCTACAGCCCCCCCAAAGACTCACCACCACAGCCCTGACTACCCCAAACTCCAAATGCAAGTCGGTTGCATGAGGCAACAGCAGACCAGAGAAACCGCCACAGCTAATCTGCCTCAGCACAGCAGCAATGCAGGTGCCTGGAGATAACAAGAAATAACCCCAAGACTCTCTGGCTCCCTGCCCCAGAGAACGCTGGGTCTCACAGGAGCAGCACTTGAGTGAGAAAGCCCCACTGCCTTCCACCTCCACTGACTCCACCACCGCACCAGGTCCTGGCAGGAATGGGCAGAGGGACAGGGCGTGGCAGGGGGACCCAAGAAGAGGCAGTCTTGACCCATGATGAGACAGGACACAGGAGGCTTCCTGCCAGAGAAACCACAGCCCTGTTCTGTCCACCTGTGCCTCAAATCCAGCCTGAGGGAAATCATGGTGACCAGGACATCCAGAAAGGCCATGCAATGATGACCATAAGCCTGGGCAGCGATGTGAGCCAGGCCTTGGGCAAAGCAGCTTCTCACCCTGAAGCAGATCTATGGGTCACTCACATGAGAGGGAATGACTCCTTGGCTTGTCTTTAGAAGGGAAAGAACATGCTGGGGGACCTGGACAGGGCATGGGACTGATGGGACCGTGCAAGAGCAGAGCCCCATGATGTGGCAAGTGGACCGTCCCTTGGACACCAGAGCCAGGTAGTTCATAGTCTGTGGACCACAGACTCCATACAGAAACCTGGAAAACTCCCAGGTGGAAAGGAAGAATGGAACTGGGAAACACCAACAGAGGACAAGCAAGGCCTGTGCAGGCTCGTGGCTCAGCTGTGGCCAGCAGCAGGACAGGGTCAGTGCCTCAGTTTCCCTGGCTGCAGCAAGCCACAGAACTGTGCTGGGGAGGGATGACAGCACGGGGAAGAGGTGAATGGTGACACGTGCACCACTCCTGCTGAGGCAGGAGCTGGTGACACTCGCGGCCCTGTAGCATGTCAGAGGCTGTGCTGGCAGACTGGTCTGGCAGGCTGCCTGTTCCTGCCACGCTCGGAGCAGCACCTGGAGCCCTTTGGGCCGGGCTCAGGCTGCACATCCGTGGCTGAGTGGTGCTTGGGCTGCCCGCCCTCTCCAAAGCAGGACAAATTTTCTGTTGCCAGACCCTACATGGAGGTCCCTGAGGGCTCAAGGGGCAATAAGTGGAATCTCTGGGCAGAGTGGGGGCAGGCAGCTGGGTGGGCTGGGGCTCAGGTACGACACCACCTGTATTGGGGTTGGCTCTGCCACAGGACAAGAAGCCCTTTGGGCCTTTGAGGCTGAAGTGCAGCCCACCCCAGCCATGGTACAGGCCTAAACCCAAAGCAGCTGCCCTGGCACAAGTACTGCCAGGAAAGAGCCAGGATGCAGAGCAGGAGCTCACCAAGTGCCAGCCCCACTCTGCAGGGCATCAGTGAGGAGAGCCCAGACCCCACTGCCCCTCCTGCTTCCTGCCAGCATCCCGGCCCCAGCCCCACAGGGACATCCAGGGAAGCACAAGGTGGTGCCGAGCTTGCTCTGGTCACTCTCCATGAGACCAGGAACCAGGAGCAGTGAGCAGAGCAGGAAGCAGGCCCAGAGGAAAGCAAACAAGAGAAAGCAATTGAGGAAGCTCGTGTCTCATTCATGTGCGTCTCAGCCAAAGTCCAAAGCAGGAGGCTCTTGCAAAGGACACTGGAAAAATTCCAGTGATGTTATCTGCCCCCACAGAGCAAGATTAGCCCAGAGGAAAAAAAAACTAAGTTGTTTACAAGCTGGGCAAGCCAGCTTGGTGGTTGGAGCACACAGGGTGCTGGGATCAGCTGCATCTGCCGCTCCCGGGTGAGCACCAACCCCTCCTGCCTGGCTCTGGCCTCAGTCACCTTTGCACCCTTTAGTGGCCCTGGCAGGTGAGGTGCTGCTGAGGGGCAAGTGGGCCCACATCAGTGCACACAGCTGTGTGCCCAGCATGCATGTGCAAGGAGCTTGCACACCCACCATCTGCACATTTGGCAGCCTCCCACAGAGCTGAGAGGAGGCCCAGCCTTCCATCCTTGGCATCTCAGCAGGGTTAATGGCTCCCCAGATCCGGCCGTTGGCTGCAGACCGGTCCCCGCACCCAGTGGGGCTCTCAGGGCTCAACCCACCTTTTGCCCCCTCCAGTGGGCTGTTTGCACCCCTTGGCTCTGCCGAGCACCTCCTGCCTTTTATGAAGTGTTTCCATCTAAATGCAGATGAGAATCACAGGCTAACGAAGCACCTGGATTCTGCTCTCCTGGAGGACCCTTTTATCAGGGAGAGGAGATTTGGGGTTGCTGTTGGGTGAATGCTTGTGTGGCTGCTGTGTGGCTATGCAGTTACTTGTGCCCAGAGGGAAGCCACACCTGAGCTCTTTGCTTTTCCTCCTAAATATTTGGGGGGTTTTTTAATCTTAGTGAAAAATCTTTCCTGCTGCACACCCATAGTTGTTCTCAGAGAAGCCCACACTCATCCCATCTCTCTCATCTAAGAGGCATTTGCTCAAGGAAGCTCCATGCTGGCACGAGCCTGTTCCTGCCCCACATGTACTGAGGGATGGTACGACACCATGACTGTGCTGGGCAAAGTCTTTCCCTGTAAATCACCTGTGGGGTGACAACTCCACAGACCCATCACCAGGCAGGCAGTGTCTGGGGCACCTTCCCAGGAGATGTTGCTCTGCCCTGCTCACAGCCCCCCATGGAGCTCAGATCTACCACACCTCCTTGCTGGGCCATGCTGGTACCCATGGCCCTAATGGCACCACAGATTACCCACATCCTGCCCAGTGAATGGTGCTTGTCACCTTAATTGTCCATGTCAGACCCATCTGGGGACAAGAAATAGGTTTGGTAACAGGGTGTCTCAAGGAATTTGCTGTTGGCCAGTTCTCTTTGTCAGAGACACCTGTAAGTGTAGCTCAGTGTCAAGAAGATTAATATTTAATTTAACTTCTAAATCTTGCCTTGTTGACATACTTATTTAAACTGAAGAAATTCCATCAGAATTTGCTCCTGGTTCAGTATTTATAGCACCAGAGTCTCTGCTACACTTCTCAGCTTCAGAGTTGATGTTTGCAAACTGCGATGGTCCTTAAACAAACAAAAAATGACGGTGCATTGCACCCCCTTCTCATGTCCTGGTTGTCAATAAACGAATCTGCTGGGAAAGCATGAGATGTGCAGCAGAGACTCCTTAGGATCCTTTCAGATCGGGTATAGAGACCTATAGCAGCTGATAGTGAATATTTGATTAAAGTGTATGTCCCAAGACAGTAAAACATTAGGTAGAAAAACTTTCAACCCCTTGGCAGTGCAGGGAGGGGCAGCAGACATGCCCCCAGGAAGGACTTAAAGGAATCAGGTTGTGGCAACCCTTCCACCAGAAAGGGAAAAGCAGGCCTTGTGGGGTGGGGAGTGTGGGCTCTAGGACTCTCCAAGTCCAACAGATCTGTTTAGCCTCCCTGTGCCTGGTTTGTGGCCCCTCTTTCTTGCCGGGAGCCTGAACCACCAGCAAGGAGCTGCCTATGGGCTGGTAAGCTGCTGTAGCATCTCCACCACCTTCCTCAGGGACCCCTCCTGTCCTTTTCCAAGTACCCAGAATGTAGGTGCCACCCTGGCATGGTGGGGACAGATCAAGTGAGGACAGAAAGTTTATGGAGAACAAGGCAGGTGGGAGCTGGTTGCTGCCACATACGATGACTGCCTGGTGTTCAACAGCTGATCCTTCCCAGCACTGTGTACCATTGACATTCTCCACCCCTCAGGGAACACTGAGTGCTTTAGCAATCCAGCTCTGGACTCATCCAGCCCAAGATCTTCCCAAATGCCACAGTCCACCAGCTGCCGGGCCCATGGGAGCTACTGCAAGCCAACAGCATGCAAGAGGAGCATCTCGCCTGATACCCAGCATCTTCTAGAAAAACAATACTTCAGGAATACTTTGTTGTGATACAGCAGAGAGCTGCAAGGAGTTTAAGCTGATGTGGAGGTGAGTTATGCACACATGCCCACAGTGAGACCCAGGTACAGCAACATCAGGCAGTTGTACCTGATGGGTCTCGGTCTAGGTCACACTTCGACAGACTTCCAGCCTCCTACTGTGCATTTCCACTCTCTGTATTTGTCCCTCAGTGAGTGGGGACGGCAAAGAGGCTTCTGCTGGACATTTGTCCCTCAAAGCCAAGCTTCTCCCCTACCATGATATTCCAAATTGCTTTAGCACTTATCTGCACACCTCAATTGCTTTGAAACCTGCGGGAGCTCTGTAGGACCAAGCATTGACTTAATTGGGCATCCAGGAGTCTTTGAATAATGGGGGTTCTCAGATCCTTCCATGTACACCCAAACACATAGCTCACATCACTACTCAAATTCTTCTGCAATCTCCATGCAAAGGTACCTCACACCCCACAGCTGAGGGTGGGTTGTAGACCAAAATGCATAGTGAGAACCATTTGGTCCAAGGTAATTCCCCAAAAAGTCCTTTACCCACTCTCCATTCATCACTACATCTTGCATTCCACAAAGCTCTTTATTAAAATGTTCTTCCCACCCCCCTGCCCCGGAATTAAGCATCTCAGACAAAAGATTTTGTACTTGAGATCAGCAACTGCAATTAGCAAGAACCAGTTCTGATACATGCAAAACCTTGCAAGATAAAAGTCTTTGCATCTCTGCTTACAAAAAGCGCATGCCCGTGCCACCTCTCATTCCTGGGGAGCTTGGGGGCAGGATTTTACCACCGGAATACCACTGGAGCTGCGCAGTCAATGCATGATATCAGGGATCAAATGTGTGGAGGGAACATCTCACATAAACAAAGTCATAGGTAACACAGAGCTGTGCATCAGGCTGCCTCCTAAGAGGGAAAAGAGAAGATCTGCCATGTGCTGGTGGTCAGATCCCTGAACTGCTGTCCACCCACATGGATGCCTTGACCTGGGACACAGACACATGGGCAGTGCTGCCACATCCCCAGTCATACCGAGGCGAACTGGTGCCATTGGAGCAACCGTCTGATTAATTCCCAGCCCGGATAATGCACCCTCGATAACACGGGGCTGATGATACCAGCACAGCCAGCCTGGGGAAGTCCCATGTCAGGAAGCCATGAATGCCACACTGCTGGAGGTGGCTGATGCGGTGACTTCAATCAGGGCTCACTGACCAACAGCCAAAGGGCTGGTTCTGGCAGTTTATCTGCTTTCCCAGAAAGGCCAGTCTGTCTGTGGGCTGATGACAGATGGCAGGGCAGAGGGGAGAGACACAAGCCTGGGGTTAGATGGGTCACACACAGCATAAATGTGGCTGCAGCGGTTTGGGTCCTTAATCCTCAAGACCTCAGCACAAGGACCCACTGGTTGTTCTGGGCCAAAAAGAGCAGTGAGAGAGATGCTACCAGAACTGGTCAGCCCTTTCCCAGCTCTGCCCCCCGGCCCCCAGCTGGGCAGTGTGAATTACAGCAGGCCAGTCTAAGCTGGTCCCTGTAAAATAAAATATTACTGGTTCAAGAACAGGGAGCCCTCAGGACACAGAGCACAGGAAGTTGGCACACACATGGCAAGCAGGGAGGCTGTGGATCTGTGGACACCTCTGCCCACCACAATGCCTCCCATCCTCCCATCCCCCTGGGCCCTTCCATTCTCGCAGGCACTGGTTCTTCTCAACGCCCCAGGTCATGCTGGGGAAACATTTAGGGACAATGGCACAAAGCTGGCACATAGCTCTAATTCTGGTCAAACTATTTTCAAACTGGATGAGTAGCTGATTGGTCTTACCCTTCCAGGAGAAAGGGCATGAGTGAGGATAGAGATAGAGGGGACCTTCCCATTCGTGTTCAGCAATAGTGTTCTCTCATCTACTAATTTGTTTCCAAAATGAAGGGCAATTTACTACCTTTGGGGTCTTCTGTAATGCAAATTCTGTGGAGAGCCCTTTCCCACCTGTTACACTTGTCCAAGAATTCCTGCCCCTGCCCAGGTCTTGCAGGACACACCACACCTTTCCTCCAAGTGAGAGATGTTTTCATGGCTGGATGCCTCTGAAAAGACAAGGGCAGACACTCCCCTAGCATTTATTCCTCACCTGGGTGTGCATCTGCATGCGAACTTGTAGGAGGCAGGTGTATGTATGTGAGCGTGTGTTTATTCGTACTAAAAATGCATTTGTCAAAATCTCTACAGTTAAAAAACAATCATTACGTAATTATATTGAACAATTAACCAACTGATTCATCAGCTAGAGGCTCACCAACAACACCTGAAATCTATCCCAGCCACTTAACAAGACAGAAGGTGGCACAAACAAAAGCAACTCCCAGAATGTCCTGGAGATTTATGGCCCTGCACTCTGTCCTGGTAAGAGAAGACACTTTCCATTCCTGGCTGCTGGCATCTCAGAGCTGAAGGCTCCCAGGTGTTATCTGCTTTGAGCTGCTGCTTCAAAGTGTTTTGATACAAAAACATTCCTTATAAGTAACCCTTCAGGTCAGTACCATGGCTCAGAACTCACCTGAGGTGCCCATGCTACCTGATTTAGTCCCTTCGTGGTAGTATGTACTTAGACCTTTCCTCTGCTCACCAGGGTCTGCAAGCACCGTGAACATGCAGAACACTTAAAGCTCCACAAAACCACCTGCTCCAAGCCAGCAGAAAAGATCTGTCTGTCACTGCCAGAGCCATGGTCTGTAATGCTGTGGTTAAGGGTTGTCTGGGAGAGGGCAGAGACAAAGAATGAAGTTGGGGAAGCAAGCTGAACTTTGTCATTCCCTGCCTTCCAAGCAGGTAACTATGCAACACTAATACCTTTTTAAAAGAAATCTCTAGGTTCCTTCAAAACACAAAGCAGTCAAGGAAGATCACCGCTGTTCTTTCATACACTACTGGAAAGCACCACGTCCTGCAGAGAGCACCAGAGCTGCTGTAGCCTAGGCCCATGGTGATATAATTTGGCTAGCACAGCTCAGCGGGTGGGCCTGTGGGCTGCATTGGGACCCCGTGAGACAAAGCTCACCTCAGAGGTGAAAAAGACACTGCTGCAGACAGTTATACCAGCAAACCCTTGTGTGTGATAATACCCTTAGTACCATCTGTGTTTGGAAGGTTGGTTCATCCTTGCAAGGAAGATGCTGCCAGCCAAGTAACCAACCACCCAGCTGATGCCACCAACTATTCTCGGCCACTAACCTTGGCCCTGGGAGCACCCGACAAAGGTGCATTCTTCGGCACAAACAGGGAGCTCAGCACAAGCTCCGCAGTTAGACCTGAGGCCCAGTCAGCCAGTGTGTTAGCGGGTACAAAGACTTGGGCAGTGGTACTGTGAGGAGGAAGGCACCGGAGAGGTGACCTCATAGAGGTGACTCCAGAGAGCTGACGGTGTGCCGTTTGCAGTGTCCGAGGGATACACGCCCGAGCCCGAGCCCGAGCCCGAGCCCGAGCCCGAGCCCGAGCCCGAGCCCGAGC
>VZTA01014297.1:233941-249655 GCA_013398855.1 Mohoua ochrocephala | reverse complement strand
GGCCGGGCACACGGCGGGTGCCGGGCGCCGCGATGCCCAGCCCGGCTGCAGGGCGGGGTGAACGTTGCGGGCGCTCTCGGTGAGTGTCTGTCCCTGTCACCGAGCCTCCCCTTCCCCCGCGGCACTGGCACTCCGGCCAGTCCGGCCGCTCGCTGGCATTGGGTGTCCTCATCCCGGAGGGGCTCCGGGAGCAACAGGAGCCCGAGGTGTCACCGCGCTCGGGAGCAGCTGCTGTCCCAGGGATCTCGAATGGGGATGAGAATGTGCGGCTTTCCCCCTCGCTGTGCTGGCAGCGTCCTGCTCCCGGGCAGGATATCCCTAAGGACACGGTGTTGCAGTTTCTTGGTCGCATGGTTGTCATTAGAGAAAGTTACTGGTACTGTATGATAATCATAGAAATCTCAGTACTGATCGCTGAAATGCTGCTCATTAAAGCAGTCACGTCCAGAAGAGTCTTTGATATAATCCTTCCTAAGGATACAGCCTTTGCTAAAAAAGACGTTAATTGTTCAAATGCCCATGCAAGTTTTTAAGGGCAAGATCAGTTGAACGTGTTGGTTCCTCAGAAAGTCGGTGACTTCTCTGATGATACAAAGCTATTTATGTTACTGAAAATGCTTTGCTCAGTCATGTTCATTTCCCCTTGGTGTAGGCATTGTTGAATTGCTTCAAAGTTTGCCAAATAGCATGGTTTGTTGAGTTTTTTTCCCTTTTTTCCCCTTTTTATTTTTTCCTTTACACTCCTCCTTTCTCCCTTCCACGGGATTTCTTTGAGCCTCCCGTTCTAAGCAGCTCAGCTTCTCTCTCTCATAGGACAGGCTTCCGCTGTCTCATGACCTGCAGCCGTCCTATCTCCACGCGCTGCCTATCTCAAATTAAACAAATAGCCTTACAGTTTTATCGAGGTGGGTGGGAACACACAGAATATCTGGCTTAATGTTAGAGTAGTTAACTTTATTACACGCTATGTAAAAGCTTTCCATTCAAGCCTAAGAGAAAAAGATATATTGAAGCCTTAAGGCTGTCCTCATTTCTTCTTCCCCTGTAAGGAAAAGAGCAGGCAAACAGTATGCACAGCTGAGCATTATTCACTTCTTTGGGGAGTCTCTGTGGAGTGAGCATTTCACCCAAAATGTAGAGAAAACCAGTGGCCCGAGCTGGCAAAACTGTTGTTTGCTCAGTAATGTAACAGTCTTGCAGCTAGAGCAGAGATTGAAGTGTTTCAGGAAATCTTAGCTGTCAGGTAGTGAGTATGTGGAAGGCTCTACAGCCTGAAATTAAAAGGGCTTGGAGACAGAAGGCTGTTGACTGAGGGGGCTCTGTGTGTTGGCGCATACCCACTGTCCAAAGAATAAAGAGCTCCAGCCTCTTCCTTTCATTTCCCAGACACTTTCCTCTCATTTTGTGTAGACTGTGTGTGTTGCTGTTGGCTGAGATAAACTAAGCAAAGCGAACTGCTGAACCTGGCTCGGGGCTGGACAGGGAGCACATTGCCTGGCCTGGAAATGTGACTGTGCAAGAATCTCCCCATGTGGAGAAAAAGAAGTCCCAGAGTGTCTGAACATTATGGCACAAATGCTGTTTGCCAAGTCCTCGGCATCCGCACATGGAGTGCAGTCCGTGTGCCGTTTGTCACCAACCTGACTATGAATTTTTCTGACCTTCCTGTGTCTGACAGAGCTGTGAAATATGTGCAGTCTTGCTTGCTGGAAGCCAAGCTCAGTATACGAGGAGTTGCCAACCAACTCTTCACTGTGTAACCTAATAGAAGTCTGAAATTCTAGGTGAGAATACACTTGGTGGATGTAAAAGCTAATTACTGGCTAATTACTGATTAACTCATATTGCAGCTTTAGCTGAGCTGCGCTTGTTATAAGCCACTGGACGTCCCTTTAAAAGAAGTGGCCGTTGTAGGGATCTGATGCTTCCCCAGCAACACATTTAATCGACTGCAGAGGCTCCAGGCTGAAAGCAGAAGTTACACAGAAGGGTAACTCTCTGAATAGGAAGAAACTCGTGTTAAACTCGTGGGATAATTCAGTTCAATTCAGTTGCCTGTGGAACTGTATTAAGGTGATCCTCCTTGGCCTTGCCTCTCACTGCATGATGCGACAGCATAAATTTCATGATCGATTTGGGACGATCAATCTTTGTGCTGCCGTTGTAAGTGCTGAGCCCAGCATGTCAGTAATGATAAAAACTGTGCTGCTGCAGAATAAAGTGGATCAGCTTCTTGATCTGTCAAAAAAGTATTCTAAGGTAGAGGGAGTGGGGAGAGAAAATGTCCTTGCTTTTTAGGTAGATTAATGGTTTGATGTGATTCATTGTGCAGTTTCATGAGCATGAGTGCCTACACAAGGAAAATAGTGGGAAAAGATCAGAGATAAGGGAGAAGGAGGTCTAAAATATCTCTCTGAGCTACAACATGATTTCGAATTGACAAAGGCCAACTGTGAGGTGCACATTGCTATCTGTTGTTCTTGAAAGATTGTTTGTGCTAGTATTGTGAAAGGTTTGGACTATCATAAGTAGAAAAATTCAGGTCTGAGGAGGTTTTTTGAAACTAATAGCAATGCTTGGCATTTTCTTTTTTATTTTTTTTAACAGAGCATTAATAATTTAAGTAACTTTAAAATAATGTAAACGTGGCAACACAGCATAGTGAAGTTGTTCTGCAGCATCGATAGCCTAAAATACTGAAATAGCAATATCGTGTGTGGTAGAAACAGCTCTGTTAGTTGGTCTAAAAAGGTTGAGGAAGAGGAGCGCACAAGCTTTTAGCTCCGCTGACTTCTCTTCAGGGTACCTATGCCTCACTATCACTCTCTTGTCTGAAAGTTAGTTTGTTAGGCTGGATCATGTATAGGTGGGGATTTTTAAGATACACTTTGCATTTCACAGAATACCAGAACTGTTGAGTTTGGAACAGACCTCTTGAGTTCACCTGGTCCAGCCCCTGCTAAAGCAGGTTCCCCCCAAGCAGGTTGTGCAGGATGGCATCCAGGGTTTGAATATCTCCAGGGAAGGAGACTCCACAGCTTCTGTGGGCAGCCTGTTCCAGGGCTTTGTCACCCTCTCAGCAAAAGAATTTTTCCTCATATTTAGATGGAACTTCCTGTGTTTCAGTTGTGGCTGTTGTCCTGTGTCCTGTCTCTGGACACCAGTGAGAAGAGTGGCCCCATCCTCTTGGCGTCCACCCATAAGATACTTGTATATATTTAAAACAAAGAATTTAAGTGTTGCCTTACTAGGTTAAGACAGACATTGAAATAAATTTAGCCTTTAGGTTTCTTTTGGGGAAAGCTAAAAGAATACGTTCAAGAAGGAATAAAATATGTTTGAACTTGTCTTACTAATTCATCTTGTGATCTCTTTATCTTCAGCTGCTCAAATAAAGAATTTGATGAGCCAGCTGGGAACCAAGCAGGATTCCAGCAAGCTTCAGGAAAACTTGTGAGTATTAAATAAGTAAACATTGGTGTAGATGTTCTTTCATTTCTGTCTATGTTCTTAGGGAAAGTGGGTTAGTTGCTTTGGGGAGATGCTTTATTAGATAAATTTAATACGGTCCTACAAACTCAGAATGACTAGCTGCATTAAGTAGTTTACTGGACAAATTAAGGTTTTTCTGCAGGACTCTGGAGAAGCCATTCAAAACTTCTGGGTAGGAACAGTTCTTTCTCTATTGTTCTTCTACATTGTTTTTCTATAGTTTCTTTTAAAAGTGATAGTAGTACCTCAGCCATGCATTAGCATTAGCTGTCCTCTGAGGAGTAGTCATAGTAGTTTCACTCATGGTTTAGAAGAAATGAATGCCACACCAGGTATTTGGTCCTCACGTGAGACCTGTAAGGAAAAACATTAAGGAAGCCCCGTAACTGGTGAAAAAGTAGCTTGTAGTACAGATGGATTTAGGCAGTAGAAAGACTAACAATCATATATGGCAGCCAAAATGTCATGTGTAATTTCAGAAGAATAATGTGCCAGTGGGGGACAATGTAGAAGACATTTGAACAGGTGTAGTTCAAACTGACCCCTGGAGAGACTGTACAGGGGCTCTCTGTGTCTGAGCATCTTTTACAAACTCATTGAGCGTAAATAGCACGTTATGGAAAGAATAATTTCTGAGGTCATTAAAGAAAACTTGAAAGTACTTTCTTCCACTCTCTAGTCATGTGACGGTACCTTGAATCTCTGAATGCACAATTATTATCATGCAATTATCCTGGTTTTTATAATAGCGATTTTTTGATAAGTTCATGACTTGTGGTGGAAGATACACATGCCTTATTTGAAGGATGAGATCAGAGTCCAGTTGGGAGAGAAAGGGATTTGTTTTCTTGAGCTGCTCAGTTGACTCAATCTCTGTTTAATCGGTAGATTAAAGAACTAATCACTGGTGACCAAACAAATGCCTTCCCATTTAACGTCACTGTAGAAATTGCATAATTTCTCCTCTTTGGGGTGAGTGGCTGCACCCCACAAATTGTCAGCTGCCGTACAAACTTACCAAAATGCATGGATGGTTTGTTCAGTTTACATATACAGCTTATAAAATAATGGAGCCTGAATGCCTTGATTTGTGTGTCTGTTGGGCCAAGTAAGTGACTTTCACTCAAGTGTCTTGTACCCATTGAATGCAAAAGAAATTGCTTCTGGTTTTAGCATTTTTTTCTTCCTAGTTTACAGTATAGTTTTTATATATTAGTATTAGATACTTCACAATAGCTTCATATTGCAATATTGTTGGAAAACATGAAGCCTTGCAGTTCTGAAGTGGAAGCTGGATTGTTCTTCTTTCTGACCACCGTTTTTCACAAAAATGAAGAATTGAATATCAGAGTCCCCGTACTTTTATTAAATGTGTATTTAACCAATGGAGTTGGTGGTCGTCAAGTGAAGAGTTGGTTACTAATTGGTACCATAAGGAATTCACCCTAAAAGAGGGATTATGTTCACTGAATAAAGTTGTTTCTCTCTTATGCCATTGGAGAAAAAGATATTTTTAAAGCTACTGAATTTTACTAGTTAGCGGGGAGCAAAGAAATTATTTGAGTCTTTTTTGAAAAATGTAGTCCAGAGTCAAGTTGATGTTAAAAAAAACCAAAGTACATCTCTGATCCTTTAGGTTGAAAAAAACCTACTGTAAAGCTGTGTGATCTCAGAACCCCTATTTAGTCATCATTCTGTACACTTAAAATGCTCAGTGGCTGCTTTTTAGGTAGATCTTGTGTAATTGCTTTTGAACTTCTGTTTCAGACAACAGCTGCAGCACTCTGCAAACCGCCTTGCCAAAGAGACCAATGAATATCTAAAGGAGTTGGGGTCTCTGCCACTTCCCCTGTCTGCTTCTGAACAGGTAGGCAGGCAGAATTTTCTGGACATATTTCTAGATCACTCATTTCATGAATCTTGGGTAGACCTGAACTGGCAGAGCTGAAGAGACGGCAGCCTTTTGCAAGGAAGGATGATGGTGAAGTGGAGAAACTCATTAAGCTGGCTGCATCCTGGCTGCTTATATGACACTGGGAAAACCATGCTTACAGGAGCAAATAGGTATAAAACTTTCCCACATGAGAATAAGAGGCCCTAAATGTTTGGGGAGAACTCAGTGTGCAATTCTGGTTTTCTGAGTAAATTTCTGAAAAACAATCTTGTTTACGAAGTGCCTGGTAGTGCAAGGTAGTGTTTTAGGATAAGAATTCAGAGCAAACTGCCTATCAGTATGAAATACGAGCATGCCAGAAAGCTTTCCCTTGCATGTGATTTATTAGTGGTGGAGAGGGGGGGAGGCTGGCTCACTTCGCTTATATTTGACTAAAGCAAAATACGATGAGGCACAGATTGTGATTTTCTCTTACCAAATAGTAGTTTGAGTTCCTGCTCCCCGTGGGAAAGGGAAGGGACAGTCCTCTGCTGCTAGTGTCAATTCACCACTGCCTGCTTTTGGGGTACTGTTGTAGGATGATCTGGGGATGTGGGTCAGCAGATGTTGTCTTGGTCTAATTCTGTATTTAAGGTTTATATGCCAGCTGGAAGCATGGCCGTGTTTTGCTGGTTTGTTCAGCAAATATTTTGCATTTAATCTTCTGTGGCGAACAAAATCCTGTCATGTGCATCTCACTGAAAGCAGCCCAGGGAAAACTCAGTCAAAATCTGCAGGAGCTGGATTCAGCATGCTGAGGATCTGCTCTGGCAGAAGGGTTGTTGCTTACAGAGGGTTCAGATGGAAGCTTCAGTGTATTATGAGGCTGCTGTAGTGGCTTATTATAGAAAAAATATAATTGAAAATATTTATTTCCTTGAAATGATTGTTGAATTGGTACAAGCTCATTGCAGGATTACAGTCCTGGAAATCCCACAATTTGAGCCAGCTGTTGCAAATCTCTCTATCAGAAAACATAGGAACTGGCCTAGTGTTGTCCTTGGGACAAGCTTTTCCACAACTTCTCATTTCCCATCACTGGAATGTCTCAACACTCGAAGAAGATGTCCTGTGGAGGCTAAATGAATTGACATTTTAAAATGAGGATGAAAAGGATTATTGCAACTAATGTATTTGGAGGAAAGATAAACTGAAGTGGTTATCAGGACTAAGGATGTTATCTGATCTAATAACAACAGGCTTGTAGTGTGGCACGGTTGGGAGAGACAGCTTAGGAGACTGGGACAGTGGTGTTCTCATTAGCTCTGGAAGTGTGGGGTTTCCTTTTATTTGTGAGAAAGTTAAGTACTATGAGATTGGCTGAGTGTAGGAACGGAGGGAAAAAGCATTGTAGGTAACCAAACGGTATGTAGTTAAATGTGGTGAATTATCGGAATGTGATTAGAATAAAAGTAATGGTGTACTTCAGACTTTAAAACTAGATTGAAATTGGAGAGCCCTGTTGCACAGAACTGTCCTGCATTTGGCAAGGCATGGAGCATTGGTTTAAGGAATTAAAACACGGTGGGCTTTTTGTTCTATGCCCCAGACCGCTGGCACCAAAAGATCACTGAATGCCAGCATTCGTCGTCGTCATCGTCATCGTCGTTGTTGTTGTTACGATGGTTTTCTAAGAGTCTGACAGTCACTTTGTAATGAATGGGAAAGTCTAAACTCTCGTTTGTGTTTCAATTCTTCAGCGCCAACAGAGGCTTCAGAAAGAACGATTAATGAATGACTTCTCCACGGCCTTAAATAATTTCCAGGCAGTACAGAGGCGAGTGTCAGAGAAGGAAAAAGAGACCGTAGCAAGGGCGAGAGCTGGCTCCCGTATCTCTGTAAGTATTTATGGGAATTTTGGAGTGATATAGTCAACTACGAGTCTTCTGAGAGATCTTGTACTTGTCTTCCAACCTCATACCTGTCTGCTGACACCTTGCTGAGCGCAGCTGAGGCCTTGGTGCAGTAGTTTTGCCATTCCAGGTGTTGGAAGTAATCTCTCGTTTCGGTGTGCTCCAGTGTCAGTGTAGAGGAGGGAAGGAATCCTGGTAGTTGCAAATGTTGCAGGAGATGAGATGGGGAATCAAAGTATAGTGAATAGCAAAGTAGTGCAGGCTGCTCTTCACCTGCTGTCAGCCCTATGCTGTAAAATTTAAGAGTTTAGATGGAAGCGTACCACACCTTAAATTACACTCACGCTGTGTTGCTTTATATTCTTGTAGCTTCTGTCCTGCTAATATCTCCGGTGTATGTTCACTGTTACGTTTTGACAAACCCCTGTGGCTACTAAGAATTCATAATAAAATGGCCAGTGAAAGCATTTCTCTCCTTTTGCCTCAGGGCTTTCTGCTAGCTCTGCATTCTTAATTTCTGCAATGGAACACATTTATCCATTGGATGATGCTCTAAATTTTTTGCTTCATGTTGGGAAAGGAGGTTACAAACATTGACAGCTGATCCGAGAACGTGGACTGGCTGCTTTTGATCATTCAGTTGCCTCTGATTTGCAGAGACAATCTGAATCTAAAAATTAAATCTAAAGATGAAGCTAAAACTAATCTTACATAACCTGAGTTAAATCTGAAAGCTGCAGTGACAGTGGCATTCTCCAAGAACTCTCTGGGCAGTATGTGCCTTGGTCTTCAAGATACTGCTGGTGATTTTATGCGTGGTCCTGGTAGTCTGTGAGAGTAGTGACTCATTTATCTCTTCCAGGCTGATGAGCGGTTCAGAGAAGAACAGCTTGTTTCATTTGATAGGTAATAATTTCTTGTACTCTCGAGGTTTTCATTACGTATGACTGAAGTTTTTATGGTATGATATGTTACTGTAACTCAGGCCAGGCTCTGCTGGCTGAATGCAAAGCAAAAAGAGTTGAAAAGCAATTATTACAGCACGTTTCATACTATGTAAAAAACTGCGTATGACAGTATTTTATCCTCCTTAAGTATGGATTGTGTGATTACTACCCTGAGGGGAGCAGTAGTGTCCTTAGCATATGGCAGCTGGAGCTCCTGGCGTTCTGGCCTGTAAACACAAGATTACCAGACAGGATTTCACTCACTGTGACTCTTTCCACAGAGAGCTGCATATTTATATCATGGATTTGGATGTTCTCTAGCAGCCCAGTTGGAGCTACAGCAGAATAGCAGATGAGGCTGCCTAAAATTCAGAAGTCCTGGACATTGTGCACTGGCAAACTAATCCTAGAATGTGCACAACAAGACAGCATTACTGTCACCTGTCAGACAATTGTACTGCTGCTGCAGTAACAGTGTGCCTGTGTGGTAGATGGCTTGGTAAAATGTTAGATCAACTCTACGGTGGGGTAAAGAGAGCCTGAGCCCCTCCAGAAGTATCTGTGATTAATGTGTCAACTGGGCTGAAATCTGTTGGCCCTGTTTGTATAAATCCTTTCACTTTCTGAATCAAGAGATTTTGGTTACCTGTCTCATCCTCCCTCTGCAAACTGCCCTTCATCTGCTCAGCTGCTTGGTGTGTGTGTCCCTTCATTAGCCCTGGGCTTTCACTCTGAGCAGGGGTGAAGCCCCAGGGGTTCAGTTACGCAGGTGCTGGGAGGGGTTTGAAGACCTTGCGCACTACAGCAGTGGGACCCAGAGGCTCTTAGTGCAGTGAGAGATGATGGCACACAGCAGCTGTTCCACATTCGAACCTGTTCTTGTGTGCTATGCGTCAGAAACTTCTGCTTTTGAGATCTGCAAACCCTATGGTCATCTCAGAGCTGAATTACTGGAATGGCCAGCTGTGTCTGACCTACTCATGTAGTTTATCTTCATTTCTTTAGGCACTTTTAGGACTTTAAAACTTACTATTTAGTGTTGTACCGAACGCTGGACTGGTACAATGCTTTCTGGTGCGCTTCTCTATTGAAAAGATGGAGACGTTGCCCTTGAAGAACTTTTTAAGCTGAACGTAGAGATGGCCTTGTATTATAGGTGCTGGCTCCACTCTTAACTGGTGTAACTTCTGCAGCAGTTGTGAAGAACCAGCTCATCAGGAGAGAGGTAGACTGGGATGCAGAGTTACTTGAGTTTTAATCTCTCTTTTGGTGTGTAATTTAATTCAAAGTTCTTACTAGACTAATGAATTAAAATACTAAAACACTGTAGTCTTACCTCCAAATGCCAGCTAGGCAAGAATCTTTGAATCCAGATGTTTGTCAGGTGTTCTTCTGTTCTGTTAATGTGCTTGCAGGCTGCTCTCTATCAGAACTTTCACCCCGATTTCTCCCTTTTGGAGGGATGGTAAGAAGCAAGGAAGGCACAAGTATTTCTTGAAAAAAGCAGAACTGAAATAAGCAGATTTCTTCTATAATGCTGTAGATAACGGTTACATTCTAGAACAGAGTGTTCTATGCATGTAACTGCTTTCCAGTTTCTTCACGTTGCCTGATCTGTCCCTTTTTTCAATTGTTCCAATTTGCGACTGTTGTCACAAATCAGTCCTGTCCTTGTGCACAGTGACAGGGCCGAGAACCTGGGGGTTGTTCTGTAGGAAACTCTTCAAACTTAACTCATTTTGCCATAAAATGCAGCGTGGAAGTACCTGTAGTCAGAGAGAGACTGACTTTCCCTCTCTTTCTAGTGGTGAAGATTGGAATCAGATGCAGTCTCAGGAAGAAGATGTCGCAATAACTGAACAGGACCTTGAACTCATTAAAGAAAGAGAAACCGCAATCAGGCAATTAGAGGTGACCAGTTGATCCTGCACAGTTAACAGTACTGGGAGATAAATCAAAGGAGTGGTGCAGTGCTAATTAATGGGATGGGCTGAGGAGAGCTGATGGTGGAGGAATAGAGTGCCTCGTAGAGAGGATTGATGCCAAGATAATCTCCCTGCTCCTGTTGAAGGAGGTATATTTTCCCTCAGTGTTGACTGGTGATCCTTCAGAGATGGCAGGAGCAATTCATGTTACAATGTTCATACTGTGCTAATTGCTAGTGTGATGAAACAAACATTCAGTAGCAGGAGTATTGTAGGCTCCCGTGTTAATCCCAAGTTGCACAGGTGGTAACATCAAGTCACCTCAGTCAGTGAATGCTGGTGTCTATTCTGGCCCATTGAGTGATGGTCAGGAGAGGTACTAAGAGTGAGGATTAGAAAAAATTGTACCCAGTGTTTGTTGTAACTTGTTAAACTGTTGTCTTCAGGCAGACATTTTGGATGTCAATCAGATATTTAAGGATTTAGCCATGATGATTCATGACCAAGGAGATATGATTGGTAAGTGCATTTGGATAATAAGAAGTTTTTTCTTGGTTCAGTTACATGTTTTGCTTACATGGATTAAATTTTTCAGTATTTTGCATTAAAAGTATTGTATTTATGGTTATAATTTTTAAACACTGAAGCTCTGAAATATTTTGCAATGAGTTCTCCTGTTTTTTCCATAGATAGCATAGAGGCAAATGTGGAAAGTGCAGAAGTCCATGTTGAAAGAGCCAGTGAGCAGTTACAGAGAGCTGCCTATTATCAGGTAAATTCTATGTGCTTGCTTGAATGTTAGTGTATAGTTGAGCGATAATGGAACAGGCAGAGCAAGACACTGAGGACTACAGCACGTCAGACGAGTTATTAAAACCAGCTCGTGCAAGCGGGCATTCACTCAGAATTGGCTGCAAGGAATATATAAAGCACTCGAGTCAAAAACATGGTATTGAAATTCACCTTCTACTTTAGAGTAGAGTCTGGCCCTTCACACTCTGCAAGCCCAAGTGTTTACCTGTCTTTGTTGTTGTTAGGAGTTAGCAGAAGAAACAAGAACAAATTCTGATGTTGGATCCAACTTGTAAACATATCAGCCAAGACACTGACATGCAGAAATCTATGCCCAGACTTGGGTAGCTTCTGGTGACCACGACTTCCTACACTTCTGTCCAGCTGCTGAGTTTCTATCCCATAGTCTGTGCTCCCTGTCCCATCAAATCTCTTGCAGTGGCTCTCACTGCTGTTATGGTAGCCAGTGTTTTCTGGAGGTTCCTTTCATCATCTTTGTCCCTGTAGGTCCAGCTTCTGTGAAGGGGTAAGGGTTCTGCTTTGGTCAGTCCCATTACTGCTGGGACTTCAGGCTTCCACACAAGATAAATACTGGACTCTTCCAAGCTGTTAAGTGGGAGGTACTGGAAGGCAATAAAACTCCAATGCTGTTGAGTGCAAGGGCAGGAAGTTGCCTTTACCATCTGGCAGCATGTAGTAGTATTCTCTCTCTCTCTCCATGGCTTCCTTTCCAAAGTTCTGAGGTATTTATAAATCTAAGTTTGGGAGCTATTGGACATGTTTTGCGTGTGGTTTTTTTCTGGATGGAGAAGGAAGTTGTTACATATAACTACCCTCAAATCCTTAGATGCCAAGTTAAAAATGTTTGGTGGATACGGATGGACGGTAGTTTCCTGTGATGAATAAAGTGAGCAAAGCTGTAAAATCCAAGTGCGGTAATTGTACATGAAATCATTTAAACTGTAGAAATGCAACACCAAGCCCAAGTGGCCATGGGGAGATGGTGTCAGAGAACTGCTTAGAATTTTGGTTAAGATTACCTGAAAAATCTGAATAGCTAGAAAGGTTTGGCCTTCTCTGAGACTTGTATTTTCCTTAAGAGAAGCAAAACCGGTCACATTTTGATTAACTGCATGTCTTAGACCACTGCACTCCTAAAATTAAAAACATTCATCTGTAGAATCATGGAGTTTAAGGAACATGTAAAAGTGTTCAGACTACACTGGTTACTTCTCTCAAATAACTGTGGGTATCAAGTGCTCTTGTTCACCCAAGTTAGTAACATGAATGGTAGCCTTGTTTTTTCCTCAAGTGTTCCTGGTGTCAGTGGCTTTTTTTTCTTCTCTTATTAGAAGAAATCCCGTAAGAAGATCTGTATCCTGATTCTTGGCCTTGCTGTGGCCTGTATAATCATAGGACTCCTTATCTGGCAGACAAGAAAATGAAATCTTCCCATGGAACCCAGTCTCACTGCTGAGATTTTTTTCTCTCAGAGCAAACAGGCTAACCAGTCTCGGAGATGAATTGACCACCCTGAGAGAGAACAAGCTGGAACTACTTCTAGTAATAGATATTAGCTACTAATGTGCAGATAACTAGTATTTGGAATTAGTGAACCATGGAGACAGTATTTATCAGTTAATATACAAATTATATTGTTTTATGTAACTAAAATCTCGTGGTTTTGCTTTCTGTAATGTGTTATTCCCTGTCCCAGCTGTATGCTGAAGTGTGATCAATAATTGGAGATGTCTTGTTTTTGACAAGTCGCACAACTTTAACATTTTGTACGTGTAGGTAACTCTGTTGGACTGGAATGAGAATGACATTCAAAGACAGCACACCACCAAGTCACATTATGTAAATCCAGCAGTTTCTAAAGTCTCCAGTATCTGCCCCATGGTTTTATTGTCTCCAAGTGGCTGTGGTTCTAGATTCTCTTGAGGAAAAGGATGTTGTTACAGATTTGAGAGGCAAGGAGGGTATGCGTGGATGATAATTTGAATCTCTACGTGCTGGTCAGTTTAGCCTTGAGACTCAAAACTGTGTTGTTTAATTTTTTGGGGTATGGTTGGGGTTGTTTTTTTCACAAAATGCATCATTTGAGGAGAGAATGTTCTTTGACTTAGAATCTAACGGTGCAACCTCCTTCGACAAACTAGCTGGTCACTTACTAGTGGACAAATAAATCTCTTCCAATGCTGACTCAAGCACTAAGTATAAAAAGTTTAGCTGCGCACTCCCAGTTGTTTTTAGAAGCTTCCAGGGAGAAAAACACTTAAAAATGAGGAAGTGGGCACCTAAGTTTACAAGCTAGCAAGATTAGTGAAGAGTGTTAGCAGAAATCTTGCTTCTGAAGAAGTGCTCTTGAAGCTCACTTGTAGTGTTCTAGTAAGTATTATGTGTGGCTTGTGAACATTTGGTATTTTCAATTCTTTATGAAACAGAAAGTGCAGAAACTGGCTGAGTGAAGTGCTAGGATTTTCAGACTGAGGATGTGTGTGCAAATGAAAAAGACTGCTGGTTCCAGCTCATAGGGTTGGGCAGAACAAGCAGCCGCTCCCCACTTCGATGTAGCTCTGAACTGACATGCACTGAGGGAACAGTAATCTGTCCAAAGCCCAAGGGGGGTGGTAAATGCAGCATACTGACCCATTTTGTATTTAATCCTTAATTCTTATTCCATGTCTCGTCTATAATAAAGTAAATGTGAAAGCTGGGAAGGGAGTGTTCTCCCAATTGCACAGTGGTTTGCACTATTGCGCCATCATTCCATCTAATAATCATCAATAAACACTTTTAAAAGCCTCTGTCAGAGCTCCTGTCTCTTGCAGTTCAGACATTGGCACAGGTGTGTTTGCAGTTCCCTCTCTAAACAGAGTAGAAGACTTTACATCAGTACAGCAGTGTTTCCTGCAGCTTGAGTTCTGGGGTCCTTGATTTTGCAGAATGAAGCTACCTGAAAACACGAAATTCATTTCACGAGGACATACGCAATACTTCTGTGCAGAGTCTTGTACAATAGCTGATCCCAGAAAAATGAATCTCATACCTCAGAGCAGCATTGGGTCAGCTCTGACTGTTTGCCTTTTGCTAGACCTTGGAGCCATTGGTGAGCCTGTACGATAAAATCTGACTTGAAAGCAAGGGAACTCTGTGTTGTTCTGCTCCTTTTTTTAAAGTTTTCCTGGGAAATGGTAGAAGCTATTGATTTGTGCATGGCTGCTGCCAGGCAGAGTCCTTTGGGTGTCACGCTGCCATACAAGAACAAAAGCACTTAGCTCCTCACCAGGCCTAAACGGGAGCATTATTTGTAGGCTCCATCCTTCTTCTAGCCTGTTTTAGTCCTCTGGAAACTCGAATTGAGGACACAGGTACAGGTTGCTGAGGTCAGGGTTTCTGTAACTGCTTGACTCCTTTCTCCTCTCTGCACATCCTTGATCGTGGCAGTAGAACTGCTGCAGACACTATTTTTAACAGTCTTGACTAAAGTTCCTGAGCTTGAAAATTCAGAAATTCCGGTGGCTGTTGCTACAGTATTCTGGCACGGTGTGCCTGGCTCTCAGATGTGTGTTCTACCACTCTGGGAGTTGCTGGAAGCATTCTGGGGAGCCTGGCTTGCCGTGAGAGCCAGGGGCACGAGCGTGCGTGGCTGTTCCTGCGGCGCTTGGGGTGCGGGCTCCGAGCGCAGCCCTGGGGCAGCTGCGGCGTCCGGGGTGATACCGGATGTGAGAAACGATGCCCACTCCTCTTTTTGGGGTTTTAAAAATTTAATAAGGGACAAGAGGGGACAAAGGTCACTGAAAGCAAAACCCACAGCGCTGGATGCGTGGCTCATAGCCAGAGGCACACACACTTAGGCAAATTTTCCGTTTATATGCTTTAACATTATGCATATTAATGAACCACAATGCCTGTGCATAGTTTTCTTCTGAGGACCAATTTACATTTCCTTAGAAGGAATTAGCATAGTTCTTCCCCCAATCCGCCTTTTTAGAGCATGCGTAACGTGATTGTGAGGGTCTTCGGGGGTCTTCTTCGATGAAGGCTCAAGGCCTTCCTCGCATCTGAACTTCTCAACTTCGCCTTCTGAGCATGTGCAGTTACGGTGTTCCCAGGTCTTTCTGGATCCAGCCGGTTTAAATTCTTTACTTTGTGGCTAATTGGCTTTACATTTGCCAACTTCTCATTAGTACATCCTGCTGCTTCCCCATATATCTATACTTGTCTATTTTCGAGATTATTCACCTGGCGAATATTTAAGCATTGGCATTTATTTAAGCATTAAGCGATTAGTTAACCATATACCAGCTATTACGAGGTATAGAAAGTTATGATTCAGGTTATATTGGTATCTTATAACTCAAGCTATATAAGCATCTTGTAACCTTAACCCCGGTTATAATGTTAACTAGTTAATATCTGCATAGCAAAGTTATTCTTAACATATTTGTACATAATATTTCCTAACATATTCTGATACATAATATTTCTTACATTTTACTACCCGCGAGAGCCAATGCTATAATAGCTGTTTATCACATAGGAGAGAGGCGGCTTTTCGCTCGTACCGGCTCAGCTGTGAGTGCTTGTACCGCAGCGGTGTCCTGGGCTCTGCTCGGTCAGAGGCGCTGTCCCCGCGTTCCAGTGGAGGTACCGGGGCTGTCCCCGCGTTCCAGAGGCGGGACCGGCGCTGTCCCCGCGTTCCAGGGGCGGTACCGGCGCTGTCCCCGCGTTCCAGGGGCGGGACCGGCGCTGTCCCCGCGTTCCAG
>VZTA01014297.1:197464-233301 GCA_013398855.1 Mohoua ochrocephala | reverse complement strand
CCGGGGCCGCAGGGTACTGGCCGGGCCGACGGGGTCCGGGCCCGGGCGCGGCCCTGCGGGTGCCACCATCGACAGCGTCGGGGGGGGCCCGGGCCCTCTCCGGGGTGCTGGGGCCATTCCCAAGAGCTCAGACAGAATACGTGAGGTGGTAGGAATTAAATATCCTGCTCAAGGGATGTATCCGGTACGGGAAATCTGTCAGCTTGAAACTAGCCTGGGGTTTTTATTATCTTGAGTTAAGAAGTCAGGGCTGAGTGAAGTGTTGGAGAAGAAGCATCGCGACCATGCATTTGGCTGGGTTAGAGTCGCGGGCAAGCCTGCGTTGGAAGGGATCCTTGAAAATGTCCTTCCTCGCCCTCCTGCCGGGAGTAGAGCTTTGGATCAGGGTAACCTTGTTCGTTTGTTCTGAGTGTTTTGATGCATCACTCAAGAGATCTTGACTCTGCTGTCTTCTTTGGGTGCCAGAGCATTGGGATGGCTACGGTTGTATTTTAAATCGCACAGGCACACCACTGCACCTGAGAACTGGAGCAGTTTTGTGGTCCAACCCTGCCTGTCCCTGCAGAGCCCAGGCTGTCCCTGCACACTCGGCTTCGTTGTGCCTCTCAGTGCTTTGTGATAGTGCTCAGTGCATGAGGGCATTTTAACTTAGACCCGGTTTATAAGTGCCTGCTTTAGTTAGTAAAGCCATTTAACCCTCTCATGGAAAAGAATTCGTCGTTATTTTAGGGTCTTATTTGTGCTCAACATACACAATAATAAACATCTACATGAGACAGGATGGTGTTCCATGAGATGATGACACAATCGACTAGATAAAGCCAAAAATTATTCTGGACATTCAACTTGAAATTTGAAGTATCATCTATTTTATTTTTTTTTCCTAGTGTTTTTGTACAGCAGTGATCACAATATGCGTTATACTCTGTGGTAAATTGGAATAACTTGTACCTTTGAAAGCTGTAGATGGAGCAGCTGGGGAAGTGCAGCTTGTGAAATGCTCAGTCTCAGCAGCTTGCATGCTATTGCAGAAGAATTCGTAAAGAAATCCCATCTGGAGGGGAGAACTGTAACACCGGTAACTGTGAGGGCCTCTTCAGGTGCCTCTTTTGTGTCTTTAGCTGCAGCAGGGCAGGGTCTGACAGAGAGAGTTTCCCTGTGTTCCTGCCCTGGTTTGGTTCTGAAGCACAATCTGTTGTGCTGGATGAGAAATGAGGTCGGATCTGGGAGATGATCCAAACCCAGGAGTAAGGGGAGCATGTTTGGGTGCCAGGTCCCGTTCTGTTTTCACATTTTTAATATTTTTTGTAACTCACTTATTGCAACCTGAATGTCCTTTTACAAGAATATTCCAAAATTGTTCTCGGGTACAGCAAAGTTCCTGTCTGGACTCTCTCCTTATACATTGTAAGGAAACTTTTTGTTTTCTCTTGGACTCTGCTGTATGTCTGTACACTGTAATGGTTTTAGGGACCAAGTTGGGCAATTTGTGTGTTTGTACCTGTGAAGTAAAGGAGTGCCTGCTACAATTTGATCTTGTCCAATTGGCACATGCAGACATGGCAGCTAATACCAGTGAAAGCTTTGTGTTTTTCCTTAGTGCTTCTTTTGAAACCCAAAAGCTGTTGTTTCATAAGAGTAAAAATAAAAAAGTGAACTAGCATGAAGCCAGTCTGGAGAGCTTCCAGTCATAGTGTTTGTGTTCTGCTGAATAGTGAACCCGAAATGGGAAGTGTTGGGTGATGCTGGCTGCTGATAACCATGGCCTCATCCTGTGGAAGTGAGGAGCTCTCCTACCAGGTAGATTTATTTATTTATGGTTATTTTTCTGTTCTGCAAAACAAGTAGAATACGTTTCACGCCGAAGCTCTGGATGCCTTCTGCTGACATCTCCTGAGCTGCAGATTCCAGCTCATGGTTTTAAAGTGTTTGTTCCTTTCAGAGTCAACCAAAGAGTGCACAGGTGTGATGTGGAATCAGTGATGGGCCTTTCCCAGGTAGGATTCTCCAGAGTGGAGGTGGTTTGCAGAAGCAGGTGCCAATAGTGGTGTTATTCAAAGCTCTGACTTAAGAGGGTGTAAAGGGTATCCTGCAGGAAGCCTGGTCTTACACAAGCACCAAAACGTCTCCTGTACAGGCAGCGTTGTAGGGCTTCATTCCAAGAGCTTTGGGTGACCAAAAGCATGGAGTTGCAGAGAGTCTTCACAGTCAGGAGCAGATTCTTCTGTAGTGAATTACCTTCAGTCTCATCGACCTCTGTTAAAAACAAAATCACAGTCTTTACCTATCTGTTTATTTTCCTGCTTCTGAGGAAAGCCAGTTGGGGCCTGTGAACACTAATCATATGAGAAATACATCTTAGATCTAATCAAAAGGAGCAGCATTTTTCCTTGCCTTTAAGTTGTTGCCTCCATCATTGTACCTGTTCATCCATAACTTGGGTAGTATTTGAGAAAAGACTTCTGCACTGAAATTCCCAGTTTTCATCAGGTTCAAGTTGTGGCTTTGATTTAGTTTTTGTGCTGTTATAGGTTACTTCTTCATAATCCATAAAATATTTATTATTTCTTTCCTTGTGTTTCCAGCAGCTAAACTTGCTTAAGACAGATGAAAAACAGTGGTTGCCATCTGAATAGTACTTGCTGATGCCAGAATGTGTTTGTGCATGTACTGTAACTCCTCTGTACATGTTAGTGAAGATTTAGGCTGCGTGTGTACAGTTGGAATAAAGACGGTGCCAATACTTCCTGTAGATTAAAATTTAGCCATACCATGAGATGAGAAAATGTCTTTAGATAACAATTATACATCCTAATTCGATTAAGACTTTTGCAAACCTTCTGAGCTGGCTAGGGAGTAAAAGGGATTCTTCTGAGGTACAGATTGTCTGGTGTATAGTTTCGAAGTGGCCATCCGATGTTTAATGGATGCTGCCTCTCTGTCCTTTTGTCCTAGTGTAACATGTATTTGGAATTGTGACTCTTTCTTTACTGTGTCTTGTCACACCAGTAATGGGGATGTCAAGTTCGTCCTGGAATGGACATACATTAGAAAGAGTTTGTTTGAAGGCAGCAATTCATTCTCTTTAGTTTCTTTGGCCAAGAACTGGCTATTCCTGGCAATGCTTTTACACAGATTTCTGGAGAGTAGGAGCTCCAGACTTCTGCAAATTCCACCCTGTCCTTGAAGTTGGACGTGAAGGTGTGTACAGTAGTCACAGAGGCCAAGATTTTTAGGAAGTGGCTAAATTTAGGTTCCGAGTCCACATTTAGAAACCCAAATAATTGACCTATTTTTAAACCAACACAATAGAATTATGGCTGTCCTGTCTATGTCCTTAAGAGCAACAACTCAAAATTTCTTGTAGTGACTTACTTCAGTCAGGCTGCTGAGTTTCAGCTGGATTTAGGTATTGTAACCCTGTTGGCATGTCAGCATTGACTCTGCCCTGTGGAAGAGATCCTGATTTGTGAAACTTCAGTTCTCTTCCTTGGCATATTCCAAAGTGTTAATGGCCTCGTCCTTCTTTTCCAAACTGGTTTATCTTTGTTACAGAGACATGGCCTGGCCTGTGGAGCATGAGGTGAAAAAAGCAAGGAAACACAATTTTCTGTTTCTAGTATAGAAGAAAGATTTCTTTGCTTGTAGGTATTTTAATATTTTTAAAACCTGTGCTGGAACTTGGTTTTGTTCGGTGGTATCCCTTGTAAATATTTAATTGCTGATCATTGTAAGCAGCTGATGTCTTCTATGAGGCCAGCAAATCCATGCATGCAGCTGCTGTGGGAAATCCCGAGCGTCACCGTGTCCAGCTGCTCGGCCGTGTAGGGAAGGGACTAGTTATTCGAGGCAGGAAAGCAGAAGTGCTGTGTCTGGCAAAGGCTGTCAGATGGACCATCTCTCTTCAAGACTGTTTCTCACAGGACACACAGGAAATTATCATTTTAGAAAGAAACGAAGGATTCATACAAGAGCCGTGCATTTATAAAGAATTGACTTTGAAGAGGTAATAGCAGTTGAATAGTCTGTGGGCCGACCCTATTAGTGTTGGGTTTTTTTATTAATTACCTTGACAAAAGTGACCACAATACTTGTTAGTGACATAAGTGTGATCAGCATAGAGACCAGAGACTTATCCAGTCCTTTTGGTATAATATGAAGACCAGGACAGCAAAAACAAGATAAAATGCAGAAGTGTCTGGTGGAAAATGGAGACTAAGAACAAGAACTTCTCCAAGCCAGAAAGTAACTATTCAGAAGTAAAAGGACACAAGTTTATATTCAGAAATAAAAGAACAGATAGACAAGTATATAGTCTAAGCACCGGGTGACCATCAGTCACCAGTAACACACAACCGTTCAAAAACCAATGAAAACACTATTACCCTACCTGATGGATAATAATTTGGGGCGGTCCCAAGCACATATACAGGCTGGGTGGAGAATGGATGGAGGGCAGCCCTAAGGAGAAGGACTTGGGGGTGTTGCTTGATGAGAAGCTCAACATGCCCCACCCATGTGTGTTGGCACCCAGAACCACCCCCCTGTGTGCCCAACATGGGGGGGAGAGGGGGCCGGACTCTGCCCCTCTGCCCTGCTCAGGTGAGACCCCACCTGCAGAGCTGCCTCCATCCCTGGGGTCCCAGCACAGGACATGGAGCTGTAGGAGCAAGTCCAGAGGAGGCCATGGAGATGCTGCAAGGGCTGGAATCCCTCTGCTCTGGAGCCAGGCTGGGAGAGCTGGTGGTGTTCACTTGGAGAAGAGAAGGCTGCAGGGAGACCTCAGAGCCCCTTCCAGTGCCTAAGGGGGGACTTTGGACAAGGGATGGAGGGACAGGACAAGGGGGAATGGCTTCCCACTGCCAGAGGGCAGGGTTAGATGGGATATTGGGAAGAAATTGTTCCCTGTGAGGGTGGGCAGGCCCTGGCACAGGGTGCCCAGAGAAGCTGTGGCTGCCCCATCCCTGGAAGTGTCCAAGGCCAGGTTGGACGGGGCTCGGAGCAACCTGGGCTAGTGGAAGGTGTCCCTGCCCATGGCAGGGGTGGCACTGGATGATCTTTAAGGTCCCTTCCAACCCAAACCATTCTGGGATTCTGTGTGTGAGCTAGAGAAGTGTCATTGCTGTTGTAAAAGATGCTCATGAAAATGTGTAGTCTGTGTTACTTGTACTTAACGAAGCTTACCTTTACTTTAAAAAGGGAATATTTTTTATAACTGAAGGAAAAGAATAAGAAAAATTAGAATGGAAATTAAAGGATGTGATAAAAAAATTATATGGAAATCAAGCTGTCAGAATAAGAATGTCTTCCTGGTAGGCATAAATGTTACAGTCCTGCCTTTCTCTGATTTTTGCAAGTAAATTGCACTTCCAATATATCTGCTCTCACTCTGGAAATGTAGGAATAATCTTATGAAACAATTGTTCCATTGTTGCTCACTACTTAATACTAATTTTCCTATTTAATTCAGTGTAATTTGAATTAAATTTTGAGGTCATAAAACCTGAAGTTCTCTCTAATAGAATATTTATGGCCTTGTTCTCAATTAATTTTTTTATACAATTTCCAAATTTCACTGTATTCCATGGAGACTTTGTTCCTGAGTAAGTAACCAAGGGAACCAAAACAAGCTAATAAAACCTAGTTCTGTGTGGAACTGCATTGTAACAAGAAAAGGTGCCAAAGTGAAGTTGGGCAAATGCTTTAATCCAAGTGGAATGCTTTGTCCAGTCGAAACAGGCACGTTTCTAATCAGAAATCTTCTAGAAATCACAGTGCTTTTTTTTTTTTTTTTTTTAAATTCAGGAAAGGTCTGTAATCATCCAGTCTGAACCACAAGCTTTTTAAACTGTGTTTCTTACAACTGGAAGTTTAGCAAGAATAATGCTTCTAAGAGCAGAGGAAATTGTCACCTAATCAAATTCCAGTGCTGGCTTGGGCTCAGTTCCTGTGCTCTGTGTTGTGCTTTAAGAAGGGCACATCACTCATTTCCATTACTGGTGCACACGATGAGCAACAGCTTTGTGATCAACCAGCATCTTGGTAAGAGGAAGATTTTATTTCTTCTGATTTCTTTTTCTATAAAAGAGCACAAAACCAGCTGCAATCTTTGAAAACAACAGCTTAGAGGGTTTCCTGTTACAGCATGGTAGTGACCAATAACTTATGCATAAGTCTGAAGTATTCCGTCCTCTTGTGTGCACTCTTGAGTTTAGGCCATCAGGCTCAAAGGGATTTGAGGAGTTGAAGGCTCTGTCTGGGTGACCATGTTTAACACTAAAGCCAGACCTAATCTCCACAAATTTTCCAAGTTTCCTCTGTTAAATTAAAATTGTATCCCATCACGCTGAGTGACAGTGTGAATGATGTAAGTATTGGAAAAGACACTCAGATCCAGAGCTGGTTTTTGATCCAGGGCTCCTTGCTTCTTGTGTTTCCCATGACAATGTATACTCTAGTTTTGCCCTGCTCATTGAGGGGACATAGAGAATGGATACTTACCTTGTTTTTTCCAAGCTTTTGAAGCTATGTTCTCCATTATTTTTTTCTCTCTTGCCATCCATGAAGCCGTCCATGCTGGTTATCACCCTAGTGTCCTTCTTCACAAGAGAACAAGAGCTAATACAGCATTCACGATGTTAAAACGTTACGCATTTATAGTTTCTTCCTTCTGATATCATTGCTTTGTCAGCTGTTGAGGAGTGTTCCTCTGATTCCTTCTGAACATGGTCACATGGCTCTGGATCTTTCCTGAGTGGCGGTAAGGAGCTGGGAACTTCTGTTGTGTTTGTGTGGTTCAGGTGGTGTATTCTAGCATGGACTCAGCAGTGCCAAATCCCAACTGCTCGGGGTTGTTTTCTCAAGCAGTAGTTCAGTATCATGAGGTATCATGAGATTCATTTGTAGCATTTGAATCTGACTTGAGTTTCCCACATAACTGTTGTCATAAGTGATTTTCCTCATTTGTTTGTTAGCTCTTTTCTTTCAGACTACCTATAAAGAAACCAGAGCCCTCACAGAGCCCTCCTTTTTCCTGACTCTAAGTAATTTGCATTCTCCTGGTGGTCTAGTCTTTTCCTTCCCCATCGCACCTTAATTTCCATAGGACCGTTTCATAATTTGTTCAAAAGCTTTTTTTTAAAAAAAACAGTATAGAAACCTTGTTTACATCTTCCTGTTTGTCTTCAGTAATTCTGGTAGATTCACAGAATCCCAGAATGGTTTGGGTTGGAAGGGACCTTAAAGATCATCCAGTCCCACCCCTGCCGTGGGCAGGGACACCTTCCACTAGCCCAGGTTGCTCCAAGCCCCATCCAACTTGGCCTTGGACACTTCCAGGGATGGGGCAGCCACAGCTTCCTTGGGCACCCTGTGCCAGGGCCCTACCACCCTCACAGGGAACAGTTTTCTCCTTATATCTAATCTAACCCTGCCCTCCTTCAGCCTAAGGCCATTCAAAACCCATGTGAATTCCTTTTCTCAAGTATTATTTTTAAGTATTATCTTAATTAGAGATACAGGAAGCTGTACTATCTATACTTAGCCCAGGCTGCTCTTCAGTCTGGAAAGGAGCAGCTGAGAGAGGTGTTGGGTGTCTTGAATAGTGAACTGAGGTTCTGCAGGAAATGCGTTTCCTGTCCTTTTGAGGAGAAGGACAAGAGTTTGCAAAATGAAATTAATGGCAAGCATATCTGTGGCCAAATAGTGGAGAAGGTGCTTCAGCTATTGCTAGATGATCTATGAAACTATTTGTGTAAAATTCTGTGAATGCAGAGTTTACATGGGTTCTTAAAGCAGTTTAGTTACATGGCTGTTTAAGTGGTTGGCAAGCATGGCTCAGGAAGTCTTTGAGTTGGTAACTGATGAAACTGGTAGAATTTTCCTGTGTGAGGCACCTGATACTGGTTACTGAAGGCAGTTTTTATTTTGCAGAAGGTTCTGGGTTTGTCGCTTTGATCTACCCGATACAATTCCACAAGAATGTGAAAGATAAGTAAAGTTCTTGGCACCACGCGGCAGCAGCTCTGCCCTCCTGATTGAATAGTGCTTTCCTTTTCCAGGAGAAATAGTGTTGAGAAACATGAATACAGTCTTTTGGGCCACTGCGTAAATAGTTTGTGGCTTGCATGCAGGTTTTGAAGAGTATCATTTTAATTAAAGTTCATCTTGCAATAAGAAAACAAAAACAAAACACACACCAAAAAAAAAACCCAACCCAAAAAACCCCCCACCAAAACCTCAACACCCCATTAGAAATATTTGGAGTACGAAAACAGCCCATTTTGTAACTCCCCATCCATTGTACAGATGGTGAACAACAGTTCTGGAGTAGATGCCAGACTCAATTCCCTACTCATTTCTCCTCATCCATGAATATGTCCACTTTCTCTTGCAAAAAGTCAACTCACTTGGCTAATAAACTTCAGTTTTACCCAAATACCATGTCAACTCCTTTCCCAGGACACTCAGCTCTTCTTAAGTAGAACAGAAGCTCTTTCAGTGTTTGGTTGTATTCTGTCAAAGAAGACGTTCTCTCAGCACAGTCATTGTCATCTTGGGATTTTTACCAAGACTGAAAGGAGCAGATTATGTCTTTTCCAAAGCAAGGTCTATCTTTAATCCAATAAAAAATGCCTCTCTGGCTTTTGAAGAACCGTCATCCCCACATATCATCAGTTTCCCAAAGGATAAGAAATGCTGACTGTTGACGTGCAGACAAGATAGATGACTATTCTGGGCTGGCTGTTACGCCTTTCCTATCTGTGCTGGTTCTGCTCAGCAATACAAGTCCTCCAGTGTCCTGAGGAGGGAACATGGAGAGGTAGGTGCTGATCTCTTTTCCCAGGTATCCAGTGACAGGATGTGTGTGAGGTCACATCTGCAGTGCCATGTCCAGCTCTGGGTTCCTCAGTGCAGGAGAGACCTGGAGTCCTAGAGCGGGGCCAGCAGAGGCTGCGGAGATGAGGAAGGGCCTTGGAGCATCTCCCTGCCGAGGACGGGCTGAGGGAGCTGGGGCTGTTCAGCCTCGAGAGGAGCCCCAGCTGAGAGGGGCCCTCAGCCCTGGGTGTCCCTGTCTGCAGGGAGGGCTCCGAGCAGGGCCCAGCCTCTGCTCCATGGGGCCCAGCAGTGGCACAAGAGGAACAGGCAGGAACTGATCCCAAGAAGTTCCACCTGGACATGAGGAAGAACCAAGCCCTGGTGAAGTGACCGAGCCCTGGAACAGGCTGCCCAGAGAGGGTGTGGAATCTCCCTCACTGGAGACATTCCAGAGCCATCTGGATACAATCCTGTGGTTGTGCAGGGAGATGGGACCAGATGATCCACTGTGGTCCCTTCCAACCTGAATCAGTCTGTGATTCTGTGACAGCTGCATCAGGGGAGGTCCAGACTGGACATTAGGAGACATCTCTTTACTGAGAGGGTGGTCAGATACTGAACACACTTCCCAGAGAGCTGACGGGTGCCCCAGGCCTGTCAGGGTTTAGCAGCATTTGGACAGTGCCTTTAATCACATGCTTTGGCTTTTGGTCAGCCCTGGACAGGCCATTGGACTGGCTGGTCATTGTAGGTCCATTCCACATGAAATATTCCACCGTTTTCCCAGTCAGAACTTGACTTTGCTGTATGTCGTTTCCAGATCACTCCTGAAATACGCTTCAAAATTAGCAGCATCAGTTGATATCTTCATTTCTGATCGACGGTGGTTTATGCGATAGGTTGCTGAACCGTTAAGTGTGAAAAACTGGTATTTGAGTTCTCTTAGGGTGCCTGGTTGAAGGTGCCTGGGGTTTGCAGTTTGTCACTTCTGTTATCAGTTCTTTGCTTTCTGACACTTCTTTGAGTTCCTTGGACTCACTGTTAGAGAAGAAAAGCCCTAGTGTGGTATATCCTCTCATCTTTTCTCTGATCCAAAGAATTCCTTTAATGATACTAGTAATGCTCACGTTCTTGCCAGTCAGCTCTGTTAATTCTCTGGAAGAGTTCACGTCTCCCTGGAAGCTTTGGCGATTCAGGAGGCTGTCGGAACATCCTGTGTCTCAGTCAAACTCACCCAACTAGGGACCATCACAATCAGTGCATTTGCAGGTGTTATTTTCAGGTCACTTGCAGGATGCTGCCCTGGGGAGGCACTGGGGACTGTGATGCACCATCTGGAAGGTACAGAAGAGCTGCCTGTTTCTCATTTTCAAACACAAGCACTTGTGCTGGAGCCAAGTTGTTATTGGAGAGCATTGGCCTTGGGGCAGTGCTGAGGGCTATCCCTGTGTGTTTTGTAGAGAGGACAATCTGCTAACCTCAAGTAATTCTTCATCCTTCAAAACAGTGTAGGAAAATTAGTTTAGTGGATATTTTAGCACATTAGTTAGTGGAAAAGGACTTTCTTCTTTTAACATCGGACATAAGAGGGGAAAAAACTGCTCTCCTCTAACAGCATAGGGCCAGCTTTCTAACAAACTTTCTTCTAGGAGGTTTTTGCAAGAGATTTCCTTTCATGTGTTTCTCCTTGATCCATGAGGTGAGAGGTCTGATGGGGCAGAGCATGTGAAGGGTGACTGATGCTTCCAAATCCAGGCATTACTTCTGATCTTTGGTGACTCTGGAGCTAATTCGTTTTGAATATAAAACTGGAAAATCTTTCAACTTTTTTCATTAAAAGGCTTTTCAAGTATCTGACTTGGGCAACCTGAACTGTGACATTGACTTAAAATGTTCCAAAGGAGTTTTCTATCAGAAATTACTTCTGCGAATTTGTTTTCATGGTATCATAATCAGTATTTACAGCCTTCCTGTGTTCAGTGTTTTGCAGGAATAGGTAGATGGGGGAAATACTGCCTACAAAGGATTCTCAGTCCAAAAGAAGCCAGAGAATAGGTAGATTTTTCAAGCACTTTAATTCATAGCTGAAGGCACTACCTTGTAATACTGCTGGGCTTTTGGTTTATCTGTTCAAAATAAAGTTGAGGGTAAAGGCAGAGTAAAAACAAGAGCAAGGGTGAAACTAAAAGTAGAGGGAGCAATGGAAAAAGCAGAGCTGGTATATGGCAAAATATGACCATCAGACAGGATTTCAACGGTGCTAGAGCTCATGGGGGCTCTCCTGTGACCTGACAGGTACAGGGAGGAAGTTGCTAAAATGTGTTAGGACAGGCTGACCATTGAGTATCCAGGAAGAGATCACTGAAAGGAAAAGCAGAGGCCAGACTGAGTAAGAAGTAGACTTGGAGAATGAATTTGTTGAAAGGTTTACCTATTTGGAAAGAAAAAAAATTGGGGAAATAGTCGTCGTTTGATCAGAGTAAGGCTGGTGTGTGAAAATTACCAGAAGTTGTGTTGCAGAGTAACCAGAACGTGGCAGTTTCAGAGGAAGGGGGGAAAAACAAGTTTTCCAGTTCTCAGAGGCAGAAAGAGGGAATACTGAGAAGTGGACAGGAATCCATGAAAGGAACCTGTCTTTCAATGAACACTGAGCACTGAGAGGAGACAGCAGGGAGCACAGGAGGAGACAGCAGTGCTTAGGTGTAGCCTGGCTGTAAGTTGCTCAAGCAGTACCTAAGAGGAGGCACTTCCCTGGCTGTGCTAGAGGGACTTCAACTCATCACGTGGACTCGGTCCCACCTTTGGGAGTATTTCTGCTTGGTGGTCTGTCCTCCACATCACCGTAATCCCATTTCAGTGGTGAAGTCACCACTTCAGCAGATTGTGCTGGAGCTTAGCATCCTCTGCTATTTGTTCATCCGAAACAGTAAGAGTCAGTATTAACCATATACTTGTTAGGGTGGTATATCCACAGTCTTTGAGAAGGGTCTGACAAAAAAACTTGTGAAAGTCCCAAGTGGTCAATTCAGAAAGGGCCAGAGAGATCTGGGCAGACTGGTGTAATGGATTGGAAACAAGAAAGGAAAATGCTTGGGAAAGAAATGAAGCCGAAATAACAGGAGACTTATATGAAACTATTGAGGGGAGCTGACCTTGCAACACAGAAGAATTAAATACATCAAATGTAAGGCATACCCCAGAAACGTGAACATCTATATTTAACCCCTTCAAACAACTTCAGCTACCAGTGAACTTTCTTTCTTCTCCAGCCACCCTGAGAACATCACTGCCCATTTTCACCGTTCCCTGGGCTGGCTCCATGCACTGAGCAGAATGGGAACATGATCTCTGCGCAGTTCCTCAGCAGGGCAGCGGTGCAGCCAAGAACTAGGTCACTGCTGCTGCCTGGAAAGATGGTCCAGCCTTAGAGACAAGCAGCAGAGATGTTATCTATGAGGAAGTACTAGAGATGCAGATTCTGAGATATCTGAGCAGAAAAAGATCCTTTTCTGCCAAGAGCCGAAGGATCCTGTGTGGTGCAGGGCAAGGTATTGGTACCAGGGCAGCGTCCTGGGTTTGAGCACTGTAAATGCCCAGTATGTTTCTGCTAGACCCCATGGGTTCACCCGTGTGCTGGCCTTGTCCTGCTGTGATCTGCTGAGTCCCTCGGGCCTCTGTGCTCCCTTTGTGCAGGTGGGAATAACACTGCTGACAAAGTGAATCTGCTCCACAGGAGGTGAGCAGGAGCAGTAGGGCTAGGGGAGCTGGTCTGCTGTTCGTGTGGAATGCGTTGGGGAGGACCGTGCTGCCAAAGGGCAGGGGTCCCTGTAGGTCTGTAGTCTCTTCTGTGTCACCTGTGTCGGCAGGGAAGTGTGATCATAGGTGAGTGTGGAGGAACACTGGCTATTGGCCAGCACTTTTATAATATAATAGGTGTGTGCAGAGCCCCTTTGAGGTTTTTGCCATTACCAGCCTAGAGGGGAAAGGTGGTAGAAGCTTCTGTTCCTCTCAGCAGCCAAGGGTAGAGATGTGCTGTTTTGAGGGTGACATGAGAAAACAGAGCCCTTGAGCAAACAGTCCCAAGCCTATCCCCATCTCTCTTTGTTGGTCTCTTGCTGCCTCATATCATGTGCTCTCGGCAGTTGCTCTGTTTATTGTGTAAATCAGGTGGTTTTCACCTGGAGAGGTAAAGCTTGAGATGCTTCATGTCCTGTTACCTTCCATCTTACCATAAAAAATCTTGGTATGTGTTGTGAGAAGGAATCTGCAGGGAGGAAAAGAAAATTAAGGGGTTTTCATATTTTCCCCAAAATACGTCTGCTAACATTTGTGTAGGTTTGATCCGTAGCTCGAGCAGCTCTAATACTAATAAAATGTTTTATTAAAAGTTTTGATACTATGTTTTTCCTTTCTTTATTTTCCAGGGCGGGGAAACCACCACCTGGCTTACACCTGGATGTAGTCAAAGGAGACAAACTCATTGAGGTATGGAAGTAGGGTTTGATGGATTTGGTGTATCATGTACATAGGCACCAGCAGTAGAACATTCCCCATCATTTTCCACGCTTATTCATAAGTATTTCCTTTCTCTTATGTATTCATTGTCTTCAAATCAGTTTGTTTTGCTCTGAAACAATGAATGAAGTGACTTTTCCCTTGCCCGTGCTTTAAGGCAGCCTTATGCCGTGCAGGGCTTCCATCAGTTAAACCTCTTCCCTTTGTACGGCTTGTTTGAGAAACCCATCTGGTCAGTTTCTTTTTTATTTTGCATTACAGTCAGATTAAACAGGCATCCTGTATCTTACAAGAGTGCTGCTCTGTCCTACAGTATGAAATACAGTTTGATTTTTCCTCCCACATTCAGGATCTGTGAACAGTGTTGTGATCAGCACAGATACAGCGAGTTATTTTTATTACAGCACCACCTCGTTCTCTATTTCATATTTTGTCTTATATTACACTGAAAGTAATAAATAAAGAAAAGTCTCTTTACCATGGTTGACAGAGAGAACCCAAACCAGTGAATATATTTCAGCTGTGGAGAGACTCCTAACTTGAAGCTGACTGAAACAGAATTGTTTCTGGGCAGCAAAGCTGAGCCAACTTTTCTGAACAAAAATTTGGAAAATGAAGAAATCAGTTTTATATCAAGGTCTAGACAGCTAAAGATCTTGGCTGGTATTTAGCGTATGCTACCCCATGGAACAGTATTAAGTGTTCCTTCTGGTGTCTAGCACGAGAGATTTACTGTTTGGAATTTGCTTAAGTTACCAGTGTATTTGCGGGTGGATAGGAAAGCAGATAGAGATGTCACAAATAGGTGCCTCACAAATAAACTTGTGTTTTTTCTGACCAGAACGAGGTTTTAATTTATAAATGCGGCTTTTCTTTATAGCCCGTTGCTTTTTTGACAGAGTGCCCTTACTCTGGGTTTAAAGGCAGAAAACTGACAAAGCCAGTCTTGACCTAAGAGATCTGTGGTCAGCCTTAACTGGAATGGAGTTAGTGCACACAGGTAGTACACAGGTAGTGCCCACATTCACTGCGTCTTCGGAGCAGCTCTTTGGCTCATACCAGGCGTGGCTGAATTGGTTCATACCAGCACTCAGGGCACTCTCCCTCAGCAGCACTTCCCAGCACTTCTCAAACCCTTTGCACTATGTTTGTCTTCAACAACAGCTGTGTTCTGCCTCCCCTGCTACTGTTACATGGTCAGAATCATGTTCCAAGCTCAGAGAGCTGCAGTAGGATTGTTCCTGAGTTCAGTCGTCTCAATGCCATCCTGGCAGCAGCACCTAGGATAGGGACTGCTCTTGGCACTGAGTTTTCCAGTGTCTCTTTCAGGCCATGAATGAGATTTAAGGAGCAAAGCTACATAGCAGTGACTTTGAGGTTTTTGGTATGTGGCAGGTGGCCAAGCATAATGCAGCCTTCCCACCTGGGGGATTGATTCTGTGGGGTTTTTCATGTCATGTTTCTTTTGGATTTTTGAGTGTGGACAGAGCTTTAGGATAAAGAGTTCACATGAACTGCTGAATGGCTCCTCAGGTGCCAGGTGAATGTCCATCATGGGAGTTCTGGTCAGGACTGGGAAAAAAAAGAAAAATGCCACGTGGAAGCTGAGGATGCACCACGGGTTTTAGCAATGGATGAGAAAATGTGTTTATAAATCGACATCCAATTGACACCATTGTCCTGGTGCTGTCAGACCCTGCGGCTGTGCTGCCCACAGCTGACAGGCCCAAGGTGGCTCTGTGAGCCTGGTGTCTGTCTGTTTTGGAAAAGTGGGTGGTACAAGCATCCCAATTCCCTCTTCCTACCATCAGCTCTTGATAACCTAAAGAGCTGCTCTTTGCTGCCATACAGAGCACTGAGCGCTGTTAGCAGCCACTGCCGCTCTGCTGTCTGGGTACTCGGAGGTTCAGTGGAGAACGGGATCACGCAGGTTGGGGAGTGCCTGTGGAGCTGTGCTTTACCTGCTGCTGTTGGCTGTCAGTGTTGCCGAGCTCAGGAGGCTCACTGTGCCTCACAGTGAGGCCTGCCCTCGGCGTGCGAGGCTGGCCCGGCGCAGGACCTGCGTGTGCCACAGAGGCCTGGTTGGCTGCCACCCCTGGGGCTGTGAGGCACCGTGGGAAGAGCTGGCTCCGTGGGCAGCTCTGGCAGGCTGTTCCATGGAGCGCACACACCTGCCTGCGGAGCTGCATTGTGGCCTTGCACGCGTACAGGTGATGGCTTTAATCCTCTAGTCTGTGATGGTTACCTGAAACAAGTTCCTGTGTGTAATGCATGGCAGCTGTGCAGCAATGAACAGCGCTTGGATGTGATCCTTGTTTCCCTGTTCATTACAGGTGGCAGAGAGTTTTTCAGTTTTGTCTTTCCTGGTAGCCAGCAGAAGCCAAGGAAGACCATTGTTAAATCCTGTGGGTTACTGAGCACTTGATACTAACCGAGCCATCAGTGTCCCAGCCTCATGCAGAGGCCTGAGGGTCACCCTGTGATCGCTGGGTCTGCAAAGTGCAACAGCAAAACAAGCCATGCAGTGTTTAAGCTCAGTGTATGAAGGAAGACACTGGGTTATAGCTCAGAGGCACAGAACATTTTGGAAACATTATCTTGAATTAAAGGCAATAAAATTATTTTCTCTGTTGATGATTTGTTGCAATATTTCCATGAATTTGTGTCTTTGCGAAATCTCTTGGAAGTGCTGCCCAGTCAGGGCAGTATTGTTTGTGTGTAACAGGTGCAAATGAAAACTTAAAGGATGCTTTTGGTTTCAGTTGTGGGCAAGAATGAGAAATGGTTTGCTCAATTTTTATGGTAATTGAAATTGTGAGGTAACTGCTTGCGGAGCTGAGCACTGTGGAGGAATAAATCCACTTCTACGGGTTATCAGAGCTGTGTTTATATGGGACTTACTTTCAAATTTGCAATAAAAGGAAAAGTTAATACTCATCTTTTTTACAGTGTGGAATCATAGAATTCACTAGTGCAAAGGTGTTGAGCGTGGGAAGAGTCAGAGTGCTAAACTGAATGAGTAAGGAACTACAGAATATGGGATATAAATCCAGTGCTGGGAAATTAAATCCCCAGAAAATCTAACCAGGGTTCCTCGAAGGATATGGTATAACAAACAGTTATGGTGTTCTTCATAGCTGCATGAAAGAACTCTAATCTTAAGGGGAAATATTAGTCAGACTCATGGATTGATGGTTAAGAAACGCAAGGAGAAGCCTCACAAAGGGACACTGATGTGTAGAGCATACAGGGAGGAAGTGGAGGGGTCTGTTTGCAGGTGGAATAAAAAATGAAATAAAATTAAAACAGAAAGGATTGAGGAGACTACATACTAGTTTAAGCTCTTCATCTGTGGCTTATACTTTCTGGTTAACTCTGAAGGGTCTTGTGAAAACCAGCATTTGTGAAGAGACAGAAAGTGATGATAAAGTGGCCGGAGGAGAGCAGAACCCAGTGAACTCAATATAGTGATTTCTCATGGTTTTAATCTGAATATACTGAGGCTTTGAGATGCATTGCTCTGCACCAGACCAACCGATTCCGGGGAGACACCTGCATGTTTTGCATCTCCCAGCTGGAGGAAAATCACTTGATTTTGCATTTGCACTTCATTTGTCAATGGACCATGTACTTGCAAGTGAATTGTCAATTGAGCTGTCATTTGCTGCCTTATGAAATGAGATGTGGACTCACAAAGATTTTTTTTGTGGTTGAAGTCTAAGTATTGGCACTCTTCGGGATTTCCTGTCAACCTGTATATCACTGAGGGGATTGATGGAGTTATCATTCTGTCTGGCTGTTTGTTTTCACAGAATTGCTTAAAATTTAATAATCTTGTAGTGCTGGTTGAAACTAGCCGGAGGTTTAGAAGTTATTTGGTTTAGTAGTAGGTGTCAGAGCTGATAAATGTACATACCTTGATCACCTAAATACTCTTTTTTTAAGACGGCAAGCCAAAATATGTTAGTAGATTACACAAAGCAGTCACTGTCATGAATTGGTGCTTAAATTGTATACCTTGAGTTGGTGGGGAATAAGACATTTAACAGAGTATTACCTAAGGGACCAATCAATTGTAAAATTGTCATGACGTATACAAGTGTGGAGTCAGGTTGTTCAATTAATTCTTCTAAACATGCAGAAATAAATGCTTATTACTGAATACCAGATGATGAGAACTTGCAGCATGGGGCCTGACAGATATTCAGCAGAACGCTGGAAAGTCCAACCTGGAAAATATAGAGCACGTGTATGGAGGAAAAAAAATCAGAAAAAAAAATCAGTGGGGAAGTGACATGTGACTGTAGCAATGCTAAAACCTTGGAGTTCATAGTTGGTAGGCAGGTAAATAGATGTGATTTGCAAGGTGATCTCTAGGAGAAGCTGAGGTCCATATGGGATTTTTGTCCTTGCAGACAAGACAGGGGAGTGTAAATACTGCATCTTGTTCCAATCTGTCTCCTTGTTTTCTGTATGACTTGGTGGTGCCCCAGAATGAGTGACTGTGTGGGTGCTCGTTGTGTCATCTGACAGCTCAGAAAACCCCCAGCCCAGCCCCCTGGACCTGGCCACACACTGGCTAGATGTAACTGAGCAGATGGTTTATACCTGGCAAAGTGAGGAGCAAACTCCTGCTTGGCTGGAATGCTGCTGCCAGAGAGGGAGATCCTTGGCATCACCCACCCTAGTGCCTGGAATCCGGTGCTTCCGTGGAACAGCTGGGACATGCGTCTGACCAAAGGCAGACTGATCCAGCCCACTCAAATGGGGGAAGATTAATGCAGAGAAAAAAAGGCTTTGCAAGCCAAAAACTTTGCTCAGACACGTGGCAGTGGGATTGAGGAGAGGATTGAATAGCTGGGAATGCCAGGGAGGCAGGGGGAGAAATCCAGGTGCTCAAGCAGGCGGAATGTTAGTTCATCTCAGACCATCTCATGGAAGCAATGCTCTCCTGAACCAAGATGTGGGTTTTTTCAATGGAAGATGTATCCTCAGCATTCCCTGGATGATGCTATTGAAACATGAGCTTTGGTAAACGTTTCAAAAAGCAGGAGAAGCCTGTTAACAGAAATGTAATGCACTGCCAGCCTTTGCCTTGTGCAGCTAGAGCAGGAAAGTGCAGATTAGATGAAGTTCTTGGGATCCAGTGAGAAGGTTTTGCACGTGCCCTGCTCAGTGCTGCAACATTCAGGTGCAAGGAGTTCCTTCAACAACACGGTCTGGTGACATAAATACTGTAGGACTTTGTCAACATGTCTCTCACTTTATAGAGATGTTTTATGTAACTGATATTAAGGTGCTTTGTAAGATATTTTTCGACTAAGAGATTAGAACTAGGATGAATAAAGAAGAAATACCCGAAATTAATGGTTTACTTGAATAGACTAATATGGATTCAGATCACACCACATACTCAGTGTGGTTTTGCATCTTTATACCAGAGGTCTGAAATGTCCTGTAGGTCCATTTCTGTACAGAAGTATAATTTTGATGTCCTGTATCAGACCAGAGACCACCGAGCATGGGTTCCTACCTTAAGACAAAGCCTGAGGTCATCCATCGAGGAATGTGTTAAAATCTCTGGGAGCAGATGTCAGAGAAAATCTCCTGTATGAGGTAGTCTAATGCTTTGAAGAGTGACTGTCCTCCCCAGACTGTCCAGTGTTGGCTGGTAAAGAAGGGAATTACTGGGACTCTCCCCTATTCAGCTGTTCTGATTTTTAAAAGAGCAGATTTGAGTTTGCATATTTAACAGTGCCAGACTAAACTGAAATATTGATGAGCTGTTGATACTGTTTTGAATTTGCTCTATTTATTCATGTTCTTGAATTTTTTTCAGGAAGATCCAAAAGATTCTAGGAGTCTAATATGCTTCTCTGTTTGATATTCTACCTCAGAAACTCATCATTGATGAGAAGAAATACTATCTCTTTGGGAGAAATCCTGATCTGTGCGATTTTACCATTGACCACCAGTCTTGCTCTCGGGTCCATGCTGCCTTGGTCTATCACAAACATCTCAAGAGGGTTTTCCTCATAGATCTGAACAGCAGTAAGTAGTGTGGCATTTCACCAGACAAAAGAGCTGTACTTCAGTGCTTAAACATTCTGAATCTGAGACACTTTTTCCTTTTCCATTGTTGTCTGCACTGTGGGCAAATGCATGTAATCGGAATTTGCATCATAAGGAAAGACAGGGGTTAGGGCAAAGGAGTGTTTGCTCCAGTGAGCCTACAGCTGCCTCACTGGGTGTTTCAAACCTTTCTAACTTGTAAGAGGCCAAAGGAGAGGAGGAAAGTGTCTTGACCTTCCCGTCACAATTTTAGTGAAGCCTTCTCTTCGAGGGTGATTTCCCAAGGTCTAAAACCTGTCAGGTGTTTTTTTGCACTGTACATTGGGACCTGCAGGAATACAGAAAGTAAAAGGTGTTTGTAATTTATTTCCAGTGACTTTTTGAGCACTTCTGGTGTGTGTTATCTCAGTGTGTGAGATGGTGGGTCTACATAGCTGATGCTTTCAGCAGTAGCTCAGTGCCTTGTACTTTGGAGCAATTGTTACAGTTTCTGAGATTCTCAAACTTGAACTGGAATACCGTGATCCCAAGCTCAACAGACTATTTTGCATTTGATGTCCTCAGCACATGGCACATTCTTGGGTCATATCCGTTTGGAAGCTCACAAACCCCAACAGATCCCCATTGACTCCACGGTTTCGTTTGGAGCCTCCACCCGTGCGTACACCCTGCGAGAGAAGCCGCAGACGCTGCCGTCAGCAGTGAAAGGGGACGAGAAGATGGGTGGTGAGGATGAGGAGCTCAAGGGTTTGCTGGGGCTGCCAGAGGAGGAGACAGAACTGGACGTGAGTATGATGGCACACTGCCTCGATGGCATTTCCAGCTAGGGCAGCATTTCCCGCTCGTTTGCTTAGAGTCATGGAGTCATTTAGGTTGGAAAAGACCTTTAAGATCATCAAGTCCATAAATCTAACACTGCCTAGCTGTTATGACCCACCCCTGAAGACGAGGTTAACTCAGGTTCTTGTTAATAGATCCCTTGGGGCAGATTGGAGTGAAGCAACGCTGAATGACCGATGTTTATAAATAAATATATATAGGGTTTATTTTAGAACCATTAGGTTGCAGTGGAAAGGAGGTAGGTAGCCATTTTGGTTATAATTATCTATAATAATATAGAAAAATAAAAGTATAAAAATAACACTTAAGAAAATATATAACGAAAATAAAGAAAGGATACGAGTAGAAAGATCTCACTACCCGTGGGTCCAGCAACAAGACTTGACAAGACCAAAGGCAGACTGACTGTCCATTGGTTGAAGTGATGGTTGCAGTCTTGATCCATGAGGGTGAGGAAAGTCCTCGAAACACAATTTAATGGCTTTAGGTGGAACACCCCGGTACCTTCCCTGGGAAGGGGAAGTTTTGCATTGTGTGTTGCAAGACTCTGGGCCTCGTGCAGTCCTCTGGTGAAAGGCCCAGAAATGAGTTCTGAGGTACCTCAGGGGTCTTTGATGGTTTATGACCCTTCCAACACATGACCCTGCCTCTCACATCAGCACAGTTGAGCCAGTTATGCCCCATCAGAGGGAAGAAAACCTTCAGCTCTAGGTGGGAATGGGAATGACCCGGTACCTTCCCCAGTGGGAGAGGGGTGAGAGAGTTGGGGGGTGTAGTTTTACAACTGAGCCATTGTGTAAGGCAGGACATTGTCCTGATGAAAAGCACTATCCCACCTTGCAGGATCTGCTTCTCATCGGCCTTTGCCCTTAATCTGGTTCAAAACCCAGCTTGTTGCTAAACACGAGTTGATTCGACATAGTCATCCTCTGGTGCTCGTGCCCTCTGTGCCTGGGCTGTTCCTTTGTGCATGTCAGCAGAGCACCCACTGTGTTTGCAAATGGCCAATTGTTTAAGCCATTGACATTTCAGTCTGTCACACAGGCCCACAAGACCCTAAACCGTGTCCTTAAGTGCCATGTCTAAATGTCTTTTAAATATCTCCAGGAATGGTGACTGAACAACTTCCCTGGGTAATACTTCCTTAGGTTCAGGTTCTTAATTTCTTGGCTTTGAAGATAGTCTGAGGTGTGTCTTCTGCTGTCAGATACACCCAAACCATCTCATCTGCAATGATTAACCTGTGATCATGCTGCTTCCCAGAATCATGGGCCTAATAATCTTACTATGCCAGTGGTCCTCTTACCAAGGTTAGCCAGGGACATGCTCTCCAGCTAACATTGCCCCAGGTCGGGGTGGTTTCCCACACCGTTCCCATTGCCAGATACCTGTGAATGCTGCCCTGTTCCCTAAGTTAGCTAATGAAGAGGGAGAGGCAGTGTCTGTGGCATTCACGGGTTGTGGATGTGGGAAAGGACCTCTCAGAATCATCAACCAGCTCAAGCAGGGCCACCTGGAGTAGGCTGTCCAGGATTGTGCTTCATTCTAAATATCTCTGCAGAGACCTCGCAGCCTCTCAGGGCAGCTCATTGCAGCCCTGAACCTCTGCTTGTCCCTCAGGATCCGAAGTTGAAACTAATCAATGTCCTGTGGTCTTCTGATGTGCACAGTCATGTGATTAAATCAGACTTCATGCACTAGTTGCTTTAAACTCTTTCGTTTCTAAATTTGCCATTAGAATCTGACAGAGTTTAATACAGCCCACAACAAAAGGATCTCCACACTGACCATTGAGGAAGGGAACTTGGACATCCAGAGGCCAAAGAGAAAACGGAAGAACTCCAGAGTGACGTTCAGTGATGACGATGAGATCATCAATCCGGGTAAGGAGTTTGCTTTAATCCTCAGTTGATGCCCTTCAGGACCTCCTTCCAGTATGCTTGTAGGGGTTCCTCATGGTTGCACGTGAATAAGGAGAAAAGAAATGCGGCAGTCAGTACTTGGGATCTGCTATTTCACAGAAGCTGCCACCATGTCTCACTGAAGTCTGTGACCTCTTTCTGTTTCTTCTGGTCTACCTGTAAAGTAACTGCATGCTCTGAACGGGATGGGGATATCAAACTCAGCTTCACTGTTCAGTACTCTGTCAGATACTGGAGAAATGTCATGGGTCCAAAAGGAGGAAGGTGGTTTACATTTTTTGCCCTCTTTAGAATCTCAATGGGAACAGAACTTGTTTGCTTTTCATCTGTCCTTTAATGCTTTCTTTACCTGTTGCCTCTGGAATGTCTCGAGCTCAGAGAGTCTTTGCTACTTTTCTGCACATCTGAACCAAGTCGTCCCTAATCCTCATTCAAACTGATGCATTTGAAGATGTATCCAGTTCCAAATTACTCTTTTTTTTCTCCCTTAGCTGTTCTGTATTAATGGCATTCTTATAAATCATACTTTATGTGGATAATATTCCTGTTAATAAGAGCAGCTAATTAATGAGCAGGCATTTTGAAATAGAGTGTGGAGGTGGTTCCTTTGGCACCCAGAGTGACCATTTTGGTTTACGTGATGCAGTTCAGTGCTCAGAACATCCTAATGCAAACACAGTCATTCTCATCGCAAAAAAAGATAATTTTTCCGGACTTTCAAACACTCACACTGACTGCTTCTGACTCCTGTTTCAAGGCCCCGCAAGGACTTTGGGGACTGGCTGCTGTGCCTTTAGCACATGCAGTGCCTTGCCAGCAGCAGCTTTCAGTCCAGACTCCAGCCCGTCTGATCCCAAACCACCCATCCATCTACTCCCATTCTCCATTTGAGGGAAAGCCTTCCGTTCCTGGGAAAGCCAGGATGCCTTGATGAGCCACCTGGAGACAAAGCCACTGGGTGTTCCCCCAAGCCCCTCTCTTTATTTGGTCACACTTGTGCTTACTGGGAGCTGCTGGAGTGCTGGCTTTGGGAGAAGAAGGTCTGTTCCAGTTTTTCATAAAGATTCCTTTACCCCACAGAGGTTCTGTTTTTCCCGTGTGCTCACTGAAGGCATCACTGCTTGTGCTCACTGAAAGCATCACTGTTCTTGCTTTGCAGAGGATGTGGACCCATCTGTGGGGCGGTTCCGGAACATGGTACAGACAGCAGTGGTCCCTGTCAAGGTACGGGGTGATCCCAACTTTCACATTAGCACACTCCATTGATGAACTCACTTTATCATTTCTGAATTGCGCCTTAGAAACAGAATGCTCCCACGTGGAAAGTGTTTCATTGTTAAGAAGTCATGTCTGTGTTTCACAATTGTCTTTTTTAGCAAATTTGACCATTTCCCTTCGAACCCAGCTTTAGCTCTTTTCTTTAATAACACATGAGATCAATGGTGATTTTTTTTCCTCCCAAAAAGAAGCACTTTCTAGAAATTCAGTGCATTTGTTCCAGGCATCAGATAAAATTGTGGGAAACGTGGAAAATAGAAGGGAAAAATGAGAGTTTGTTTATTTAAATACTGCGTTCTAAGTTTCATAAGTTTGCGTACTAGAACAAGCAGGTTTAGGCTTTGCTCCAAGATGAGTGTGCTGCCAGTGTTCTGTTTAATTGGAATATGCAAAGAGGAAGAAAGATCTGCAGAACTTCAGAGCAGCTAAGCCACTGTGTAACAGCAATTTCACTTGTTGCTGGTATAGACTAAATAACATCATATGGAGAAGGATAATATTCCATAAACCCAGACTGCAGGAGAAGATTCCAATGATCAGGAGCAAAATTACCCAAGTGATCTAGAAGTTGCAGTTTCTTTCTGTGGCAGAGGGAAGGTTCGTGTTCTAATGCTCTCAGGCACAGGGTGGGATTCTTGGGCAGGGCCAGGAGTTGGACTCGATGAGCCTTGTGGGTCCATTCCAACCCAGGACATTCTATGACCTCCTCGGTCTTTGTTCAGGACAAGCTCAAGGCTGGCAGGAGTGTACAGGAGGTGAAGAGGTGCTCGGACTTCATCTAAGTCACACCCGAGTGTCAGCTTTTGTCACCCTTCCCGCGCCGTGCACCTCTAAGAGTTTATTGTTGTGGTTTTCAAGGGAACCCAGAAGAAACCTTGTAGGACAAAGACCGGGACATGGTCTGTAAGCACTTTGTACGTGGCAGATTTAGGTGCCTTTTGGGGGAAATGGCCTTGGCACCCAGTTTAAATAGGTTGATGGTTTCATGCACTGTGAGTAATTCTTTCACTGCTTCTGCCTACAGAAGAAGCGCATGGAGAACGCGGGCTCACTGACCACGGATGACTCCGCGTCGCGGCGCATGCAGAGCTTCCCCTACAGCGGAGGATTGTACGGGGGGCTGCCCCCCACCCACAATGAGGCAGGGTCACAGTCGCACGGCGTCCATGGGACCGCACTCATCGGGGGGCTGCCCATGCCCTACCCCAACCTTGCCCCCGACGTGGACTTGACTCCAGTTGTGCCCTCCACGGTGAACATGAACCCAGCTCCAAACCCCGCTGTCTTCAACCCTGAAGCTGTGAATGAACCCAAGAAGAAGAAATATGCCAAGGAGGCCTGGCCGGGCAAGAAGCCGACTCCGTCCCTGCTGATCTGAGCTGGGCTGAGGGAGGGTAGGAGTTACCAACTCCAGAAACTTTTCATGTGCGGTATCGTCTTTTTAAAATTTCAGTGTCCTAACAGATGTAATACCAAGATTGGAGGAGTGAAATATCCTTTAAAGATCTGTCTTCAAATGTTTTTATATGTCTGTTAAAAAAAAAAAAATACAGCTCCCATCTCCTTTTGAACCAAAATCCCTACAGCCTTTTCTTAGCCACCACTGTCCCAGAGGTCTTTATACTGAGTTTGGATCCACAAGTCAAAGGGGCAGTCACACAATTATCACTTACAGCATGACCCTGCAGGTCCATGTATTTCAGTGCTGGGCTTGCTGTGGTGACACTGTTCCTGCTGGACATGCTCACAGCAGGGCAGCTCTGTCAGGAGGAAATGTTTATGGGGCCAAGCCTTGCAGAATCCCATTGGTAGGAGTTGTAAAACTTGCAGAATATAGGTCAGCTTTTTTTTTTTTTAATTATTTTCAAAACCCCACCCATGTGGCGCATTCTCTTTTTTTTTTTAATTATTATTATTATTATTTTTAGTTTGGCTACTACTTAGCTTGTTTTAATTTCCACATAAAACACTAGAGCATCCCATGAGTCATGAGTTGAGATGGATAAGCAGCAGGTGGGTTCCTTAGCTTCGTTCCAGTGCTGCAGGATGGGGTCTGTGGGATGGATGGATACAGGGTGCACAGATGGAGGGTCGGAGCGTCCGGCAGGAATAGGCACTGTCTGCACTGTGCCATGGTGACTCCCCTGGATAACTCAGGGTGAAGTTAACACAGTGGAGTTTCTTTTAGACTTGGTGGCCCCTGTAACTTAAATAGTTTCATTTTTATTTGCAAATGGAACTTGTAAGCTTAGAGTATATGAGATTCAACAAGATAAAAAGCTGGGAGGACTGGCGTGTTCCCCACACACAAATATTTTGGCTGCTGGGAACAGCAGGTGAGAATTGAGTGCTACTGAGAGCCAGAATAGGAATTCCCAGTGGACTTGGGTTGTTGCTCAAGACCTTTAGTTCCTTGGGTTAAGATTTGAAAATGATTCACATATTCAGACATTGTGGCTGTACTTTACACAAGGTAAGGCCAGAGCTCTGTTATTCTAAACTTTTCTCTGGATTTTTGTACACTCTCTAATGCAGTTCAGCTACAAGTCACATTCCTTTGCTGTTTGGGGGATCCAGGAAATGTGCACCAAAATGAAAGCATGTACCTGGCTGTTCACTGTGTGCAGGACTACAGCTACCTGGGGAAGTAGTGCCGGGTTGCTGGGGCAGGGCCGTGTTCCAGTGAGCTGGGGTACTGGATGGTGCTGGATCAGTGCTGTGTTCCAGTGAGCTGGGGTGCTGGATGCACCAGGCCCGTTTCAGACAGATGCTCCAAAATCTGTGTGAGTTGTGCTCAGCAGTGGTTGCTTCTGTCATGTCCCTGAGGTGCCAGCCAGCAGCTGCCCAGCTCACAAGAGCCATGGCTTTAGAGACTGCTCTGTTCCCTCCCCACACCATCACATCCAGCTCAGACTACTCCTTGCGTGGATTCAGCACCTGCTCCATGATCCAGCTGCACTGCTCTGTGTTTAAGTTGCCATTGATGATTCAGCCGTTGGGCATTTGTTCTGCTTCCCAGTGCTCCTACAATAACTCAGAATCTTCCTCTCTTTAGTCTGGCCTGTAGGATTTTCATTTCCCAGCCAGTTGCTTTCTGAAGGCAATTCTTTAGGGTAAGACTAGTCAGGACAAACAAAAGTTGAGCAGGTTTTCTTCTTTTTGTTTTGGGGCTTTTTTGTTTTATTTTGGGGGGAAGGGGGCTGGGTTTGGGGTTGTTTTTTGGGGGTTTTTTTGCAAGTGGCTCTTCGCAAGATTTTTCTTGACAAGGGAAACTTCACTGCTCGTTGTTTTTTAAAGCTCTTCTCCTCCCTGACTCTGAACCAGCTCTTATTATTTCAGAGCTTAGGGGCCGCAGCTGGCCAGGAGGAGACAGGAACATCGAGGGGCTTTGTACAGACATTTGTACACTTGTGTAATATGTAATAGGCCTTTTCACACTTCTGTTGAGCTTTTTACCTGTAACCTTTACTATGTTGTAAATTAAATGCAGATTTTGCCAGGTTGGAGAGTGTAGTGTGTTCGTTCCAGTCTGCACCGGTACAGCTGAGACTGCCCATCGCGCTGTGGCTCATGGGAGGATCCTGCCATGGCAAAGTGCCCTTCTCCCTGCAGGCCTTGTCCTTGGGCTGCCTCAGGCTGCAGCTCCTAAAGCTGCCCTAGCTGCTTTGCTTGTGACCTGCTCTGCTGCCTCGTGCTGCACTTTGGCACACAAGTGACACTTACTTAACAGTGGATTTTGAACAGTGGTTGCTTTTGTTTTCCGAGTTGAGTTTTATCTGGTTCTGGCATAATCCTCTTTGTAAGTTGTACTCCAGAGCCCAACTCTGCTGCTCTCTCGTTGCCCAGCCTGCTCCTCCGACAGAGCGTGGCCTTAGGCAGGCTGCGAGCAGCATCCCCTGTCCCTGGATCTGCAGCCTGCCCTGGGCTCGCTGGGGACAGCTGCAGTGACAAATGGCAAAATGGGTACAGGTAACCACAGGGCCTGCAGTGTAGGGCTGAGAGGAACTCCCAGCTTTGCTGAATTCAGTAATATTCAGGCTATACATAAGTTTTTTCCCAATGCAGCAGCAGCTGGGGCAGGTGCATTTGCACTGCAGTGTCGACAGAAGGCTGAAGTTCACAGTTCATGTGCCAGCTGCTCACCTGCCACAGGCGGAAATAGCTGGAAGAGGTGAAGGTGTTCCCTCTGTGGTCTGACACTGTCATTTTGGGTGTGTTCATCTCCCGTATTAAATTAAGGACTAAAAGGGAGGAAACTTGAAGAATAATCTGAAGCCCTCTGCAGTGAGAATGCAGAGAGGGAAACAAAGTGGAGACTAGGTTGCAGCTGAATCAATGAGCTCAAGAAAACGGCAGTAGTGTCCAGGAACATCTGTCCTTGCAGAATTTCCTGGGTTACCACTGTAACCCCTCCTCCCTGGTTTGGAAATACATAAATAAATAAAAAGGTGCAGCATCCAGCAGGCAGCCCAAGAGCTCGATGTGAGATACCTCATAGACACTGAGGTACCAACACATCAACCCCTGTGCCAACAGGCCTGAAAGCAGCAGTTGTCAGGGTGGAGCTGAGCTCTCCCTGGGGCCCTTCAGGAGAGCAGGAATAGCTTCCAGCATAGAACAGGTGAGTGGCCAGCGAAGTGCACTTCTGCAATTACACCAAGGGCTTTGAAACCTCCGTGGCACCAGGAGAGACCACAGGACTGCAAGACAATGCTTGGGACAAGCCAAGGACCTGGGGCCGTGCAATGACTGGGGCTGGGCTCAGATGTCAATTGCCGTTTACAGTGTGTTTTTTCAAAAGCAGGCAAATACAGTCAGATCACCTGTAGGTTCTTTGATCTCAAAACTCTCAATCTAGCCGTGGTAGGTAAAGTGGGAGCAATGTTTCTGCTTTCACTTCTCAACACCACGTACAGGTCTTCACCGATAGGAGCTGTGTGGTATCACTGGGCCTTACCTGTTGGGTGTGGGAGAGGGAATATTGGAGAAAGAGGGAGAGTGTGAAGTAAGAGCCTGGAGCGAGTTCAGGATCAACAACTGTGGGGTTTGGGTTGCAGTTGTTAAATGACTCTTCCCCAAAGGTCCCGTAACCTGTAAAGCAGTAAGAGGTATCTGACATTCCGGCATCACAATTAGTGCCTGAAACTAACCCTGATGCTTCCCCTGCCTCCCTCAGAGGAGAGCAGCAGCTTTCCAGAAGCACTGGTGATGAATTTGGTTATTGTCTTTTGCTTCGTATGAATTTTCCAGAACTGATGTCCTCCTCAGAGAAGCTTTAAGAGAGAAGCAGCTAAAGAGCGTAAATCTCTGCTCTCCACCCCCTTGTACCTCACCCTTGCTGTCTCTCTTGTCATAGAATCTGACGAACATCAGGGAAAGGTTTCAAGCACAGTTGCAGAACGGTAGCGGAGGAGGAAGCCATAAATACTAAACCTTAAATACTGCCGGGGCCCACACAGGGCGGGTGTGGGCAGGCTGGCCCCAGAACGGCCCACGGGTGAGAGCAGGGAGCTGCCACATGTCCCGGAGGCTGCTGCCAGCATTCCTCCTGTTGGCACACACTTCCCACGGGGCAGTCCCCCCCCCCGCCCCTCTCTCCTGCACCCCCGGGCCCTCGGGGCCGGCCCCAACATCCCTACGGGGTAACTCCCGTGCCCCGCGGGCGGCCCCCTCCCCGCACCCGCAGCCCCCGGCGGTGCCTCGGGCGGGGGCAGAGCCGCTCCGGCCCCTTCCCGGGAAGCAGCACCCGCCCCTGCCAGCCCCTCACGCGGGGCCCCGCGCCCCGCACGGCTCCCGCAGCGGTTCCGCTACGCCGGGGCACAGCCGCCCCCAGCCCTGCAGCCCCGGACTCGCGTGTCCCCCCGTAGCTCCTACCCACGTTCGGAGGTGCTTCAAAACTAACCGGGTCTCAAAGCGGCCCGGTTGAGACCTGCAAACAGCAGGATTTCAAGACAGGCAACACCGGCAACTACCGCCTGTCTCCCACCGTTCCCTCTCAGATCTGCGTTTGCTCTAGGAAGCTCTGGCGACACAGAGCTGGAGGGGACAGGGGCGGGTGCTGTCACACAGCACAGAGCACTCATCCTGCGCCCCCTCCACCCGTACCTGGAGTCCAATACCAGCACTGTGCACTGGTTCCCTCCAGGGTCTTAGAGCAGCTGGCAAACCCAAGGCTGTAAATCACCACCTCGGATCTCACTGGCAAAGTGGCCCAGATCAGCTGCCAAGCCAGCTGAGGGAGGGAAGGCAGTGGAGGCGAATGAAGAGAGCATAGAAGAGAGTGAAGAGAGCTATTTATGCTCAGCAACTGAGGGGGAAATAATCACCCGTACCTCATCTTCAGCACTGAAACACCAAAGTTTGCTGAAGTCCAGACATTGCCACCCCACCTGGCTTTGCTCATAAGCCACAGGCTGCTGTGGAACAAAGCCGCCACAACAAGACTTCCTGAGTTACCAGCTGTGCAGACTTGCAGAAGTGTGTGCCAACATATGGAATGCTGGCAGCAGCCTCTGGAACACGTGGCAGCTCCCTACCCTTCACCCGTTGACAGTTCATGTCCACAGGGAGGCCTGGTCTTCATCTGATTTGTGAGGTTGCTCCAGCAGTCCCAGTAGAGGGGAGACAGACTACTCATTGCAGTCAGTTTGGCACAACAAGGCACTCAAAAACATTGCACTTCACACCTCAAGCTTGTCTAGAAAATTTCAAATCAGCATCACAGGGCTTTTAGTAAACATCAACAGTTTTGTCCTGGTTTCCAAGCAAGTTCTCAATGCCAAAATCACTGATTCACATGGAGTGTAGTGTGATCTCGTGCCCTCCTCCCTTCCTCTCGCTCTTGGCCATCACAGCACTCGCTGAGTACTGAGAAATCCTAAGAACATGCAGTAAACCAAAAGCCAAACACTGCTGGCAGCAGAGGCAGAGCTGTTGGTTTTCACACACTCGTTGTACTTTGTAAAATCAACTTCCCTGATGGCACACAGGTGATCCACACGGCATTCTTGCTTGCACGGCTCCAGGTCATATCTGGCAGAGTTAAACTCATAGTACAGCTGCAGGTAGTGCGGGTCCCTCGAGATCCTTTCCAGCACCGTCTGCATGGAGCAGGCAGAGCCATCAGGGACCTGGAAGGCTTCTGTCAGCCTGTACTCTTCTTCCCACACTGGGAACTCTTCATCCCGTGGTGAGGCCATCAGGTTGGCACGAGTAAGGTTCAAGTAGTAAGTCACCATATCCTGAGGGAGAGAAAAACAGAATTGAGGAGACATCAGGACAAGACTGGCCCTGGAGTGAGACTCTGGGCTTGGCTTGGCCCTCACTGCAAGCACCCCCCACCAAGGGCCCAGCTGCCCCTGACAGGGTTTCCTACCGAGATGGGCACCCGGGGACACCTCAGGTGAGAGCCTCCAGACACCACCCCAAACAGAGCCTGTTTCATAAGGGGTGAAGGAGTGGCTTTCCTCTGCTTGACTTTGACCTCCAAACATCAGAAACTTTGAGCCTGGCCTGCTTCATATCTCAGTTAGTTACTACCAACGCTGTCCAACGGCAGAAGCAAGGGCTAGAGGAGTGTTACTTCCTGAGCAAGGTTATTTCCTCAGCTGTGAACAAACTGAAGAATCAAGTTTTTCACAACTTCTGTTCTCAGTCTCTTGCCCTTTTTCTCTCTGCTCCACTGGCTCCCCAGCCTTGCACAGCACATTTTAGCATTTACTCCTATGCTATAAACATGTAAAAAGAGCAACTCTAGAGAGCTTCATCCACTACAAAGGAGGGCATAAGCACCTGTCCTCCACCTCTTGGCAAACAAGAGATGGGAAACAGAAGCGGCCCCTGCAATTCACCTCAATTCAGATCCACTCCAAATGCATCATTTTAGCAAGTAGAGGGACACAAATAATTTTTCAGATGGTTTAAAGGTTTTGGAGGGGGTCTGACAAGTCTGTTATTACTCAAAGAGTAGTTCTGTGATCCACATTATCTGGGGAGCAAAGCAAGTGTCAAAGGAAACTCGCTAAGGACATGAAGAACACCACAAAAACTTTCTGACCCTGCCCTGGGGAACTCATCCTACCAGGATGCACCGGCTGCCAGGGGCATGCTTCGACTCGCTGATGCTCTGACTAAATCTTTGTGCCAGACACGAGGCTGAAATATCCTGAGTCGGAGTCCTCTCCCACACAGCCACTCAGTCCTGTGGACTGAGAAATCCTGAGAAGCCCGTTCCGACTACAGGGGGGAATTAAAGTTGTTCCAGAGCTGCAGTGTGGTGCGCACAGGGATCCCCTACCAAGACCTGAAGGGTGTCCCGATCGTAGTCGATCACCCGAATCCCAGGGTTGTTGGCTCCATTGCTCACTCCGGGTAACGTTGTTTTCCAGGGAGTCACTCCAGGGGCCAGGAACATGACATTGATTGGAGCACCTTCACAGAAATGCAAAGCAAACTGTGACTGGAGACCTTGGCTTGTCCCACACCATGTCCCCATCACAGTGAGCACCCTGGAGCAGATTGCGCTGCCGACAGCACCTCTGTCACCAGCTCCCGGTACCGCCACACACACACAAAGATTAACACATGGAACAGTACTGGGGACTGAGCACAGGGCTGCTGCAGCCAGGAATGGGCTTTCCAATGCTGGCAAGGGCTCTTGCAGTGAGGGTGGCCAGGGAACCACACTCAGCAAAGGTGTTCACCCAGAGCACCCCACACACAGAGGTTCAGCACTGCTCCCTCGGCATTGCCCAAACCCCTCAAGAGGGAACAGGCAAGAAGCTGCCAGGCATTGAGGGGAAACAACAACATTTGAGGGTGAATGGGAAGGAGGGCAGGAGCTACAGATTATGGGTAGAGATGAGAACCACTGTTGCCTCTTGTTGTCCAAAGCACTTCAGAAGCTTTTGCTGGCTTCTTAGCTGCTTTCGGCCAACAGCCACCGAAAACTCTCATGGACAGTGATTCTGAGAGCTGGCAGAGCTGTCACACAAGTGCTTGGGTGACCGGAACGGGTACCTGTGTCACTGTAGAACATGCGAAAGCTGTCCGTGTGATGGTGCCCAAAGAACTGGGCAGCGATCACCCTGTGGTGCTTCTGCACGATTCCCAGGTACCGCTCGTTAAAGCCCCTCCGGAACCACGGCTTGCCCCGTTTCTTCTCGAAGAAGCCAGGGGGCACATGCCCCACAATGTAGACCTACAGAGGAAAGAGCTGCCCTGAGCACAGAGCCCACGCTGCCCACGGAGCACCAGCCAGCTGCGACTGCACCCAGAAGGAGCAGAGCGGGAAGAGCTTCCGGGCTGGGGAGAAGCCCAGGTTGTTTATTCGGTCTTTTTAATACCATTTCATCTGCTCTAGAGGCGTTGGTCAGTGTTTCTTCCAGCCACTGGAACTGCCCCCCAGGATCCTCCTCACCAGCCGTCTCATCATTCTGGTCATAGTACAGGTTGGTGTTGAGGACAACCATCCGCCCCCTCATCCCTGGGCCAGGCAGCTTCTCGCTGTAGAAACCTCCTTAAAAATGCAACCGACAGAGAAAGAGATGGAGGTCTGCTCACACTGGTGGCTGTGATCCTAGATCCCTTTGTCTCCACCTCTCTCTGCTCTCCTTAGCGATAGCCACAGCAGGGTCACTGCCTGGAACAGTGCTCTGACCACTCCAGGATGTGGATTTGGAGTGACTCTTCCCTGTGTGTCTCTTGTCATTCTCGTGCCTCTCCCGCTGAAGGGAGACCCGAAGGGGTACAATGGGCAGCACCAGGAGAGCACCAGGAGCTGGGCAGCTCTGGAGAGCCACAGCACTGCCTGCACCAGCTGCTACCTTTAAAGATATTTTTCCTCCCTCTGCAGGTCACCACTCTGCATTCTTTCCAGTAACTTGACCATGGCAGGAGAGTCTAAAGTATAAAAATAATTTCTCTTCTTGCAAGCAGAACTCCAAGACAGAAATCAGCATTAAAGTGGACCCTACCTCTGCAAATCCTCTATGAATACTGTTGCTCTGAGCATAGAAGCAAGGAAAATTGTTCATGGTATTCTCATATACCTCTACCCCTCCTCATATCCCCAGCATGCTCTAAACATGAGCCAGTGGCGCCAGACCTGCTCTGAAGAGAGGAAGGGAGGCATCACTCAGCCAGGGCCGCCACAGTTCTGCTGTTTGGTTGTAGATCCTGTGCTCCTTCCCAGGAAACTGATTCTTGGGGTGGAAGTCATGATTGCCCATCGCTGCATAGACCTTAATACCTGAAGACAGAGCAAAGGAGGCGCAGGGGAGGTCAGTGCTGCAGAGCTCCTACAAGCTCCCCGAGGCACTCCTGGCCTTGGGAAAAGCAGCACAGCCAAGAGCTTTGCCAAGGCCAGTCACCTTCTGTCCCCGGGGCCACACTGCCCGGGGGCACCACACGGCTCTGACCCGCCCTTGGGACAAGCCACCCACAGCCAAGTGACTGAGCTGTCACCAGCAGTAACACTCCTTGCCCCCTGCTGACACGGGTTATGTCTGAAGAATATCTTGCAGCCTTTTCTGCCTTAATGACTAATGACAGAAACCTTTCTTTTCCTCTCTCCTGAGTGAGCTCACCTGAAACGTGAGTGTGCATCAATGCTGTATGGCACAGCAGAATTGAGGCCACTGGGAAGAGGACAAACAAGTCCCAGTGACCACAGCCCTTCTGTGCCTTTCCTTGTCCCAATTCTGTAATTTCTCCATCCTGGTTAGCCCTTCCCACGAGTCTCTGTGCCCCGCTCCCCTTCTCATCCCCTCAAATCCTACCTGGAAATGTCTCTTTTATCAGAGAAGTCAGATTTGCTATTATGTGCAGAACCTTTTCTTCTCCGAGCTGCTCATTGGGGACATGGGGAGTGTCATCTCTAGAAAAAGAGAAGCAGCACAGTCACTGTCTGGGACTAACAGGGCCTGTGCTTACAGCAATGAGCAAGGCAGAGAAACTTGCCAACTCCTCTCTGTGCCTCCTAGAAAAGAACATTTAAGCTTTTGTGTGCAGAAGTCAGTGCTATGATGTTGACTGGCCAAGACGCTGAGGGAGTTTCAAGAAATCGCTCACAGGGAAAATGAGCTCCACTCCAAACTTGCCAGAGTCAAGGAGCGTTCGGATAATGCTCTCAGGGATGCACAGGGTGGGATTGTTGGGGTGTCTGTGCAGGGCCAGGAGCTGGAATCCATGATCCTCGTGGGTCCCTTCCAGCTCAGGATACTCTGTGATTCTATGATTCACTTTACCTTAAAACCCCTATGCACGAGGGTGTACGGGGAGGCTCTCTCTGCCTCGGGGTGTGTCACAGGCACTAAAGCTGCCTGGAAATATTGCAAGGATCAGCACTTTGCAATCTGAGGGCATCTGATCTGCAATAACGAAGCAGAGCTATTTGCACAACTGTGATCACCATGAAACAAGGGACTGCTTCCAGTAAGGCAGCAATCTAGGGCTGCTCCACATCTGTGTTTGCGCTAACATGCTTACGGCATTTGTAGAGGATGCTGGGCTGTCCACAAGCCCACTGGAGAGAGAGAAGAGCATTCAAAGGACCGAGGAGAATTGCTTGAGGGAAAAAGAATACTCAACATACGGTCACAAGGACCAACAACTACATCTAAGCAGGAACAGGCATCTGCATGGGACAGGCAACGGCCCTGCAAACTGGGCCAGGAGGTTACAGCAAGATGAGGTTGCACTCTCGGAAGAAAGACCATACACACCATGCAAAATAAAGCTTTTGCCATCTGTAAGTGCTATTGAGGCCTCTCATAGGACAGGGGACCCACCCCTGGAAACCATACCAGGAGAGACCATCCTCCACTGGGGAGGTTCCTCTGACTCCTAAAGCAAAACTGCCCCTTCTTGAGACAGGTCTCCCAGGTGCCTCAAAGCAGCCAGAAGAAATGCTGCAAGCCTGGTTTACAATGCTCCCCTCCCACTGCTCTGACCGGCAGCACCGGATGCACAGAGGCACAGCCCACAGCTCCTTCCCCTGGGCATCGCAGGTACTCGGAGTCACTGTGGAGTCAGACACGGCTGGACGGGATGCACAAAGGATGGACAGTGATCCTTTTGTCACCTCACTGCCACGAGCTTCTTGCCAGTGTCGAGAGCCCTCGTTGGGGTTATGCTCTCCTCCAAACCCCTGTTTTGCATTACGAGGCACATCCTCCCCGCTCCTTTTCAAAGAGGAGACCATGGAAAGAGCCCTGACACCCCACGAGCTCCGTATGGGCTCCACTGCCCTTCTCCCGCCTAGCCCCGGTGTCCCTCCAGGCGGGCCCGGCCCCTCTCACCCGGTCCAGAGCACGAAGTCCGGCCTGGCCAGGCGGTCCCGCATGGCCCGGGCGGCCGAACCGAGCAGGCTCCAGGGCGCGTCGCACAGGTAGC
>VZTA01014297.1:177864-190198 GCA_013398855.1 Mohoua ochrocephala | reverse complement strand
GTCCGGCTGGGCCGCGCTGTCGCTGTCGCTGCTCGTCGCCGCCTCGGCCGCCGCCCAGGCCTGCAGCTGGTTCTGGCTGCGCTCCGACCCGCCCGCGCTGCGCCCCGCAGTGCCCGTGGCGCTGCTTGCCGCCCTCCACCTCCTACAGCTCGGCTTTTTCTTTAGGTATGGCAGCCCCGCACCGAGGTCCCCACGCGTCTCCGGGCATCCCCCGGCCCTCGCTCCGCCCCAGCCTCCCCCCGGCCCCCCGGGTGCCCGACCCTCTGCAGCTGCCTCTCGGCCCCTCCTGGCACCCGGGGATGGGGGTGAGCGGTGCCTCGGCTGTCGGGAGGGCCGAGAGGCTCCCGGGCAGAGCGGTTCGGCCCAGCCCCGCGCTGGAGGCGGATAAAATGTGTCGATGGGAGCCACCTGTGTCCCTGCAACTGAAGTTTCCCTCCGGCTCTGCTCTGTCTCCCGGTGCTGTTGCCGCTGCCCTCGAGACAAACGGAACAGCGCCCCGAAACCTCGTCACGGCCTTGGCGCTCCCGGCAGTTCAGGGGAGCAGCGAGGCCTAGCCGGGGGAAGGGAAGAATCCAGGCAGGTGCCCTGAGGTCAATGCTGTTTTACATTTGCACTTCACCCGTGGCTGGGCATCGTGTGGCTACTGTGGTGCGTGGTTTGGGCAGGGAGAAGGAGGGGTTTGGGCATAAATCAGTGGGGTTTGTTGTCCTGTCAGGAGTTTGTTGACCTGTCAGGGCAGGGTGAGGACCAAGGTGTGTGGTGCCTTGCGTGGGGCCCCTCACCACCAGCTGGGTTCCCACACAGGTGCCTCCATGCTCTGAAGGTGGGCTGGAAGGTGTGCTGGGCAAAGGCGGAGGAGGAGGATGAGCAGAGACACATGGCCTTCCTCTCCCACGACATCAGCATGCTGCGTCTCTTTGAGACCTTCCTGGAGAACACCCCACAGCTCACCCTGCTCCTCTACATTATCCTGCGGACAAACAAGGCTGAGCTCTCCCAAGGTGAGGGATCTGGGGCCGAGGGAGGGGGCTGCGGGGGTGCAGGCTTGGGGTCAGAGTGGGCTTGGATGGGGCAGACCAGAGGCTGTCCAAGGGCTGGAGGACCCAGCAAGACACTTGTAGTGTCATTCTGCTCCCATGTCACTCCTTCCTTTGACATGTCACACTATAGGGTGGACCCCTGTCCTGCACTCGCATGCCCCAATGGACCTTTCTGGGTTTGGGGTGGGAGGGTTGAAGCTGGGTGACCACTGTGGTCATGTGCCCCAGGAGAGGCTGAGGGTCAGGTGAGAAATCAGGCGCCCTCTGCGGAGTGGGGAGGTGCTGATGTTGGTATGGGTGGAGCACAGGCCGCTGAGCAGGTGCTGTGGTGCCCTTCCTGGGGTGGGGAGCAGGTGTCGCTGCGGGGAACTGAGGAGCCCAACAACGTGGGAGCCAGCGCTCACCTGCCTGTGTGGGCTGGGGGCTTCCACGCCTGGGAGATGGGCTCTGCAGAGCGGTTCAATCCCAGCACTTCTTCCCCATCTGAGCAAGGCCAGGCACCAGCCTCCTTGTCCTCGGAGAGGGCAGAAGGCCAGGGGAGAGATGCAGGTGCTGATGCTCTGACTCTGACAGCAGCTGCTTTTTGAGCTGGGGGGGGGAAGCTCATTTTAGCAGTGCTGGGCAGGGAGAGGTTCGAGCCAGGTTGGGCCACCCCTTGGTCCCCCCTCAGCATCTTCACCTCTGTGTTTGCAGGCCTGGGGATCAGCACTGCGTTCCTGTGCGTGTCCTGGTCTCTGCTGGACTACCACCAGTCCCTGCGGTCCTTCCTACAGGACAAGTACGAGCTGAGTCTGGGCTCTTCCATCATCTACTTCCTGTGGAACCTCTTCCTCATCTGCCCCCGCATCCTGGTGGTCGCCCTCTTCGCCCTGCTCTGGCCCTATGGTGTGGCTCTCCACTTCCCACTTGTGTGGCTAGCCATGTTCCTCTGGGTCAGCCTGCAGGGCACGGACTTCATGGAATCATCTGGCCCCGAGCAGCTTTACCGGGCCATGGTGGCTGTGATCCTCTACTTCAGCTGGTTCAATGTGGCACAGGGGAGGACACTGTACCGCAGCATCATCTACCACGGCTTCATCCTGGTGGACAGCACGCTGCTGGCCCTTGCCTGGCTCTGGGGCCGGGCTCCCTCTGAGGAGCACTCATACCTCCTCCCGGTGGTCTCTGCTGCCCTACCCTGCTACCTGCTGGGGCTGGGGCTGAGGGTCACCTACTACAAGTGGCTGCACCCCAACATGCAGGCGCAGCAGGAAGGTGGCTATGACGAGGTGGATGCCAGTAGAGGGAGTGATGGGCTGGAGCGTCGCTCGTTCTTGGAACCAGACCTCGTGAACAGGCGGATGCAATGGCTGGCCCAGACCCACTTCCCCTTGTCCCAGCCGGCACAGCAGCACTTCCTGAACGGGGCTGCCGCTGTGGAGTCTACTGTCTAAGGACAGGTCCTCTAAAGGGACATGAGGGGGAGGTAGACTTGGTGGTGGTTCTCCTGGTTGTGCTTCCCAGGCTGTTATTTTGGACAGCTGGAGGAACCTGGCAGAAACCAGGGGTGATGTGGAAACACCCGATGAGTCCCGTGGCACTCAGCATGGCTCCCATGGCTGCACCTTCAAGGAAAGCCACGGTGTTTGTGGTGAGTCCAGCACATTGTGGCATATGGCTGCACTGCTGTGTCAGCTTTTCTTGTTATTTATTACCAGCTTTTTCAAAAAAGAAAAATGAAAACAAGAGCACTGGTTTATTTTCTTTGTGCCTCTCCTGTGCCTGCTGCTGCCATTGCTGTGCAGGGATCTGGGTGGCAGGGCAGGGAGAACTTGTTTCCTCCATGGTTGTGGCTATCTGACCTTTCCGTTTCCAGCCAGGATTTTCCTCCTTGTGTTAGTTTTGGTGTCAAGGTCAAAGCTCACCTGTTATCGCTGTGTTCAGGGAGGCATGGGGAAGGAGGCCTGTGCTGGGAGAGTGGCTGTAGGGTGGCTCAGGGCTTCTGGCTTATTATGGACACCCCATGCTCCCTTGGCTGCCATTCCCACCACCACTGCCTGGGCAGCGCTCCCAAGGCTGTGACCAGGCTGGAGTTGGCCACGGCCAGTTTCTCAGCCATAGGTGGCTGTTGATGTGGGCAGTAGTGAGGTCAGTGCTGTGCCAGCTCCTGGGCACAGACACCCACCACTTCCCAGGTGGGGCTGCCTCCACCCAGCTCCACTCCAACCGAGGCAGGCCCCAGAGCAGCCCCTGCCTTTTGCTGTTGCCCAGCTGGCAGCTGTGGCCTGTCCTGGCTGCCCACAGCACTGACCTTTGGCTCCTTGCCCTCACCTCCATCACATCCCTCCCAGCACCCCATCCCAGGAGGGAACCTCCACACCAGGGAAGGCATCAGGATGCAGCAGGAGGAGTGGCTGAAATGCTCTCTCACAGCTGCTCCTATAAGAAGCTCAGCCCTGCCCAGGGCCAGCAGCACCGCAGCAGAGGGTGGGAGAGGGATGTTGCCTTGTGAAAAAAAAGAAATGGGAAGGGAAAATTTGTGCAGGAAGCCCCATACGCCTCCCCTGGGCACCTCAGCAGAGCCCAGGAGCAGGTCCCTGCCCCACTGGCTCCCCAAGACTCCCCAGGGGCATGAGGGCTCTGGTGGTCACAGGGGCAGGGACTAACACGGGGACAGAGAACAGGCTGAAGCACTGACTATAGAAAATAAAGACTTTATTATTTTTTTTCCAGTTCACAGGACAGTTCCCATTACAGACCACAAACAGGCAAAGGCCCCACAGCCAGCAGCAGCCGGGACTCGCCCCTTGTAGCACAGCAAAAGAGGTGCTGTGGGCTCCAGGGGTCCTACTGCTTCCCACCAGTGCCAGCACAGATAGCTCCCCAAGGGCTGTTGGAGGCAACAAATATTAGTGGATCAGGTGGTTTTTAAAGCCTCCGTAGCTGTGTTGAAGCTGAAGGGGAGGCCAGCAGCACCCAGGTGAGCTCAGGTGCTCTAGGCCTGCAGGCTGACTGTCCTTCAGGTGTTCGGGTTTGCTCTCCCATTACCCCTGACCTGACTGTAGCTGAACTGGTGACAGAGACAGGAGAAAATCAATGCTTGGATAGAGATGCTGTTCCTGCCTCAAGAGAGACTGGAAAAGGCTTAAATTCAGCCAGTAGAGGAAAAAATAAAATAGCCAGGTCACCCCTTTATTAACAAACACAGAAATGTACCATCAACCTCCTGTTATAAAAGTACTTTACATACATTCAAGGAAACATCATATAAATATCAGTATGAAATGTCAGTGGCTGTGAGTTCCACACTCAGCTAAAATTTTACCAACATCTTAAAATTTCCCTAAAACATTTGAAGTAAACAAACACAAAGCACAGCCAGCTGCCAGGCAGCTCAGGCCCGCAGGTCCAGCAGCTGCTGCCAGTGCCTGGGCAAACCCAGCCCTTCTCCAGCATGGCTCTGGTCATCTGCTTCTGATGGGAGCGAAGCACAGGGGCTGCTTGGCCGTGCTGTTGGTGGGAGGTTAAGGCACAGGTTTTAATCCCAAAGTTCAGCCAGTTGGAGTACGAGATGTGCTCCTAACAGGCTGCTGCACGGGCTGGGACAGCTCCCAAACCTGCTTACAGGAGACCTTCGGATGGGCTGGGAACCTGCTGAGGGATGTTCAGCATCAGCACAGACTCTTCTATGACTACAACTGAGCCCTGATCCTCTGGTGACATTTCCAACCCTGGGAGCAATGAGGCTCCTCACCACAGCTCTGGCACTTAACAGGGACCCCAGAGGAACTGGACTCTATGGACCCAGCAGTAAGGGAGCTGGAGCTGCCCCAGCTGCCTTGGAACAGGTGCTAACACACCTGAGGTCTCCATTTGGTGTAGACAGAGAACATCCCTGGGTCCTGCTCCCCTTTCCAAATCCCCTGCTGAGCACTCCCGGCACAGCTGCTTTGTCCCCCAGGCTCTGCTGGGCCAGCAGCCCCCAGGGCAGCCAAACGCCTTTCCCTCTGCTGAGCTGCCCAGTGACACCCACAGCAGACTCCTCAGATTTTCCTCATGGGATGAGCAGTTAGGCTGCTGGCAGGCAGGAGCTCCCACATGGACAACGTGTTCCTGCCGCGGAGCTCCTGGGGAAATACACAGACCCAGTGTACCCTGGGATACACCTGGCAAGGAGCTGAAATGGAAAGCGGATCACTCTTGACTCCAGTGACCACCCTGGAGAAAGAGAATTGCCTTCGATTCCAATTTAATTAATTTAAAAAAAAAAAAAAAACCAAACAAAGGGAAACTGGAGCTGGTACCATGTGAAATAGACCTCCCGGGTCCAGTCCCTGAGCACGAGGTATCCAAACCCCTGGCTCTAGGCCCCTTCTGCCCCGTGGTCACTGGAGCTGGCCCAGGAACAGATGCCCGCAGGGCACAGCAGAGCCTGTGCCAAGCAGGCCCAGCAGCTCCCCCTGCACTGATGGAAATTAACCCTCAGTAATTAATGCCATGAAAGAAATGCAGCAAACACATCCCTGCCTGTATGGGCACAGCGAATGGGTCAGTGTTCTCCCTGCAGTGACAGACTTTCAGCCCAGTCTCCCGATGGTGATGCGGGGCTGGTGACCACGATCCGGAGGGGTCTGGGTGCAGCCACAGGGCTGGCTCTGCAGGAGCAGCAGCAGCGGGTTCTGGGGCACAGCACACACCTGTCCTCAGGGCACCTGCTGACCTGGTGCCATCAGGGTACGTGGGGGAGACCACCAAACACAGCCTGAGTTGGCACAAAACCAGCCCCAATCCCTAGCTGGCTGTTTCTGGCCAGGGGAGCTGCAGGTCACTGACTCCAGCCTCTATACTGAGACAGGAGCAGAAAAATCCCTCCCAAGTGCTCCATGCTGCCAAGTCACAGTGTCTTAGAAAATTAAGTCCCTCTTAACAAGGCATTTTTTTCCTCACTATGTAGTTAGGCTAATGCAAAGAATATAAGAAAATTGAATCTGATTCTACTAAAAGGAACTTACAAACAGAGTCAGGAAGGCAGAGATGAAGGTTATACCATAGCCAGAGCCTTCTCTCCAACATTCATGAGGATTTAGGAATTAGATTATTCCTAGTCCAGGCGAGGACTCTCTTCATATCTGAGCAGTTTGAGCTAGTATTTAATTAATTTAAAACACAGGTGGTTTCATTTTTCTTTACAGGGGAAATCTGTGGGATCTACAGTCCAGACCAAGACTGGAATCCAGTGATCTCCTGCTGGCTAACAGGGCTTGTGCACACATTGACTAGAAGCCACTGGGATGAACTCGGAACACCAATACTTGCCTCTACAAGGAACCACATATCCCAGAAGCATTCCCTTACCTTTATAGTTTCCAGTAATCCCACACTGAGGAAATAACATAAGGACATTGTAATAAATTAACTGTTTTGAACACCCAGGGAAGGAGAGAGGACACATTTTACAGCAATAGAGGTATTTTTGACATTTTCATTAATATTTCCTATGAAAAAAACCATAGCTCTTCGGCTTTGCAAAACAAGGGAGGTTTAAGCTCTGCCATCAGCGTTTTCCTATAAAAATAAAGTTTTGTGTTTACTTGGGTTCTACAACTAAGCTGAATAGAAAGGAGAAGGCTCTTACAAATACTTCTGCTGTTTTATGGCCCCTCCCTCTAGAGACACCTGCCCAGAGGCATTCAGCTGGCTCTGTAAGTCCCTTCTGCAGACAAGCTCTAGCTCTGCTGAGTCTAGGGCTTCTTTACAGGACACCTCTGGACTTGGCAGGGCCCGTGCTCCCGAGGAATGACCTGCTGTCATATTCCACTGTACAGTTTGCATTAGGTATGCTTTCTTCATCAAGCTGAAAAGTGAGTCCCCAAACATGTGAGATTTCTGCCCCCCCCCAGTAATGGAGAGGGCTTGCGGGAGCTGCAGTCACGTCTTTGCTCCAACTCCTTACAGGAAGTCCAACTCGAGGGCTTGGTGAAGGGACACAAGGTCGGCGTGATTTGTGATCCTCCAGAACGGCATGTTGTGCTGTAACAGAGGACAGTCAGGTTTATGCAGGGATTTTCAGCTGAGGTGGAAGCAGGCTGGGTAGAGCTGTGGGGCTGTGCAGTGTGGTGGTTCTGAGCACACCACACTCAGGATGGACCTTGGCCACATGCACATCTGTATCTGGAGCCCATCTTATGTGCACATCTGTGTGTGACAGGCACCAGCACTGTCAGATGCTCGTGATGGAAACCTTGGCTGTGAGCTGCTGCTGCACCCAGGAATGCCTGTCCGGGGCCCCCAGGAAACCTGCACAGGCGACAGCTCTGGCACATGGCAGAACGTGTGAAGCCTGCAGAGTCAAGGTCCTGACAGTCGTCTTTGCACTTCACTGCTAATTAGCACAACTGAACAACCCATCCAGGCCTGTCCAAATCAATCAAACTCTTTGCTCCTTGTTTATAATCCAGCCTAATGGCAGGTGCTGTATTGACCTGCTGCTGTACCTGAGCCCTGAATCCTCCATGCTCCTGAGAAACTGCATTATCCTGATAGTCACAGGCTATGATCAGGATACAGAACCATAGAATCATCAAGGGTGGGAGGGACCTCCAAGATCACTGAGTCCGACCTTTCGACGTGCTATGTCCAACATGCTACACTAAGACGCTGCTGACAGGGACAGCGTTATATGCAATCCTAAACAATAGTAAAAAAGGAACTTGAAACACCCAGGAGCCAGAAAACTGCCCATCCTAATACAATGGAAGATCTCTTGCATCAAAGGCAAACTCTGCTCCTGGCTGTCCTGGCCTGAAGAGTTCAGCCTTGGAACGAGAGTCCTTGTAGGCAAGGCCTGCCAGCAACTTCCCTTGGCGTTGCCCCACCTCTGCAGTCAGACCCACCTGCTTGGCTGCGACCTCCTCGTCACGCCCATCTCCAATCACCACATAAGTGACCTTCTTTCCAAACCGTGACACGATCCTCTCGAAGCAGCTCTCTTTACCTGCCAAAGACAATCCTCCTGTAAGGAGCCTCGGGCAGAGAGAAATAGAGCCTGAACAGGTCCCTTCCTCCCAGTACAGAAACACTTCTTGTCTTACTAGGCAGGGGTAGCACCCAGTTCAGCTCCCAAGGCCAGAAGCCTCGACCAGCTGAACCACAGCACGGGGCTCCTCAGCTGCAGAAATGGCATTTCCCCATATAAAAATCCCAGCTAATCCTCTGCAGATGCCACAGTGCCAGAGACTTGGCACAACCCCTTACCTATTTTTGTAGCACTATAAATATTTTCGATGGGAAACACCTCGCCCAATCCATACAGGAGAACTTTGGCAAGAGCTGGCATCAGTTGGGTGGTTGTGATCAGGATGTTCTCACAGTTTTTTCTAAAAGAAGAAAAACACTTGTAACAGCACATCTACAGGCAGCAGTGCCAGGACTGCTCCAGGCAGTCTGATCAGCTTCCCCAAGTGCCATGTGCTTTGCTGTCCTGCTTTCAGGAGGCATCTTAGGACAAGGTTTCACAATTTTTGTTCGCTTCTGGCAGAATTCTCTGTCAGAAAAACCATTTGGTGAGCGTGGGGACTTTGCTAACTACAGGTGTTTCAGCAGAGAAACAGGGGTGGAGCTCTTGCCCTCAGTCACTTGGCCTCTCGGTGCCTGTGCCAAAAAGCAGCAGTGTGATGGGGGCGGTGCCCAGCACAGTGCTGCATGCAAACCCGAGGGCGGGAAAGGGCTGAGAAAGCCTCGCGTGCACTTCCAGGTTCCATACCTGGAAGGGATGAGCAGCAGGGATTTTAATGCAGTTTCCAGCCAGGAATCTGTCAGCACTTCTATGTCGGTCCTCAGTCGCTGCAGAGCTTCCCTCTTCTGTGGGCTAAGCAGGCCTGGAAGGTAAGGAACACGTGTTTGCCTGGCGAGTCTGACACGGGGAGAGCTGTCCCCCAGTGCACCAGCTGCCTGCTCGGCAATAAATAACAGAACTGCACGCCTCTGGAAGCTGGACTGTCTCTCTCAAAGCAACGAAAGAAAGCAGCTCCCAGTGGCGTGAACGAGCCCAGACATCCATCCAGGATGACCGTGAGATCTGGGCAGACACTTTTCTGCGATTATTTCAAAGCACTTCTCAGGACACAGGCAATCAAAGGCACTTCTCTCGTACAAAGCACTCACAGGAGCAGGGGTCCCAGGCCACAGAGCAGGGGAAGGAAGTCCTACAATCATTCTCTCAGACTTTCTGCTTTCCAAGGACCCTTTCCACTTTAAGCCCTTTTACATACGTTTTTTTTAAATTCCATTCTTTTATTCCCATGTTTGTAATCTCTTTTAGACATCATTTTCTTCAAGCCTCTGGTTTTGAATTAAGAGCAGGCGGAAGTGTCAGGAGCCCATTTCTGCTCCTGACACTAAACACAGAAAGAAAGGAGCACGTGGAGCCTGTATGTCTCTCCAATTTCCATCCATGATGTACGAGCCCCCCTCACTCCAGCCTTCTGTTACACCAGTCCTCTGCAGTGAGGCCATGGAGGGACCCACAGCAGGCTGCACTGACAGCTACTTCATCATGTAGCTTTCCACAAGTCCTGAAAAACTCTGCATCCAGGTTTCCCATGTGCAAAATATGAAATCATGGTCTGATCCCTACAAGAAATCGGGTAACTGGCAGCACACCGAACTGCAGACCTATACTAGCAGATCTTTAATGCTGAAAGTTGTAGCTTTGAACACTTGGTTTTTAGAAAATATGTCAAAAAAAAAACCTATCAAGGTTTTTGTGTAGGCAAAGGGTACCCAAACCCACAACCAACCAGGCCGAGTCACTCTACCAGGTGAGCTGCTCCAGCAGCGTCCCTTCTCCAGGGATGGCAATGCCAAGATTCAGACTAAACAGAAAATTCATCTCCATTTGCTCACTATGGTTTGCATGACTGTGACTGCTTTGGAGTTGAAAGGGAAGCAAAACTAGAAGGCTTTAAGTGACTTTGTGAAGAGAGAGCAGAGAAGTCATGTCAGACTGTGGGCCTGACAGCCCAGAGGTGACCACTGTATTTCCTGACAATGGCACGACCAAAGGCAGACTTTGTGGAGACATGAATGAGACCTCCTGAGCAACACGGCAAATGAGTCATTCAGGCCACTGCTGAGCAGAGTGCCAGGCAGCCTTTCACACCAAATTAGCAAAGGGATACTATCTGCACCAAAACTTTTGCCTCTAGGACTGAGTGACCATCCTTATCTCCACGATAAATCACAGCCTGCACTGGCACACTCTTCAGTTTTGGAAGACGTACCCTCCTAGAGTCCACGGAAATTTGATCCCAGTTAGCACTGGGAGAATGGTTTACTTCTCACGTCCACACATCAGGAAAGCCAAAGCTCTGAGGAAGGGTGGAGTCTGGCCCCACAAGCTCTGTTCAGTGCTCAGACCTCGGTGCAGGTGACCACTCACCTCCAACGTTAGTTTTGTATTTGTTGTAGATCTCGCGTACCCTGCGGTAGCGGAAGGCCAGTTTCCTCATCCAGTCCACTCCTTGCACACCCACTGAGGAGCTGTGGTTTGCGTTGCTTCCTGAGCCACTGAACCCATCCGTGGAGAAGTTGTAGTTGCTGTTCCAGGAAAGCAGATGCGTTAGGTGTGCCACAGCAGCAGAACCACTGCGGCATTTCTGGCGGGGCTGCCAATGGCCTCGCTGACAGCAGCTGGAAAACACTTCGCAGAGGAGCTGCACAAGCACCGCAGCACCTGAAGAGCGGAGCCCGGCTCCTGTGGGAATGCACGCTGACATCCAACTACAGCTGCTGCTCTGCACTGCTGCACTGATACAACTCCTTTCCCATCCTCCACTACAGAACCTTCCTTTGCTCTTTGGCTGTTCACTCCTCTGCCATATGGAGCATCCTTCCCACTGACCCCCTCCTCATCCTGCAGCAATAAACCCCGCACATCTTCCAAACATAACATCCTTGCCTTTCCATCACAACTGCAGCTCCACAAGCAGATGAGCTGCTTCACCAGCTTATGACTGCAGGAAGCAAGTCCTGCTTCACCGCCTTCCCTGTATTTCTTTCTTCCTGACAGACCTTTCTCAGACTTTTTCATGAGCCAGTTCAGCTCAGTACAAAACCTACCTCACCCTGTTTGATAGTGAGCACCGCAAGCTCTCAGGGATGCAAACCACCGGGGGACTTTCAAAGGTCAAGATCATGGAATCACAGGATGGTTTAAGTTGGATAGGATCTTCAAGATCATCTCATTCTAAACCCCCGCCATAGGCAGGGACTTTTCCCACTAGATCAGGTTACTAATCTAATGCTGTCGTGAGATCTGAAGTGTTGGTTCTCCATTCCTCACTTGTCCTTGAGCACAGAGGCAGCATTCAACAGTGGACATAATTCACAATATAATTTCAAAACTCTTAATGCTTTGTAGGTCTTCAAAGAAATGTCCCCCAGCAAACAAACACTTTGCCAGGTTTCATCCCTTGCACAATGCTGACCTCCATCCCTTAACCCCATCTGCATTTGAAATCTTCACAAAACCTGATTACATCAGCAACACATTTCCTGCATTCATCAGTACAACACCTTAGATCTTGGCCATTGTCATCAGACGCCACATCTTCTATGTGTACCTGGTCACACTCCTGTTAAAGACAAAAAAACCCCAAAAGTAAAGTCATGTTGTGCTAATCCAGAAACACTGAAATTTGCAGATTAATGAAACTGTGATAGAAACCAATCTCTTCACACTTCCCAACAGCAACAAGCCATGCTACAGTGCCTCCACAAACCCACAGACCTTCCAGTAGCTCCTCTGCCAGTACTGGGTTCTACTTCCCAGCCCCTACAGGTCCTTGCCCAGCCTTCGATCTGAAGTACAAGACAGGACTGAAAAAAGCACATTTCTATGGCATTTTGAGTTGTCTGCTGTTAGGGTTTTTAGGAGCTCCCCTTTTGTTTCCCCTTTCTTTTAAGGAATTTTCCCCCATACATGTTATCAGAGGACATTGATGGTCGGATACTTAAGAGAGACAAAAGACCCCAGCCACAGGGGTGGTGGCCCTGATGGCTACTCTCTTTTGCTTGGGGTTTTCTCGTGAAAGGCAGGGATGCCGCGAGATTTGAACTGGGAAAAGGGGGTCGGGGTGCAGCCCCGGGCACTCTTGCCCTCTCGGCGTTCGGAGAGGTAAGGAGCTGCGGTCGCTGTGGGGAGGTCATCATCATCTGCAGGATCCTGCCTGCTGCTGCCTTTCCTTCTACCGGGAAAACCCCGGGATCCCCAGCCCGCCTCTCCCTGCCCCGCTGGGAGCCGGCCGCTGCTGCCC
>VZTA01014297.1:132360-177275 GCA_013398855.1 Mohoua ochrocephala | reverse complement strand
GTTACCGGCACCGGGTTCTGGTTCTGTTTGGTGTTACCGGCACCGGGTTCTGGGTCTGTTTGGTGTTACCGGCACCGGGTTCTGGTTCTGTTTGGTGTTACCGGCACCGGGTTCTGGTTCTGTTCGGTGTTACTGACACCGGGTTCTGGTTCTGTTTGGTGTTACTGACACCGTTATTGGGATGTGTTTGCCCTGATAGACATAGATCAGTAAAGAACTGTTACTCCTATTTCTCATATCGTTGCCTGAAAGCCCCTTAATTTCGAAATTATAGTAATTTGGAGGGAAGGGGGCTACATCTTTCTATTCCAAGGGAGGCTCCTGCCTTTTTGGCAGACACCTGTCTTTCAAACCAAGACATCTGCAAAAAAAGAACTTCAACACTCACTGAATAGGTTGGACTCAAAGCTCACTTGTCACTTGAAACCCTTCTGCTATTTCAAAAAAGCAAACAAACCAAAACAAAAATACCCCAAAACCACATTATCAGGTCAAGCATTGCTATTCCATTTTCTCAACATGGGTCAATAGAGCCACAGCAGTGTGGTGGCACTGCCATGGCTCTAGTGCTTAGTGCAGCTGATTTAACTCACTAAACAACACCTACGGCAGTACGTGTTGTGGTTGAGCACACAGCTAACACATCAATCGACATCGACTTCCCTTCCAGCACAAGAGACTATTTGGCATTTTCATTTGTTTTTTGTTGCTTTTTCCCCTGAAGCAGGGATGTAACTCATTACCACCTTTGCAAAGTTCACTGCTGCCAGTAGTCACAGCCACAACGGAAATATCATTTAAGTCTCTGTTTGCATCAACAAAACCATCTTGTTTCTCCATGACGTGCATCAGTGATACACCTACAACTAACTGGTCCCTGTTCATATTCAGCCTTCCTAAGCCTTAAATTAGTGCTGTCAATTCTGCAAATTGCATTGAGTGGAGTTACATCAAAGACAACACGAAAGAAAAAGGGAGGGTGTTGTGCGTCCTCCATGGGTACAGCCTGCTGTTCTATGCAGCATGTCCTTCGAAGTTGTTCCACAGCCAAAGTCACCTCCTGTATTCTGTCCTCGACTTAGTCACAGCCCTTGAGAACTAACATCCTCAAGACTGCCTTTTCCTCACATCTCTGGTCTCCATTTCAAAAGAATATCAGTGGAAGCAAAGTGCTCACCAGTCCAGAAATGCAAATACAGGATGGATCAGACATCACTCTTTTTTTTTTGGTATGGGTTCAAGCAGAAATCCAGCAGAAACTGAGAGAGCTCCTGACACTAGAAGGCTGCAGAATGCCTGTCTCAGTTAAGAGTGCACCCCTGATTTGGCTGTGCTTACAACAAGCAATAAGAGGCTCTGAAACGCAGAGCCCTCACAAACAGGGCAGTGTAATTCTGACACGGTAATGTGGAGTTCTGCCTTTCAAACACATTTGCCATGTACCTCCAAGTCATTGAAAAACAAATGAGTATCAGCAACTTCAAAAATCATCTCTTCCATGGACAGACCTGAGCCGATCACTAGAGTTGGATCCTGGAAATACACAAAAAGAAAATGTAAATGCACTGTGGATACAGGCAGAAGGGAATTGTCATAAATCTCTCATCTGTTAACTGCACAGAGTTTTCCACTGTGCAGGTATATCAAACCTGGCATAATTCCAGCTACATTTAATGGTGTGAACTACAATTTCCCTAATATTTTAAACAACTCAATTAAAAAAAAAGAAAAAAAAGAAAAATCCACATTCTGATAATACATTGACCTAAAATGCAACAAAACACTTCAGTGCTCCACAGGAGAGACTGATGCATTTTCACAGTCAGCACATACAAAACGTTCAAAAATCTACAATGTATTTTGAAGGAGAAAAACCACTTCCTTTCCCTATGTGCTAGGACCTCAGTAATTCCCAGTGAGGATAAAACCAGTTTGACAGACTTGCATTGTAAGAAGGGACATGTTGGTGGATGTCCATCTCCTAGCTCTGTATAAAGCCAAATTTAGTTCTTTCCCTGCCCCAAACTGCCAACAAATTAGAAGTACCACCTTATAGAGTTAAAAAAAAAATCTATTCTTTTACCAAAGACTAACATTTAATTCCGCATGACAGAAATGGGTTTTCTTCCATGGAAAAGACAGTATTACCTTGCCATATTTTTGAGCGTAAGACCCTGTGAGAAGGGAATGGAAGATGATGATGGTCTCATCCAGGTCCCAGAGAAATACCCGCTGCAGAGAGCACAAGAGCAGGTTAGAGCTATTCCAGGCATTGAACTACAATACAGGAGCAACTTTTAGAGTTAATTTTGTGGTTAGCTGCAGTATGCTTTAACAGGTATAAACAACAGTTCTCATCTTACAGGCTGAACACATTCAGCTCTTCAGTTTATTGCAGCAGAGTTTATTTACTGCCACAGAAGTACACACTCAGACTAAGGCTCTTTGGTCAAACTATTTCAAAAGCTTCTCTTGCTTTTATAGTTATAAAAGTAAAGCTTAGAGTAAAAGCTTATAGTTATAAAAGTAAAGCTTAGCTAATGAACTTTAGAGCCCTGCTGAGGTAGAAGTGTACTTCCTGTGATCTGGAGAGCACCAGGTACATGCCCTTGGTGTATGTCAGAGAAACCTTTGTTATATAAATAAGGCAATGGGCTGCCATGAGCAATGGCAGAGTTTTGGTACAGAAGGACTTTGATATTGAGAGCTGGGCCAACATGTGGGGTGGAATAACCCCTCACACCAGTCCAGGCTGAAGGAGCTGGAAGCCAGATTGGACACCAGTACAAGCCAGTAGCACTCTCTCCCTGTGGATAAGATGACCTTCCTGCTGGAGTGTGCCACGTATGCCAGAAAGGAGGTGCTGTCTCAACCCAGCTGGCACTGGAAAGGTTACCCCAGATTGCATCCCTGGTCCCAGAGATCTGTGAGGAAATGAGAGTTGCCAGCAAAATGCTATCGAGATGGTCAGCAGCCCAAGAGGAGAGACTAGGGAAACTGGGATGGCTTATTTCAGCAAAGAGGAGACTAAGAGATATCTAACAGGAGACCACAGCTAATTGAAAGGGAACTTCAAAGGAGATAGAGACAAATTCTCAACAGTTGGCAGATGGAAAATTGCTGTGGAAGAAGAAGGGGAAACTTGCAGCATAGGAGATTCCAACTGGAGACAGAAAACCTCCTTCCCTGGGTGGATGTAGTAGTGCTGGGACAGATCATTAGGTATAGGGTCTCACTGTCTAGGTACAGCATCTTCGGCCTTGGAGGCTCTCGTGGCTCAGGCAGACAAAGCCATAGCCCCAGTGCTGGGGACAGCCCTGCTCTGAGCATGGGGCTGTCGTGGAGACACCTGGATGTCTCCTCAATGACACCACTAGGATTCCAAGACCTGTGTAAGGGATGCTTTGGGTTTGAAAGGGACTTTGAAAACCATCCAGTTCCAACCCCTCAGCCATGGGCAGGGACACTTTCCACTAGTCCAGGTTGCTCCAAGCCCCGTCCAACCTGGCCTTGGACACTCCCAGGGATGAGGCAGCCACAAATTGCCTGGGCAGCCTGTGCCAGGGCCTCCTCACCCTCACAGGGAAGACCTTTTTTCCTAATATCTAATCTAAACCTATTCTCTTTCAATTTGAACCCATGGGGACAGACCTTTTAGTAGGGCCTGTAGTGATAGAACAAGGGGGAATGGTTTTAAACTCAAAGAGAGTAAATTTAGACTAGATGTAAAGAAGACATTTTTTACAATTAAAGTGGTGAGGCACTGGCACATGTTGCCCAGAGAGGTGGTGGATGCCCCGTCCCTGAAAACATTCAAGACCTGGTTGGACAAAGCTCTGAGCAACCTGATCTACTTGAACATGTCCCTGTTCATTGCACGGTGGTTGGACTAGATGGCTCTGAAAGGTCTCTTCAACCCAAACCATTCTATAATCCCCTTCCATTTCCATGGAGACGGAATGAAAAAAAGGGAGGAAAATTTTCACCATCACACTTATTCTGCAATGCTACCTGTAGAAAAGAAGATCACTATTTACCTCCAGTTCACTGTCCTGTGAGGAGGAGGTATCCGCTTTCCTCTTCCCTCTGTTCTTTCCAGGGATGTTTTTTCTTGCTTGCTCATCTAACTCTTTACTTGCTGTTGCTCTTGGTAGCAAAGGGCTTGTGGATGCATCTCCTGGAAGAAAGAAATCACACAGCTCTCATCCCCTCATGTCTCAAAACAAACACCAATACAGCATTGGCCACAAACCGTCTTAGCAAAAAAGGTAAGACATTACTTTACTATGTGGACGCAGTAGTAGTTGAACCCTGATTAGAACATAAGCCAAGAATTATTTGTCCCATCATTTCAAAACAGCTCCGTCTCCTCAATTCAGTCCCCCACGACTGAGCTATTGCCTGCAGAGCAAAGCCGGAGCAGAGCGCCCTCCATCCTAAGGCCCGGAACCCCACAGTCGTTTCACTACCCTGGAACTACTTTATTACTCAACTGTTTTATTTAATAGACAGTTGAATATAAAAGAGTAACAGCGATCATGCTGGCCCTGGAGACACAGCCTTGGCCAAGCAGCATGGCCATGACTGATGGGGACACAAGAGGGAGCCTGTTCTGCTACTGGTAAGAACACCCTTCCCAGGGAAAGAGTACACCACCTCCGTAAAAATCACTAATTTTGATGTGCAGAGCATAAGGACCATGATGTGAGATATTCTATGAATCCTTTATTACAGCTCAGGCAGAAGAATTAACATCCCAGACATCTGCCTAGCTAGTTCCAAAATAGGACCAGACCTGTAGCAGGAAGGCAGAGGGCACAGGGGGCTTGGAAGAGCTTTAATTCAGTCTGGGGCCCGAAGATGAGACACTGCAATTCCTATGAAAATCAGTGCAAAATAGTGAACCTGGAGAATTCCCAAGCTAAGAAAATGGCACTGAAAACATCAACAACTGGGCCATTCCCATGACCTTGAAATAACAGGTCAGTTCCTTAGGTTTGGTTTTCAGCAGCAAATGAGAACTAATTCTCATGAATAAATCTGCTGTTGCTCACCTCGACTAGAGGGCAACTGTTTCCTGAAAGAGGGAAAGTGCTTGGAGCACCACACTTCTTGATGTACAACATCACCCACGTCGATAGCATACCGTCAGGTAAAGGGGAGAGGGGTTTGAACTTCACTGAGCCCCAAACTACAGATTTTTATGCTTGGCTCACTGGCAGCCACCCATCCCTGCTTGCAGGTTGTGTGACTGAGCTGGAGGACTTGGCTGAGCTCAGGTACTCTTGATGGACCTGGGGAAGATGGATAAGGCAAAGTGCTGCAAAGGCAATCACTAATCACCTCCCCCAGTAGGCTGACACCCAGCCCCTCTCTGAGCAAGACCCACCCTAGAAACCAAACCCCACACATCCACCTCTTCCTCTACTTCAGTTTTTATTGCTGAACATGCCATTATATAGTATGGAAAATCCCTTTAGTCAGCTCATGTCAGCTGCCCCCGCTGCATCCCCTTCCAGGGTCTCGTGTATCTCAAGCCTGCTTGCTGGGAGTGTGGAGGGGAGAAAGCCCTGACCCTGTACAAGGATTGTTCAGCAGGAGCAAAAACACTCTGTGTTATCGGCACTGCTTTAGCTAGGCATCCAAAGCACAGCACCAGAACGGTTGCTGGGAGGAAAGTTTCCTCCAGCCTGGCCAGATCCAGGGCACCAACAAAAATGACTGGGAATCTGGATTTTTTTCCCCCCAACCTTCGATTCTGCAATAGGCAGCAGATTTCAATTTAAAACTGCTCAACAACACAGGAACAATCTCTTAACTCCTTGTGCAAGACACCGGAAGAAAGCACTAAGTTTTCGCTCTTGTCCTTGATAAATTTAAGAAACTCTGTTTTTTAAGAAACTTTAGCCTACGCTCCTGAGGGTGGGACACAACCCAGCACTGGTGGAAATGACCAAAGGTGTGACTTCTCTAGAACAGGCAATTAATCCTTTTCAATACACTTTCTACTTCCCTTACCAGCTCAAATCTTCTCTACCAGACAAGTGCCAGTGACCGACTGCTCTGCAGATGCAGATGTGCCCACAGCAAAGCACGGCAGAGCAGCTGTTTACAATGATGAGGCGGAGGAAAGGAAAGCATGTACTGCTGGGCACATCAGAGGCCAGCTCAGTGAGAGGGGACGGCTGAACCACAGCTCTTGAAAATGCAGGAGCAGTCCCAGAGGACTCCCGTAACTGGGACGGGCAGCTATGTCATGGCTGCCAGGTACTCGGAACACCTGGCTGCAGGAGAGAAAAATGCAGCAGGAGCTATTGAGACTGAATACAAGCAACTGCCCTGTAGCCCAAGTGAACACCCAGTCCCCAGCGAGCTGCTGCTGGCAACTCTTCAAGTGACCCCTCGCACTCCCTCTGCCTAGGGCACACAGAGTACGTGGTAGGTGTCCCGGAATCGCAGCAGTAGAAGGCTTCTGATACATAAATAGGGCTGGCCCACCATAATACTCTGCACACCAGTGAGACCAGTCTGACAAGGAAGGCAAGTATCCCATCTGGCCCGGCATGAAATGATGCTGCGGGTACCCTTTGGAGATGTTTCCCCACACCTGCCCCCTGCACTGTTCAGCAGAGGTATTTTGCAGCCGTCCTTTACAGACCCCGCCTCACCGGAGGAAGGTCTCTGCACCGCCCGTGCCGGCACCAGGGCATTTGGTTTCTCAGCTGGGTACGTGGTCGTGGCTAATGCCATGCTTTCCGTGTTGCTGTCTGCTGGTGGCACCACTCCGAAGCCTGAGCTCGGGTAACAGGTCTGGTACTGACTCTGGCCAAGGATCGTGTACGTAGGATACTCCTGTTGGAGGAAAGAGTTAGTGATGGTAGGACACCTCATTCAGAAAACACTCTGAATCAGGATGACTTTTGTATTAGAATATCCTGTCCAAGAAAAATCCCAGCAAGAGCACAGTCTGACTTTATGCTGTTTAATTCTGCACACGCAAGACATTCCCAGAAAGGGCCGAGAGCTCTAGCTGCCCAATGGCCCCTGCACAGGCAGGTTTTGCAGAGGAGACCAGCGATCACAGGGCCATTCCTCTGCTTCCAGTGTCTGCAAAAATTAATTCATAATGAATGATGCGATAGTAACAGGGGAGTTGAGTGGATGCCAAGACATCAGTGCGCTCTGTGCTCTGGAATGTGTGGCTTTGTCTTGCATTTGACTTCCTGGTATCAGATGTACTGACAGTGACAGAAAGTGACCTTGGGCCTCACTGAGGGCACAACTACAGGATAAATGGCCCTTACTCATGTCCTGATTTCATCGAGCAATAATTCTGCATGCTGTGCTGGAAGGTATCCATTTATGAAAACTACTTAATTCATTTAGGAGATCACTGAGCACCTGGAGCTGTGCTTGAGGATTTTAACTTCTGCCACTGACAGTAAAAAAAGCAGCAACCCCAAATGTCACATCACACTGTTCTGGTACACTGTGCTCTCCTGATTTCCTTGAAGAGCAGCCTGGGTTTGTGAACCAGGTACCTTGGTCTGATATACTAAAAGAAAATCTTTTTTTCCCCTTACGGTTCCAAGCAAGCTTATGCTTAAAAAGCAACAGCGTTAGCACAGAAGGATTTTTGTGCATCCATTGCATTTCCCACACTTCCTGTATTCTCCTTCTGAAAAGCTGGACACTGAAGGCTTGCTTTATATAACCAAGTACTCAGAGTGGCAGTTAACCACCCACAGAGGTAAAAGGCAGGGGGAAATGGTCTTTGCTAGCTTGCAGGGCTGTTTCACTTTGTTCTAGTCTACCATCAGAATGCACACCCTACTCTACTGGGTTGGTGTTCTGTTTGTGTACAACCTCATTTCCTATTCTTGCTGAGGGAGAACAAAGGCGTCCAAAAAACATCCACACCTAATCCTCCTCCCTGTAGGTTTAGTCCTCAAAATAGTTGAATTGTTTCTTCCCCTCCATCTCTCTTGCAGAGATCTCAGTTTTAAGACTCACCTCACAATCTGCAGACGAGGCAACCGCTTTGAACAGATGAAGTGAGTTTGTTGCAAAGGCCAAAGGGAGAAGCATCATGGTCAAAGAGACAGAGGGAGTGATTTGGTGACTCTGAGTTACACACTGAGCCCCACAATTCCAGTACCACTGTGCTCCATTTGAAGTGACATTCCCATGTTAGTTTTGAGCCACGTGTTAAACAAAGGTAAAGGAGATGGGGCACATAAATTTACCAAGGAAGTTTTACCTGTGAGATGCTGGCTACTGCTGACGTGGAAATATTGACAACAGTTGAGGATGTAGAGACTGGACTGGCATTGGTAGTTGATGCTGTAAAATTGAGAATTACTGCATTAAATATTCTAGAAAAGCATAAGAAATGAGAAGTTGTGAAATAAATACATACTAGGCAAATGTGCAAGCATTTGTGCTTCCAGCAGCACTCTGCTACTAACAGCCACGAGAGGATGGGGACGTATTTTGACACTAGTCACATTTCAATTGGGCTTACAGGGAAGGAGAGACAGTACATCTTTAAAAACAGTCCTTTCAAATGGTTCAGAAACCTTTTCCCTCCAGGTTGCTAAGCAATTGGTGTAGAATTAAAAAGGTTTTACATCTTTACTACATAAGACAACAATGAATCAGAATAAATCAAGAAAAAGGACATGAATGTGTTTAAATCAGTTCTGTTACAAAAAATCTCTGCATCAAACTTAGCATTTTTAGTCTAATTAGATTTAAAATTTAAGGAAACATTAAGAATGTTTCAAATAGTAGAAGAAGAGTGTTTCCTGCTGGAGAAAGTGAACATCTCTCCCAACATCCCTGTGTCTAGAACTGCTTTTTGGATGTGACTTTCTGAAATAATTTGTCAACAGCTCATAGGACAAATTCTTAGAGATGTGTAGTTGCTAGTATCAACTTGAAGATGTTTCATAGCCTTCATGTCACTGCATTCAGCTGTCCCAGAACACAGAAAAGGCTGCTAGAGCAACACGTGGGAATGCCAGTCATTCAGCAGTTTTTGGGGGGTTGCCAACACAGGGCCGCTCCATTAAACAGTCCTCAACATGGGGTTTTGGGACTCACAAGGATAACAACAAATAATTAAATCAGCATGAACAAAACCAGAATGTACAAAACCAGATGCCACCAAGAACTATTTTCTTTTCTAAACCACCTTTCTCTGCACACAAATAAAACCAAAAAATCCCTTTTAGATGCTTATGTAAAGACTTGCAGAAATCCACAGTATATCCCTACTTTACCATCGCTCTGAGAAAAACCCTCGTTTTCTGCAAATACCACCATGCAGAATTCACCCCAAGAACTCAAGCTTCTGAAGGCTTCAGTCCTGCTGCCCCAGGGAAACAGACCCACCATGAGCTCTTAACCAGTGTGCGTTGTGCTATGGTAAGCACCGATACTACCCGGTGCCTCCCGGAAAGAGGAATGGATCCAAAATAGGCCTCAAAAAAGGTAAGCGAACAAAAGAAATAGATCTTAAAAGATGTGTAGAAATACACAGTATTTACAGGAGGTGAGAAATATGAAGGGTGTCATCTCTGTGGAAGCAGGAACAAAGGGAAGTAATTAGCCCCAGAAACATTTAGAAAAAGGCAAAAGGGCTGCACTGAACAGCAATAATGGCAATGAAGACACCCAAGGACCTACAGTAGCTCCACAGCTACTTGAAGCCCAGCTGTCAGAGCCAAGGAACCTGTCACAGACACTTCTCATAAGCAACTGCTCGAAAACAGGGGGCAGTTTCCAAATAAAACTCCTTCCAACTACACATTATGGAAACTATCAAGGCTCTTATCACCATAAGAGAAGGTCCTTTCCTAGGCCCCCATGAAATCCAGCTCTCCAGAAAAGACCCTTGCTAACTGAACAAACCTGCCATGCAGCCGGGGCAGAGCAACTCTCTGGAAGACAGATTGTTACACCACTGCTCTCACGACTATTATGGAGAGGAAACAGAAAGTGATTCTTATCTGTAGTGCTCTGCAGAGGCTACTTCTCCACTGAGACTGATTACAGAAGTTAAGAAATGTGAAAAAAGATTTCAAGGTTTGTCATTCCCTCATATGAACTTCATTGTTTATCTTAACTCTGGTCTCCCTCCAACACGTCTTTTTAATAATCCTGTACCTAAACAGTGCTACATACCAGATTTTTTCAAACTGTTTCCACCCCATGGATGAACCAATTCTTTCTGCACTGTGGGCCACTTCCTATTACCTGCGAATGGGCCAGAACCATGCAAAAAATATTTGGCACAGATTTGCCAAACACGACTTCAAGGTCTGAGGTGTAAAAAGACCAGCAACCAGTACTGCATTAAAGGTGCCGTGACCCTTTTCCTCTTTTCTTTATCCCCCCCTTCAGACCTCATCCTCAGACATTACATCCCTGCCTCCCCTACCTTATTAATCCCAATCTGCTCTGCTTCAATCATTTTCAAAGAGCCAAAACCAGAACCATGCACTGAAATTCCCCTCCAGTGGGTCAGCATCATTGTCCAACTGTGTCTCACCCTGCTGATTTGAGTGGAGAGAAAAGACAGATATTCCAGGGATTGCTATTAAAACAACTCTGTCCATCCTTCTGGCTTCTGCTCGTCTCCCTGGCACCAGCCCCTGTACTGACCTGACCCCTTGGTGGGCTGCTTGAGAAGGAAACACAGCAAATCTGAAAAAGGAAAAGTTTCCTGCCAGACTGCAAAAAGATTTTTCCAAAAAGTAACAGCATTTGCACAATTGGAGTGACTTGCACACTTGGGGGTGACTTGTGCACACTTTCAGAGAGCAGCCTGCAGGGAAACTTCTCACATCGCACATTCTCCCAGCAGCCCAGATTAAAATGCATCTCCTGTGTGAAAGCCTGACAAGGCTGGGGTTGTGCGGTTTGCAGAAGAGAAGGCTCCAGGGAGACTTTAGAGCCCCTTCCAGCATCCAGAGGGGCTCAGAGAGAGCTGGAGAAGGACTTTGGACAAGGGATGGAGCGACAGGATGGAGGGAAATGGCTTCCCACTGCCAGAGGGCAGGGTTAGATGGGATATTGGGAAGGAATTCTTGGCTGTGAGGGTGCCCAGCGAAGCTGTGGTTGCCCCATCCCTGGAAGTGTCCAAGGCCAGGTTGGACGGGGCTTGGAGCAACCTGGGCCAGTGGAAGGTGTCCCTGGATAATCTTTAAGGTCTCTTCCAGCCCAAACCAGTCTGTGATTTTATAATTCTTCTACAGAGCGAGCCCTGACATGGGTCTATCACCTCACCAATCCCCAGGGATCCACCAGTGATGTCCTGCATGGAACATCACTGGGAAATCTGGCAGGGATCATGTTGTGTAGAACCATTCTTGACCCTTGGCAGTCAAAGCTGGTGCCGTAAGACACATTAAGTCATTCTGCTGGTGGGAATAGGGCAAGGACAGTTATACTGGAAGGAAGGGAGTATTTCCAGTATTGCTTTCCTCGTGTTATGAATGTGGAAAGTGAATTAAGGATAACTATTACACTAGGCCATTGACAGTCACAATAATGCAAGCTGAAGAAGTACCATGACACACCACATGACTTTCCTCGGTGAGAGACATGCTAAAACCCACTCACTGCTGATTTTAAGAATTATCCTCCTTTTCTTGGCTTTTATGAGGCCCCATCTGGTTATGGTATTCAGTTTGACGCCTCAAGCACAAGAAACACGTTGATAAAATTCAGTGGGTCTGGTAAAGAGACACCAAGCCAGTCAGGGATCTGGAGAACGTGCCCTGCAAGGGGCATTTCAGGGGAGAGGGACTGTCCAGCCAGGAGAGGAGGTGGCTTTGGGGACCTGATGCAGCCTGCTGGTACCTGCATGGACATGAGTGAGAGGACAGACACAGGCTCTTTCTGCAGGTATACAGCAGCAGGAGGAGAGAAATGGTCAGAACATGAAAGAGGGAAAGCTCTGAGTTGACAAAAGGAAAAAAGTCTCATCATAATGACAGTCAAGTTCTGGAACCGGCAAAATTTCCATCCTCGGAGGTTTTGGACACACAACTAGATAAAGCTCTGAGCAACCTGCTTCTAAATTCTGTATCAACTATTCTTTGAGCAGGAAGCTGAACAAAAAAATCTCCTTAAGTCCCTGAATTATTCTGTGAAAATATTCCACAAGAAATATATTGCGAATTCCTGAAATGCTTTATAAAATCTTCAGAGAAAGAGACAAATTTTCACAATTTGTCACCAAAACATAAATGGCAAAAATCCAGCCTAAAGAAAAGGTATCAATTTGCAAATATGTGCCATAAGCAACAATATTCCATTATTCAGCTATCTGGCACATTCATTCCTAAAAACTGCTGTGGAAGCTGGTGAAATTCAGCACCCGCCTTCTTAGATGTGGCCCTTCCAGCAACTATAATATTTGCATGGTAGCGCTGTACTGAGAAATTCACTTCCTAGCAGATCTACCAACCCAGTGTGTGTAATATGCAAGAGCCATCTACCTCCAGAAGGAATTAAAAACAGATGTTCAAAAATCTCACTTCAGTCAGCATATTTCCTGACATCAAGCTGAAGACCACAAACAGAGAGAAATGCAAGAGCATTCCCAGTAAAGCATGCAAGAACACAGCATTTAGTCTCCTTTCCCCTTCCCATTTGCTCTTCACCCTGTTCAGCCCAGCAGCATGGCACCAACGAGCCAGCCTGGTGCACACACAGGGTATGAGGCAAATACAAACCCAGACAGATACAGGCACAAAGGAAAAAGAGGCAAAGCATGAAGAAGCATGCACAAACCAAGGACAAGCGTGCAAGCCTCTCTAGTCTGGTATCTGGACTCGGTTAGGTGGAGAGAGATGCAGATAAAAACCATGCCAAGTTACCTTCAATGGAATAAGAATAATGTGCTGGGCTGGGCTGGCTTGTGGTTAACCCTGTAGTGCAGGTAAGAACACTGTGCTGACTTGTAGATGGAGTCTGAATTAAACCACTTTCAGGTTTCATACCTGGCCACAGTGCACCTGAATCAGATAAATTGGACCAGTTACAAACAAATATGCTGGGACCAAACAGCATGCTCCTACCTCAGATTAAGATTTTGCTCTTCACAAAAGCAAGTAACAAATGACACATGGAAAATGTTTCATTTCGGCAATAGCAAGCGCTGACTGTCAGGCTGTGCAGGGATTAGAGCTGGTGACAAATGGCTGAAAAAGAGAAAATTAAAAGCACCAAGAAGGCTAATTTGCAAAGCTTTTAACTAAAAATCTGCTTGTATCACTAAGATTCACTGCCCATGCAGATAAAGGACCTGCCAATCGCTGTGATTTTGGGCTGAGCTGCACAGCACTGCACGTGACATCAGCTGTTAACATAGTGAGGCCAAAGCTGGGATCTGTGAAGGCCAAGCTCAATGCTTCCACTACTTCGCTGGGCTTTGGGATGAGTATTTTAAAACAAGCCACAAGTCAGTAATTTTCCTATACTGACAACAACAAATATAGAGCTAAAAAAAAAATTGAAAATCCGAACGTTTCTCCCAGATTTCCTGTTGTTTTGGAACGCTTTTGTAACAACCCTGGGCACAGCAGACAGAGCAGAGTGACTGTAATTATGTGTACAGGGCACACTTAGCATGTGGTTCAGCTCAGGTGCCGTGTTAAGATCGAGGTCTCTGCACTGACGAGTGCCAACAGTGTCCAACTGAGGCAGCTCGGCTCAGGCCTCACTCTTCAGGGCTCTTCAGGCTTTCATTTGAGTGTCTCCAAATCTACAGCCAAAGTCAAAGACAGTTCTCCCTGGCCCTGGTTAGAAAGCAGAAATATTTTGAGAGGATCCACTTAAAAACAAGCAGGAGTGTGCAAAGCAGACGGACAAAGAACATTTGGAGCTAGACAGAGTTCAGGGCCATCAGAAAGACCACCCTCCTCCTTTTTAAACACCCCAAAACCAGTACCAAGGCTGAGGAAGCCACCTGCAGCCCTTCATCCACTCTAGCAGGATTGAGCCATGGGCTATGGGCTCTGGGTTTCTTACTTAGAAGACGTGGGAGACTCCATCGAGCTGGACATGAGCAGCAGCTCCAAGAGGTTGCTCCATGCCGCGGCTTTGTCAGAATTAAATTCTGCAATGGCCCCTTGATTTATTTACGTATCTGATCTCAAATTGACACCTATGAGTCAACTTAAATCACTCCCCTCTGTACAGCCACCCCGGGGTTTGAATCTTCAACTCTCGAGTTGCGTCTTTGTTAAGGTTTCAAACCTCCAGACCTTCAATAATTAGCAAACAAAAAGGAAAGGCTGATTTGAGAAAGACTGTAGATACATTGCAGGAACTCCAGAACAAAATATGTGGGAAACAGATCCTCTAAGGAGGGTGGGAGCAGCTGTGTTTGTTTAGTCTGGAAAGGGAGTGCCACCATCTCCAAATGGGTGAGCAGTTTTTATAGGGGACAGTAACCAGAAGCTCCTTAGGGCACAAGGCAGAGGGACAAGGAGCAGACAGCAACACAATGTGATGGTCACATGACATGCGAAGTGCCAAGCAACCTGACAGTGAAACACAAATCCACCCTGAATGCTATAGGATAATGACCACACTGGGAGTGTGGCACCAGGTCAGACACACGCAGAGGTGTTGGCAGCGCTGGCTGGGTGCCAGCACAAGAGCTGATTCAGGTCATGTGCTAAGGCATCTTTCAGCCCCTGCCTTCCATGACTGTCCTGTTACACAGACGTGCTCTACTTTCTATACAGCAAGGCACACTCCTGGACTAGTGGCATATGTCCTTCCCCTCTCATTCTGCAGAACAGCATTATAAGCTAGCACAGCCTCCAGGATGATAGAGAAGCTGTGAGAGGGGGAATGAGACTCTTCCACGTCCAGTGGCAGCACTGTACGTCACAGAATGGCACAGTACACATCTACATACATGGAAAGGCCCCACACAGGACATCCCATCACTTGTAGGTTTTTCTCGAGTTAATGTAAGCCATCCCATCCAGGGTGTCTCTAACACCAACTTAGAGCTACACATATGCAGCCTGGATGTTACTGCTCTTATTTTAATGCTTCTTTAAAAAAATCTCTCCAGACCACAAGGGCATCCCATGCAGAACAATGCACTGAACACCAAGAGAGGTGACAAATCAGCAAGAGCACAGGTCATCCCTTCTCTAAAAGCAGCATCCTGACTTCAGCCACCTCAAGACTATGCTTGTGTTTGTCAGCTTGCTTGAATTTCATGCTGGTTTGTTCCAATTAGATAATCCATGGTGCCTTCTTTCTGGCTTAGAAACAAATATGCAGTAGAAAGACGCATCAACCTCTGTAAGAAGCCCTCTGGTGCTGGTAAAACATCTGACCAAGTTGTTGGCCCTTACCTGCTCGCTGGAGATTTTGTGAGCAGAAACAATTTCCAGAATTCTCTCTGCAATGAGCACATTCAGTCCTCTACCCTCTACCTCTCCATCACACCATGCAAGGTCCACCTGCTCAGTATGACTCGGCAGGTAGCCCTCCAGTATGAGTTCCATTACTGGAAATAATGACTTTTAACATCTTCCTAACACTTGATTTCACATTAAAAATTCAGGTGTTTAACAACAGACCTCAAAATCCACACCATCCAAAACATTTTGGATGTTTTACAGACAAAAGCTCCTTTGAAGTCAATAGAAAATGCAGATCTCCTTCCAGGTCTTCAGAAGAATTTCTAGTGTTACATTTAGAGTATAATACTGAAGCAGCTGAGTACCCCTGCATTCCAGAACCTTTGGATTTAAAAAAAGGAACACTCCCGCCAAATACAGCCACCACTACTGCCACCAACAAAACATCACACACACAACACACTAACAAAACGCCTACACCCTCACTCCCTCCCTCCAAAATTGTAGAAGTAAGTCTAAACCACCTTTTTAAACAACTTCACTGGAGCACTCCACATATTTACAAATATTTGCCTTTAAAAAAACCAACATGTGACACATTAAAGCATGCAACACCAAGTGCACCATACGCAACAAACTATCGAGAAACACCAAATAAATGAAGCAAAGGAAACCATCGGCCACTGTTCAGATACAGCAAAAAAACAATGCCATAAGGCACTGAAACTGAAGTGCAGGCACCCAGTGAGGAGGGGTATGTTCCAGAAACCACTAGTAATTACAGTATTAGTAATTTAACTTATGTTTAACAAAGCCAAGTCTGGATTTATTCTCTTTCCTACACCATCTTTCAAATATATCATGACGAATCAATTGTTTTGTAACCTTTAGGAAAGCCCATGCTCTGTCAGCAGCTAACAAAAGCCAGAAATGTAGCTGTTTTTATTCAAAGACATCTAATTTTTTGACTAAAGAAAAATTCATCCTTACACACATCAAAGTACTAAGATTTTAGCACTACAGATAAATCTGCAAGAGGCTCAGTGCATATGGTTGTGCAGTACAACCACAAGCCCCTGAGACATATACTTAGAATCACAGAACTGTAAAAGTTGGAAAAGACCTTTAAGATCATCAAGTCCAACCATTAACCCAGCACCACCACCACGTCCACCCCTAAACCATGTCCTCAAGTGCCCTATCCATATGTTTTATGAACACTGCAAGGGGTGATGACTCCACCACTTCCATAGGCAGCCGGGGTGCTCCCCCAGGTTCCCTGCACAGTGGGGTGATGCTCTCCCCTCTCATCAGTGTTGCATGCTAAGGGATAAAATACAGCCTCTGCTACCTTCCATTTTCTGAGATCTGGGAACATTGTACAATATTTACATATTTAGGCAACATTGAAAATGGAAAGAGAAGTTAAAATGTTCATTTTTAATAATCAGTTACAAAATCTGGTATGTGTGTGGGCATAGTCAGTCATAGGTTTGGGGTTCTTTTCTCCAGTGCCTGACACTTTAATGTCCTGGCTGCTTAGACAGAGTAGGGGACAAGAGGCTGGAGAGCAGCCTGAGGAAAGGGACCTGGGGGTCCTCCTGGTCAACGGCCAGCTGAACGTGAGTCATCTGTGCCCTGGAAGCCAGGAGGGACATTCATGTCCTGGGGGCATCAGGAACAGCATTGCTGGCTGGGCCAGGGAGGGATTGTCCTGCTTTGCTCTGCTCTGCATTGGGGCGGCCTCACCTCGAGTGCTGGGGGCAGTTTTGGGTGCCTCAATACATAAGGGATGTAAAGCTATTAAGAGTGTCCAAAGGAGGGCCATGAGGATGGTGAACAGTCTGGAGGCACCACAGGAGGGGCAGCTGAGGGCACTTGGTGTGTGCAGCTGGAGCAGAGGACACCGAGGGCAGAGCTCAGCGGGGGCTGCAGCTCCTCCCGAGGGGCAGCTCCGATCTCTGCTCCCTGGGACAGGGACAGCAGCCAGGGAACGGCTGGAGCTGGGCCAGGGCAGGCTCAGGCTGGAGATCAGGGAAAGGTTCTTCCCCCAGAGGGTGCTGGGCACTGCCCAGGCTCCCCAGGGAATGGGCACGGCCCCGAGGCTGCCAGAGCTCCAGGGGCGTTTGGGCAGCGCTGCCAGGGATGCCCAGGGTGGGGTTGTTGGGGGGTCTGTGCAGGGCCAGGAGCTGGACTCAGTGATCCCTGTGGGTCCCTTCCAGCTCAGTACACGCTATGATTCTAATATACAGAGTATAAGGAAAGACCAGGCAGTTCCTTTCACTAGCTAACCCACTCGGAAATTGCATATTTTTCTATCTGCACTACTCATCCTCAGCTCTCTTTACACACCATGGAGAAAATCAGCCATTATCTTCTAAAGCAGTCCAACACCCCAGAGGTGTGTTTCCCCATCCATGCACAGGGTGGAAAGCTCAAACCCTGCAGCGGCGCTTTAGTGACAACACAAGTCTGACCCTTCAAGTATTTGCAAAGACTGCAATAGCTATCAAGAGGGCTCAGTTATTAGAGCAAATTAAGCAAATTATTTGCCTAGTAAACTTGGAGACATTTTAGCATGAGCTCTCATTTGGTGAAAGATGAAATAAAAAAGTCTTAATCTTGGACAACAAAAAGGAAAGGAAAAAGCAGAGAAGTTGTAGTATGGGGTGTTGTGTCATTTCACTAACAAGGAAACTGCACAAACATAGCTGTACCACAACTGGACACAATTACGATCCCAAACCAAGAACCATATGACAAACTTCATGGGGAGACCCAAAGTAACAGCTTTGCAAGAAATCTTACAAGTTGAAGCCCCATCATGAGATCAGTGCCCATCTACAACTTAAGCTACGCATGTGCTCTCCTACAAAGTCTTCTCTCCAACACACCTGGTTAAGCTTAACATTGGCTTTTTAATGAGACATACAACAGTAATTGCAGGCACCAAGAAGTCTTTGAAAAGTCACTTTTTACCGAAAGGAGGTAGTCCGTAGGTCTGGGTGGTCTGGGGGTAGATGGTGTAGGGCTGGGACTGCTGTAGTGCTTGGTACTGAGGCTGACCAGGGTAAGGGCTCATTGTTTCCGATACTGGTACAGAAAGGATATGTGCATATGGCCTTGGTGAAAAGAGAGAACAAAAGTCAGAAAGAACTATTTACATTATGCATCGTTCAGCCTTCAAACCAGAAGACACATTACAAAATTGCTCCAGAAAGGAGAAACTACTCAGACTGACATGTCCTCTTAGTACAATAAGCTCCTTGTACTTCCCAAGGCACGCTCTTGCGTTAACAGATGCTGCCAGCTTCCTGCGGTGACACCAGGGAAACTCCCTCCTCCATGATGCCACAGCACCAGTGCTCATCCAGGACTAGAAGGGCAGGGTGAGTTGGGGAGGACAAACTCCCTATTCCAACAGGCACAAGTAGTTAGTCCCGCTTATTATGCCTTACCACACCAGACCCTAAAGCTACTGTAATATAGCATTATCTGTAAGAACTAGTGGGACACATACAGAGACTGCACAAAAACAAGCAGCGGGGGTTAAGGCCTATCCTGCTCCAACGGGAAGAACTACAAAGATCCGTAAACACAGTGAATGATGAGAAAACCTTATATTCCCCTTATCTTTATTTATGTTCGTTTATTTGGCAAATATTATGTGCATTATTCACTATCATGTTAATTACTTGAAGGAGCTCATTTATCTTTATGAACATAAAACAGTCACCAAAGCCAAAGGGTGAATTCTGTAAGTTCAGTGTCCTCAGCAACGAGTATCTGCTGCCAGTAGTGGGATTTACAGCATTAGAGAAATGCATGAAGATACAAAAAGATTACTTCAGAAAGAAGTAAAGAGTTACAGAACTCAGTAACAATTTCTTGACTTACTTTGCAGAATACATTTGTGAGGTATAATCATTTGATGACCTTGGGATATAATCAGTGCATGTCATAACTGAAAAAAAAATAGTTTGTGTAATTACAGAGGTGCTTTCAAAACCCAACAAATAAAGACAAATATCAATACTCATGGTACATTTTAGACAACATACAGGATTTACAAAGAGTTTTAGTGCCCTGAATACCTGTTTCAAAGCAAATTGTCAAAACCACACTGTTAAACTGGCACAAAAATGTTCTGTCAGCTCACAGCAGGTAGATCAGTCAATCACACTATTCCCCCCTGTGTAACAGTGCTCTTTCTCTTTATCAGCTGGTACTACAATTTTTTTGCAACCATCCTAAAAAACCTGTGATTTCGGTCCTCCCCAAAACCCCACATATTTGCCAAAGGGGCTTCATCTACACCAAGCATAACGTTTCTGTGTCCTGGAGCAGAGACCAAATGCCGTTTTGCCAAGCTTTCCTCTTCCCCTACATACTCTATCCATGCATGGCTCCAGCAAACTGTCTTTCCTGTAAAAAGGAACAGCTCCAGCTCAATTAACTTAATCATACACATCCAATGAAGCACAGCTGCAGTGCACAAGGCCCAGAGATTCCTCTAAAGTAATTTGGTAGTTACATTCAACCAGATGTTTCCATTTTTCTGCTTGAATAAATCCACAGCAAGTGTACTCTGAAATTGGTAAGACAGAGTGGCTCAGCTGGCAACCCACGGAGGAAATGTTTCAAATGTTCTCACTCAGCACAGCCTATGGCTCTAGCACACCTTGCGTGAGACAGCTCTGTTATAGCATTACAGGTTGGGGTAGAGAAGGGGGCTTGGGCTCCTATGGCTTAATCCAGAGCCACAAACACCCCCTAGAGACACATGACTTGACCTGATACTCAGCTGTCCAGCAAACTAGGAAAACAACGATGGGCAGGACCCCAGCACAGAATTTGGCCACGTGCATCCTCTCTGGCACACGCCACCACCCACAGTGCAGTATGCTGCTGGGAGCTACAACTTTTGTGACTGTGTATCTGCACAGTACGTGTGTGGGTTTATCAGTTCAGATCTAGAAGCACCGTACCCAAACCCTTAGCAAACACAGCTGCACTGCTGTGGATCCAGCTGATTCCCCTTTGAAAGCAGACAAAGCGCCCAGGGCTTGCCCAGGAGGTAATCCAGGCTAACAGCGTATCCCCTCGTGTGGGCCCAGGGGCCCCGCTCCCCCACCACTACCATTACAAGAGACCACACTTCCCTCTCCCTCTGGAGTGACTCGATTAACAGCCTTCAAAACAGCACAGGGTCATGGATAACAGCATACTCTGCCTTGGGATTTGATCCAGGTGCCAATAATGTGCTCAGAAAAGTTGGGCTTTCCGTATCAGACCTACATTATTGCTCTTGTATGGCCACATAGTTAACTCTCCTGAGTTACACTGAGGAAAGCGAGACAGTCGCCCCAGGCAAACCTAACCCTAATGTGCATTCTGCCACTTCAATAACCTTCTCTTTGTGTAATCTGAACGCAAGCAGCTGAGAGGTACAAACCACCAACCACGAGTGCTGAACCTCCCGAATGATCCATGAATCACCTTCCTCTGCTCCTCAGTGTTTGCCTTTACTCATAGTGTGAAGCATATGTAGCACAATTATACAACAGGAAAACAAACTGGGAACTTTTGGACCTAAAGGCTTTCCTTTAACACTCGTCAGTTCCCACATCCCTCCTGCAAAAATGTTTAGGATTTGTAGGGTTTTTTTAAAAAGTGTCAATATTCATCTGAATAATTACGCAGCAATTAAATTTCTAGAATTCCTATTTATAAAATTGCACATGAAGAATTAGGCAATGGGGTAAAAAAGCAAAAAATCCCACAATAACACTGCATGCAGTTCCTGGGATTTGTAAATGGCTTATCCAGTTAGGCAGCAGGTTTTGCAGGCTGAAATTTCTCGTAACTCCTGCAACACCACAGTACCTGGATTAAAATAGCAAAGATTAAATCAATTAGAATGGAAAGTTACACCTTACATACTTTCAGCTAACATGAGCTGATTTACATATTTTCAAAATATGTATTGACAGTCAAAGGTATTCCACGTAGAAATCTGACTTTCCTAATAACTTCCAGCCCTCTTTTTCCAAAAGAACGGATACACTCCACTTTTCACCTACTGTGCAATCTTTGTATTCCTTGCCTGTTTCCTCTCTGTTTATTTCCTAAGAGCTTTCTGCAGACATTCAATACAATTCAGAGTCTAAGATGAAGTGTATGGCATATTGCTACAAAGGACCCAACCAGCTGGGTAGAGATAATGATTTATAAAACATGTTTACAATAGGCATTATAATTGATATTGACTCAGCCCTCAAGAAGAATCATGTCTAAGGCAGATAAGACACAGCAGTACTCAGAAGCACCCAACAGCAAGCTGGGGGGCAGTGACACAATGATATTTGTTAGAAACAGATATTTCCTTACCATCAGGCATTAACACGTTGTAAACACTACAGCAAACATTCACTTTACAACTGATAGTTGAGGGCAGGCTGAGGATTACAAGGAGAAGACAAAGCTTGTGGTTGATGAAGCATGGTACCAGGGAAGGACACGAGGAAAAACAGTTGGAGAATTCCAGAGATACTCACTCTCACTGGACATGGGAAGGTTTGAACCAAGGTCTGAAGATTCAGTTTTCTGATCGCTGACTTCTGTGTTGCTCACATGACTGCCAGGACAACAAAGGCTCAGTATTAGCATTATGAACTCTTAAATTAACATCCTTGGGCATCATAACCCCTGGGTTCAACCTTTCTGACCAAGGCAAACTAACTTCTTCACAGAACCTAGCCCTGTGCTCTTTGCTATTTCATGAAGAGATTCTGAGAGAGAGAGATCTTCAGCTGGAATTAGACACCAAACTGTATGGGGTTTGAGCGGCCAGGGTTTGGTAGAGGGGGGACTGCAGGGCTGGCTTCTGTGAGAAACACCCCTTGGCCTCTCCATTCCCCCAAGCTGCAGCAGCCAAGGAACTGCTGCCAGCAGCGGTGTGTGGCCCTGCCATCACAGGCTCCCCTGCCCATGGGCATTGCCTCACTGCTGGGTTTGTCCATAAAGACCAGTGTTGAAACATCCTTGAACTGGGAAGTCACTTCTGTACTTAAATATTTGCAAGTTACTGGATTATTTTGGATCTGTCCTGCACCGTTTCAGTTCCATGTCAATGTTGCTTTGTTCATGTATAGAGTAGGAAGTACAGGTAATTTCTGACTGAAACTGTTTTTTCCTTGATGATTGCCTTCCTGGCTTTAGTTTTATTATTGCTAGTTCTGCAACACAGCTTTTCATGAGGTTTTCAGCCATCTGTGTGCCGTTTTGATATTCTGAGACTGAAGTTTCTCAAGGTGAAGGAGCCAAGGTGACTGTTTGTTGCTGCTGAAAGGGGACTTCCGCTTGTAGCTCAGGTGTACACCAAGCACAGTGCTCTGTGCCTCCCTCCATGACCCGACTCTACTCAGCATCCCAACAAAAACCAACTGCACAGTTTTGTGTTGGATGAGCAAATTGAACTCTCAGGAAGAGCCTAAAGGTGCCTGAGCTGACCTGCACAGGGAGCAGGAGGCTGTACAAGGAATAAACCCAAATCTTACCACACCTTCCCCCACCCCTCCCCGCTTTCTGGGCTCAACTAAACTCCTGATTTTCTCTCCCTCCCCCATCCCCCCGTGGTGCAGGGGAATGGGAGAAACGGGTCCAATAAATTCTTTTAAACTAATCCATTGGTCAAACTTAAAATCATGTATTGTTTTATCTAAACAGAGCCAGAATATTTAAACAGAATATTTAATCAAGTTAAAAATGCAACTTTATCCCTCCCCTCTCTTCTATTTTTAAATACTGGATGTCTACAATTTTAAAATACAAGGATGTTTACACTCAAACCTTGAGCTCGCTGTGCCCACAGGGAAGCCGTGGTCGTGCTGAAGCAGGGTGACACAGAGGGAGAAGGGAGAGCATCCTGACGTGCTCAGACCTGCCCATGCTGCCCTTGGGCCCTTTTTAGCCAAGAGAGGGAAAAAACCCTCCCTAAGATGTGATTCCTCTGACCTCAGATGGGCCAGAAAGGGAGCTTGTGTGATTAGCTCAAATTTCTAACTTTTAGAATATACCACATCCACTCTTGCAGAAATGGCGTGTTTCCTCCTTGCTCCTACTGGAATGGCAGAGACTCCAAAAAGAAATCTTTCTTCACTGCATTTGCTGCTACTCAGAGAAACAGAATAAATCCTACTATAGCTATTCTCATTATAAGTAGTAGCAATAATAGTTAATTTCTAAATACAATACCCATTAGAAAGCATCTACTGAGGCTAAAACTAGTATCACACAACAGCTTCAAATAGGAGACACTACCAATTCAAGAGAGTTTCATTTCTCAAAACAGTTTACCACACAGTTTCACTAAGAATAGTAGCACAGACATTATTAAAATATCCTGAGTCTCATCAAATTAAATGCATGTTATGTGCAGTACGTGACAGTCTCATTCTGTGAAAGACGGGCGTGATGGTGCCATTAAGACTCTCTGTAGCCACTTTCATAAAAGCTTTATACTGTAGGGCCGGTTAATTATTTTTTATTGAGAACCTAATCAATATTATACCAAATACAAATGCAACTATATTTGCCGTAGACCTGTAAAAAATAAATCAAGAGGCAAATTTCTAAAATGAAAGCTTTATAATTGTAATAAGACCATAAAGAACTGTTCCACACTAAAATCAAATTTAAAATCCCATACCTCAGGCTCTGTTCTCTGGATTCCTGCATCTTGGCTTTTTTCACCTGCAAAGACAAAAATGTTCAGAGCTACAACTAACACAAGCTGGAGGGTTCACAGTGGTAGCTAAATACACAGCCTTATCCTGCACTCCAGAATTCACCAGTGTAACCATGGGCTCTTCATCTCTAAACAAGCCTTTTCCTAATTAGAAAATAAGGGCTAACACTGGATCTTGTATAGCGGAATTGTCATGTTAGTTATGTAAGTAACAGGTGCTGAGATATACAGCCACAAAAACAGCTGGTAAGGACAATTTTGTGGAAATTGAATAAAACAGTCGTAAATTTTAAGAAAATCTTATTCTGCATGGATTCAGCACTACAGCCATAAACTTTGCTCTCTTCCCCCTATATTTTAATATTGCATAAAGATAGGAGCATGAACGTTTTTTCTGTAATAAATTAGGAGTTTTGACTCCTGACTAAAACCAATACAGCACTTATTCTCATTTTGTAGGTTTCAGCTGGATCCTGTTCCTGTACCGGGTATTACACCACAGACAGCTTGAACACACCACACTGGCTTGAACACAAATTCAGTTTTTGCAGGCTACAAACATTACCATGAAACCCTCAGCAGGATGCCAGGGTGAGTTCCTGGATACATAGGCTTCTCTTTCCACACCTTCTCCTCAAAGCTGGTTCTCTAGCCCACAGCTTCACAGACTTCTCCGGAGTCCTTCTCCTGCCTGCCCAGAACACATACTACTTCTGGTCCACATCACCACGGGGTCCTGCACCCAAAGGATCTGCACCAGCCTTCCCCACCCAAAGACAATGTCAACTACAACACTCTGGGAAAGCAGACACATGTTACCTCAGCTCTCTCAGGCACCAAGTTACCAGTTAATCATCCATTCATGGTACCTCTCAACTCCTTCTGCCATCCTTCTGCCCTGCAGCAGATGCTGCAGCCCTTCCCTGGGACCCTGCCACCTGCTTCTGAGCAGGGACCTCAGCCACCAACACCAGTAGAAAGCTCAGGGTGCCAAACTGCCCACAGGGTTCTTTAGAAAAAGAGACAGAAAAAAACTAATCACATCAAAAAAAACAGAGGCAAACTGCTTCAGACCAAAATAACATGGAGGATAAAACTAAAAATTAACTTTAGAGTTGGCAGCTTGAATTTTAGACTTTGCAGGATTTTACTGCTGTTTCCAGTCAGGTACTCGATACGATCTGACTTCTGCAACTTCAGTAGTTTGTGGTTTTTTCAATATGGAAGGTGAACAGGGAAATCAGCTCACTTAAAGAAAAGCCCAAGACGAGCCCTCCGCCCCAAAGGAAGCGAAGTTTTGTATGAACACATCAGTTTTATTGATGTTTTCACCAAAACTAGAACAGGAGAGCTGTTCCTAAGACACTTCTCAGCAGTCAGGACTTGAGCTCAAAGCCCCACTCTGCTGCTCTGCCCACTGGACTGGAACTTCTCTCTGGATGAGTATCTACAGCACAAGGCCATCATGGCTTGTACTCCCATGATGGGAGATCTTCCTCCTCTGCCAAACCATGTCCTTGGTGTTGCACAGCGATCAGTATTTTAAATTGTTCCACGGCATGGAGTTGGAACTAGATGATTTTTAAGGTCCCATCCAACCCAAACCAGTCTATAATTGTATGATACGAGTTTTTCTTTAAGTCAATTGTTAAAGTCATTAAAAAAAAAATCAATAAATATCTGGAGAAGTTTTCATCCTCTCTTTAAATGGCCCTGGAACATGTCATAGCCAGTGTGAGTGTGCAGCAGCAGTCAAGCCAAACAGCAATTTTGGATGTCAGCTTATCATGTCCTGGCCTCAGTTGGCCAGCCGTGGCTTGTCCCCATCTTGGCAGGCTTTTAAAAGAAATTGTCCCTAAAGTCTTAATCCTGTGCAATAACATTTACAAAATCATGACACTTCAGTGGGATGCAAACCCAATTTACATAATCTTGGTCCTTCAGTGGTTGATGCAAACCCACTGTTCTACCCATCACTAATCACTGCAATTTACACTACAAATTGAAGTGGGAGGGAACAGCTTTAAACAGACTTTCATGGCCTTAGAAAGTTTTTTCTTTGTTTCCTGACACGTCTTAAAACATATTTAATGCAGGGACAGCACCTAGTAACCAGAACATAAGGCTGATGTCTGGGGCACAAGGCGGGAGTGCTGTCAAGATGCGCTCCTCTCCCACCTGGCTCCTGCCAGACTCCACTCCAACTCCAAACCCTACCTGGGCACCTGTGCATCCTTCTCCTGCACGAGCCATAGAAAAGGCTGTGGAAACCTCTTCAAACACCTTCTTTCAACATACACTTCCCTCTGAAAATCTTTGGAGAGATACAAAAAGGTTTTTTGTTCCCTCTCAAGTGACAAGATCACAGTCTGAAGACTTCTCATAGAATCCCAGAATGGTTTGGGGTGGAATGGACCCTAAAGTTCATCTTGTTCCAGCCCCCCCTGCCATGCGCAGGGACACCTTCCACTAGCCCAGGTTGCTCCAAGCCCTGTCCAACCTGGCCTTGGACACTTCCAGGGATCCAGGGGCAGCCACAGCTTCTCTGGGCACCCTGTGCCAGGGCCTCACCAGCCTCACAGGGAAGAATTTCTTCCCAATATCTAATCTAAATCTAATTTAAACCTACTCTCTTTTAGTTTGAAGCTACTCCCCATGGTCCTGTTCCTACCCTTGCAAACAGTTCCTCACCAGATTTCTTATAGGCCCCCTTCAAGTACTGAAAGGATGCAGAAGTGAATTCACTCTTTTTAAAAATAAGGGGTGAAAAAAGAGATTAAAATAAATAAAAGAAATTGAAACAAAGAAAAAGATGGGGTCTACCTCAGGGATTCATGTTTCAGCTTTAGCAACTGCAAAGGTTCACTCTCTAAGCTGTTCTGCACTATGAGTGACATGTCTCCTAAGGTACATCTTTTCTCCTACCTTCATCTTTCTATTTCCCACTGGTTTGTGGCTTACATTGATTTTTGTTAGAAAAGAAAAAGAAAGAAAGAAAGAAGAAAAAAAGGCAGAAAGAAAAAAAAAAAAAGCCAAATGGCATATTCTAGCTGATCCCTGCTCCCAAATCACAAATTTCTATCACTGAAAATCCAAGTAATTGTTTGTGCTGGAAAGCTCTGTTCCTGCCTCAGAAGGACCGGAGGTCAGTTGCATTTACTGAGCCATACACAAAGTTTTCCTCCTGACATCAAGAGAACAGGTACTCTACAAATGAATCCAACTCTGACTGACATCCATAGATAATTTCCAAGCCTGAGCAGACACACAGGGACACTCCTCACTCCTAGCTCACCACCGAGCAGGGCGATAACTTTGAGACAACGCTGCCCAAGCCATTGGGGAGCACAGCTGGGCTGCTGTGGTTGGAGCAGGGGACAGCACACACTCAGGGACAAGGGGTATTATGGCCAACCTCTTGCTAATTTCAATTAAGAAAAAATTGTGTCTTTCTGGAGCTCCTTCCAACACGCTGCTCTCCCCACCATGGACCCGGGCTTGCTGTCTGATGTGAGTGAGCAGTCATTCCACACACACAGAGACCCACTGGGTGTCTGCAGTGAGGCTCACACAAGTTCACTGTCCTTTATAAAAAACATTTTGTCATTTTCTAGTATTAAGAATTAAATAAGTACTATGAAAATTAACTACCTCCACCCACAATGCATTCAACAAGTGAGAGATTACTATACAGAATCACTTCTAAAAACTAATCCAGATGAATAATTTATTATGAATTCTGAATCTGTTTTCTAGCCCTGCAGTATGCACAGAAACTGTTTTCACTCTAATATAGACTTGAAGAGGGAAGAAACACTCAAAAACCAGGGACCAAAGCTGTACAACACGCCAGATAGCAGTACAGGACTGAGTGATCAGTCTAACACTGAGTTAGAAAAGACACATTTTGGGAGCAATTATTACTATCAGTCCACATCAACATAAGAAAACTACTCATCTTTTTAAAATCTTTTTTTTTAAAGTAAAATACACTGAACTCGAACTTCGATGACTTTTCTACAGGCTCCTTTCTGTCTTCAGTTTGCCATAAACATTATTTTTTGAAGTAACTTACTAATCTTGTTCCTGTGATTTAAGAAAAACAAAACATTTGGGAAAGAAATTAAGTGTGCACAATATCAGCACTGGGTGATTCAGCTGACAGGATTTTGCAAAGTTGATCTGTTTCCTTTTATTTTTTTACTTAAAGAAAATTCCTGTGTTTCAGGAATGGTCTCACTATAAAAAAAAGAAAACAAAATTTTCTTTCCGTTTCCTCCTGCAAGAATGTTCCACTATGCCCAAAATACTACCTCACTTATTCATTATGACCCATCTAGTCTCATATTCTGACACAGAATGACTGACTGGTACCAGGTACTTAAAAGAAATTACCAAGAAAATCTTTAGCTGAATATTACAGCAGAATATGCTTAAAGGACCCTCCACTGAAAATTAGCTGTACCCCATCTCTCTTGCCCTGGAGAATAAAGACAGTTTTCATTATATAAGGATGTAATTAGAGAGATTTTCTTTTTTTAGTACATTTTTAAACTCCTCAAATAGCTGGAGTACAAACTATATGGTTTTGCCGCTTAGTTTCACATTTTGTGGATATTACTCAGGCCCATCATCTGCAGGTTGCGACAAGCCAGGTTCTGAATAATTTTAAGTTTACATTTCCATGTCATTTGACTTTGTTCCTAAGTCATAAAATTGCATAAATGACCTTACAATGTATTTTCTAACTAGTTTAACTGAAGAACATTAAATTCTCACATTAAAAAGGCATCAAAATATTTTCAATTAGAACACACTCCAAGTGCCCTCAAGCACATTATTCTGTTCCTGTGTGCATTTGACAAGGTCTCCAAGATTACAAGCATCACTCCCACGGTAACTTGGCAATTTCTTGTTGAGTTTGCACCAGGTTTATTTTGGGAACAGAACATTAATACAAATATTTCTGCTTAATTCCTTTGCTATTATATTTTAGATATGCAATTTAATTCATCTCATATTGTATTGATAATTCTCTACCCAACACTCCTGTGCTGTGTTAATATCAGTTATTGATAATGCAAACAGTACTGCAAATACTTCACAAATACGTAGCAACTTTAACCTTCCGACAAGCTTCCCTACCCCAAGGTACTGTTACTACATTAGGCATTAAAAAATGCCTTCCACTTGTGGAAACAATGAATCACAGGATCTTTTCAAGATCTCAAGCATAAGAAGAATTAAAGACTATATACCCTGTAATAACCAGCATGCTGATTCTGTCCCTAAAACAGTGAATTTTATTTTCTCTACAACAGGCTTGAAATAAGTCTGGTTTTCTGAGCATAACAAGTAATCGTTTTGCATAGAAACATCATAGAGTTCAAGTATACATAACTATTCCTTTATTACTACTGCCTGTACAATTACAGTAAATACATCGTACAGCACATTTTATGAACAACAAAATGCTTTTTGTCCTCTGGATAAATATACTAAGTATAAGCCTTCTTTTCCAACATTAGTTAAAATAACCGTATGCCGAATTTGTGAGATCACCAATTTGTTTTATATTTTTATTTTTAGTCTTTCTTAAATGTACTTACTGGTTGTTCGGGTAAGTCTTGTGGCTCTTCCATGGGTATTACTATTTCAATGCTTAAATGATTCAAATCGTGTGTTCCTCAGCAGTCTTCAAGCCCTGTTAAAAAAAGGTGTTCATAGCTTTATGTACTTTTTGGGGGCTTATCATGTAGGCTATCAGAGAATATTAATTGTTATATACTCCTCCCACAAAACTCGTGTGGCCATCTCCCAAATAAAATACAAAATTCATATATGGAAAGATTTCATAAACAAGGGATTTAGCTTTAAGCTTCGAAGATACAGATTCTTCATGCACATGGTACATTTCTACATCATTTACTCGGACCACACTGACTGCAGAAGCTAACACACTAATCAGACACGTGCACCATGATTTTAAAGACACTTTAAATGATCAAGTCTGGTCTACTAGGTCAGTAAACAGCATGATTCAATCTAACCTGTTTTAATTTAGAACATTTATATAACAATCAAAAAAAATCAGGACAAGACGGTACACCTAAATGCATTTACACACAGTGCTGTTCCTCGCCAAATTCACAAAGCAAGTTCATTATTTCAACGGCACCTTTCAAAAAGAGAAGTTTGATGAAATTTTATAAAACAATTTTTATTTTGGAAGCATGTAGCAGAGAGATCTTATATACTACACCAAAAAGCTGCTACCTTCCAGGGGCTTAAAATCATGAAAAAGAAGTTTTGCAGAGTGTTTTCACAACCTGACTAACTTTTGCAGTTTGCTGGGCAAAAGATAAAAGCCCGTGTCCTCCTGGCTTCCCCCTCTGCCCATCTGACGTGCATGAGCAGTATGACCTGTGTTTTTGTTCTTTCCCCTTCTCATTTTGGAGCCACTTTATTAAAACCAACCCCAACCTCTTCAGAGCAGCTTTTCCTGAGCTGCCTCCTCTGCCACTCCAACAGCACTTGCTCTGCCACACACCCACACAGCACAACTTCAGGGGATCACAGAAATTAGAAGAAATGCTGAAAAACACTTAGTGGGTTGGAGAAATTAAATCCAGCGACTTTCTTTGCTGAGGTACAACCTATTCCTCCACAGCCCCAGAAGTCTGGCTCTAAGTATCTGTGGAAATGTGAAAGGCCATTTTACCGACCGCTCTTTCCTCTAGGACCTACTATATTCCCATCCTGTCCGGAGCATTCAGGCACCTTCAAATCATGGAATTATCCCCACACAAAGTGATTAACTGAACTAGTTTACAGAAGTAACTTTCTGGTGTCCTGAAAACCATGTCTCTGTCCCCTCCCTGGCTCCTGCCAGACCTACTTAACCTGCCAGCACGTGCAGCCCGCCCGCAGCCAAGTCCCACGTGCCAGCCACAGGGATGCTATGCAGCCTGGAATAATTTCATATTAACCACAAAAACACAAAGAGTTTCTCCCTTATTTGAGGACAGGTCTTACGTGCCAGGGTGTATTGTATGTGCCAGGATAAAATTTCATTGAGGGTTTGAGGATTTTGCAAGGCAGCCACCCCTAATCAAAACTACTTACCCTTATTGCCTGAACTCTAAGTCAACTGAATTCACAATTAGTCTCTTCCATAACTCAGGTTCTTTGGAAACGACCCTATTCACAACACACAAGAAAGTCTACAATACAAAGCACTACCGTTACCTTTACAGTTTTTCCTCCATCGGTTTCAATCAGTTTCGTTTTCAATATAAATCTTATTTATTTTTTGTAGAAGTAACGGAGAAAAATCAGGACTGAAGAGAAACTCTGCCACTCAGAGATTATAAAAAGGAGTACAGAATACAATGGCCAAGAGCAAGAAGATTTGAAATTCATACCAAGAGGTCCTGTCCCTCGTCCCTCACTTCTGTTATTTAACCCTGTTTTGTTGTGTAATTTCATAGAAAAATCCCAAACTAAACTCTTCAGTATGGAAAAATATTTTACATTCCACTTATCCATACAGCAGTAACTTCCCACGCCATGCTTTGCTTAAAGGCTGTGAGTAGTTCTTTAATTTTGGTTTTGAGAAGGATCTAAATGATTACAAAGACAAAAGGATTCCCAGAGCCCCACTGGAATATGTTAAATGCGTGACGAAAACACTCTTCCCAAATAAGTCGGGCACCTTGTAGCACCTGGAAGCAGATGACTGAACCAAAGCAGATGAACAGTAAGTGCCTGTCTTAATGGCAGGTAGAACTTGGCCTCGGGTGGCCTCATGCCTTCTCCCAGGGAAGTGAGAACTCCAAGTGAGAACTTGGCCAAGGGTGGCTTCCTGCCTTCCCTGTACCTCCAGAAACAGCAGCATGGGCAGAGGACACCTCACACTCGAGGTGTGCCCGAGGCTGTCATTCCACAGACCAAACAGCAGCGTGTGTCTGGGTGAAACGGAGGCACTGAACTCCACACCTGGGAGCAAGGGGTGAGGGCATCCTCCCCCAGCCAAGGCCAGCAACAGCTTACACTGGTGTGAGAGAAGGGAGACCCTCCTGCCTCTCCCGACCTCCTGCAGCCCACTCCCGCCTGCCTGACACTCCCTCCTTCATGGCCACCAGAGGCTTGTGTGGTTGAACAGCAGTCCGGATGTAGGATCTGCTAAGGGAAAAGAAAGAGAAAGAAAAGAAAAAACAGAGAGACCCAAGCACAATCTTCCTGCTAAACTGCTGTCAGAGAGATCAGCTCTGGCCCCGCACAGCGCTGTCCCAGGGGAGCCAGCAGGATGAGGGTCAGGAAAAACACGTAAGCAGAGCAACAAGATGTTCCTTTTCAGCCACAGCCATGGTAAATGAAACCATAATTTTACCGTCTACTTGATGTTTCACTTTGATGAAACAGAGACATCAGTCACGGTGATAAATATAAAACAGCCTTTTCACCTGTATCACCCACCCAGTTACTGGGTTCTCATGCAGAGCAGGCACATATCTTCTTGTGACTGGGCACAGAAAGTCCTTGGATCACGGTATGGCAAGTACCTCTCCCTGCCATCACCTCTGCCTGCCTCTCTCCTCCTGCACTGAGAGGCTGAGTGAAGCTGCTGTCAGCTCCAGGGCCGAAGCCACCAAGAGAAGGATCCAGCGAGCAGCTGCTCCTGCCCTGCTCCACCACAGCTAATCTCCAGCTGCCCTCCAGCCAGCCCCAGCCCTTGGCAGGTACAAGCCCCAGGGCCCCGAGCCCCTCCAGGTGCTGCTGGACACCTCCTCGCCCAGCAGCAGAGGTCTGAATCGCCCAGAGCTTGGCTTTCCCAAAAAACAAACCCAGCATCTTGCACCTGCTCAGCCTGAGCTGCCTCAGAGGAGCACACTGAGCCAGCAGCTCGCCAGCAACAAAGATGATTTTTAAAAACTGAAAATACACAATGCTGATTTTTTGTTGGAGGTTTTGGGGAGGTTTCCTTGGTTGTTTTTGTTTTTTTCTTGCACATCAAATCTCAAAATTAAGATTTTTAATTTGTATAAAACTCAAGGTAACTGCACTTCAGGTAAGCTTATCACACATTATTACGGCACATTTTTAAACCCTAAGTGAACACAGCAGCAGAGGTATCAAAGAAGATCTTTGATATGTTCAGCTCTGCAGAGAGCCCAAAGTGCTGTGGTCACACCCAAGGGCACTGGTCTCCATCCCACCACGGCCTAGCTCCCCGAGGCGATCGCGCCTGCTGAGCTCCCAGGAGAAGGAAGCGGGAACATACAGCTCTGGGGGCAGCTGGGGCTTGATCAGGATTCCCATCTATGTATCTGTTCATATTTCTGTGTGAAGGAGGTCTCAAAAACCAATTCAGGTGGTGAGAATGCTTCTGTGGGCCACTGGGTTTGTGAATGAGAAAAACGGTACAAAATGGAAGCAAGTGTGCGAGAAGCCATTAAATGAGCTGCTGCAACGAAAGAAACATTCAGAAAAATGAGTCCATTGTTCTGCTTCTGGAAACCAGCAAAGTACCACACTTTTTCCCTTTATGGGGTGATTTTTGTTAATTACCTGATGAAAACTATTCTGTAATATGTGAATTAAACAGCAGTTTTTACTTAATCTAGACTTGTTTTGAATAACCATCCTGTTTAATTCCAACTTGCATGGAACACCAACAATGCAAAATATTAAGAATTGGGTTTGCGTGTCATTTTATTTTGTTTGCTCAATTTAAGGAGCCACGTTATTTAAACTTCAAACCAGAAGGCATCAGAGCAGAGGAATGGGCTGCAGAATCACTCTCAGCAGCTGCCTTCTGCTCTGCACAACATCTTGATGCCAGTAATTCACTATTAAAAGCCTTGGCAAGTGACCTCTAGTTTCTTGCACTAAAGCCCGTTTTAAAAATCCTAAAATACAAAGTCCAGCTTGGTCAGACTTTCTCAAACTAGATACTCTGGATAGAATTTCTGAAAGCTGCCCGCTATGAACAGCGCCTGGATAGACTGCTATTTACTTTCAGCTTGTGCTTTTCAAGCCCATCTGCCTTGGCTTTGGATATAAAGTTTCATGCAAGAAACAGTTCTTCCAAGCTGCAAATAATTAAAGTCAGAATACTGTGACAAAACCAACACACAGTAATTACACTGATTAGAAAAAAAAGCTAATTGACTATGGTTTTATATTACTTTAAAACAGTCACTATTTCCCTAAGAATAAAGCTTTGATTGGGGGGTAATGAAATTACGTCTATTAAACAGTGAGTTGGAATAAAACCATAGAACCATTTATGTTGGAAAAGACCTCCAAGATCATTAGGTCCAACCAATACCCAGCACTGCCAAGGCCACCACTAACCCATGTCCCCAAGTGCCTTGTCTTTTAAATCCCTTGAGGGATGGTCACTCCACCTCTGCTCCGGGCGGCCTGTGCCAGGGCAGGACAGCCCTTTTCAGGGAAGAAATTTTCCCTAATACCCAATCTAAACCTTCCCTGGCACAGTTTGAGGCCATTTTCTCTTGTCCCGTCCCTTGTCCCCTGGGAGCAGAGCCTGACCCCACCTGGCTCCATCCTCCTGTCAGGAAGTTGTGGAGAGCAAGAAGATCCTCCCAGGCTTCCTCTTCTCCAGGCTGAGCCCCGCCAGCTTCTCCAGCTGCTCCTCATCAGACTTGTGCTTCAGACCCTTCTCCAGCTCTGCTCCTTTCTCTGGACACGCTCCAGCCCCTCAATGTCTGTATTCTAGTGAGGGGCCCACAACTGAACCCAAAAGAGGGGGACAGTCACTTCCCTGTTCCTGCTTGACACACCATTTATCACACAGGCCAGGATGCCCTTGCCATTTTTGGCCACCTGCACACATGCCGGCTCATGTTCAGCAGCTGTCGACCAGCGCCCCCAGGTCCTTTCCTGATGGGCCCCCTTCCAGCCACTTTTCTCCTAGCCTGGAGCGTTCCATGGGATTGTTGTGCTTAGGATGCACTCCATCCCCTTGAGCAGAACATTCATAAAGACATTAAGCAGGACCGGTCCCAATACTGAACCCTGGGGAACTCCACCAGTGCCCGGCCACAGAGGGATGTAGTTCCATTCCCCTTCACTCTCTGGGCCCAGCCATCTAGACAGTTTTAAATCCAGCAAAGAGTGCACCTGTCCAAGCCCTGAGCAGCCAGTTTCTCCAGGAGGAATGGTGTCAAAGGGTTTACTAAGGTTCAGGCAGACACGTCCACAGCCCTTCCCTTATCCATGATGCAAGTCACCTTGTTGTAGAAGATCAGATTGGTCAGGCAGGATTCTGCCTCTCCTGAACACGTGCTGGCTGGGACTGACCCCTGGTTGTCCAGTATGTGCCATATGATGGCATGCAAGATGGTCTGTTCTATAACCTTCCACACCACCGAGGTCAGGCCGTAGTCCCCAGATCCATTTTCTGACCCTTCTTCTAGATGGGTATTACATTTGCAAGCATCCAGTCAAGTGGGACCTTCCTGGTTAGCCAGGAAGGCTGGGAAATGATAGAAAGTGGCCCAGTGAGCATCCCTGCCAGCTCCTTCAGAACCCTTGACTGGATCCCATCTGGCCCCAGAGACTTGCCTAAGTGGTGTAGTATGTATTTATAGAAACGTTTTTTTACTGTCTTTTACAGCAGTAGCTGTAATGTTTTGTATAAGTTTTTTGTACAAGTCATCTATGCAGTTATTTTCACTCCTTAGTTATTCAAGGACCACCACCTTACAAGGAACAGCAACAAAAATACATTAATTAGGCAGCAGAATAGTATAGTCTTCCCACATTTTCTGGCGGGGCATTTCATGACAACGTGTCCCATGCTGCTGCATTACACACACACAGGACTGGAGCATGCAGTCAAAGCAATCCAAGACATCACCCAACTGGAGCAGAGCTTTTCCTCACGTTTTCACTCTGTGCCACTCACCACATGACAAACAGCTTCTGACAGAGAAGAGCAGAACTTGGCACAGTGCAGTATGGCAGATTTTTGGGGGTTTTTATTTAATTAAATATAATTAATTAATTAAATTAATTTGGGGGGTTTTTTTTAGATTTAATTAAAATACCCAAATGAAAACAAAGGTAAAAGAGACACGTATTGACATTAGCATGCACTGCACAGCTGTTGAGTGCTTTTTATTCTGAAGGTTTGACTTAAGTTTTAATCTTCAGGCAAAATACGCTCTCAGTCATCCCCCGCACTGGCAATGGCCTGTGCTCCTCCACATTACAGTGTAGGCAGGCACATGGATATATTTTATTCTTCCCCGTATCTCAGCATTCTTATATCCAACTGTGATAGTATTTCACCTGCCAAGCTGATGAAATATTTCCAACTTATTATTCAACACAGGCTGATCAGTGTTCTGACCATACCAAGGCAGCACGGCCAACCTGCTGCCTGCTCCTACAGGATCTCTCCTGAGGATTTGGCAAAAATAGGCATTCTCTTAAGTTTTGAAGAATCTCCCATTTTGCTTTGAAACAGCTTGATTAAAGATCCCAGGAAATTACAGCATCAGCCCGGTTCCTGGTTTACAGAATAAAACAGCCCTTAAGGAACTGTCAGGAATTGAACAATTTTGTGTACTAAGTTTCATTTTTTTCTTCCTTCAGGCAAAACCAAGATCATGGAAATTCTTCATGAGTTGTAACATTACAGTGATGCAGACAAAATGAGTGAGTAAACTGGTGTGTAAAATGTTCAATCTGGTGAAAATCAAAAAACATTAAAGACACTCAAAAGAAAAGGGACTCACCATAGTAGTGCAACCCTGTGCAGAGGCAGGAGCGAGCAGGAGAGGCTCAGTGAGCTTTCCTCCTCCACCACGGAATGAAATACCTCACAGAAGTCACTCGCTCTCAGAAGCAGAGTTGGCAGTAGCACAATGCATGCCCTCCTTCCCGTGGCGTGCAGGAGTTCATTTGCAACTGTCAAATTCAGGTTGCACAGTCCATGTCTGTGACTTTCACCCCACAGCTTCCAAACCAATGGGAACAGGTACCTTACTCCAGTGTTTCAAAATCAGCTGAAGTAAGAAGGAAAAGGAAGTAGGATTTCTAACTTCACACTGTGGTGCCAACCCCCCTGCCCCGAGTCCTACTTTCTAATACTATTGACAACCAACTCCTCAAACAGCCTTGCTCTCCAAAACAAGCCTTGAAAATGCCCTCTAAAATCCATCTTCAAGACACCATCCTTCAGGCTTTCTCTTGTTAAATACACCCCCTTCATAAGCAGTTTTCTCCTAGTTTCCTTCTTCAGAAGCAGAGCTGAAAAAGGACTCAAGTTAATGAATGAAAGCTGGGCTACACACCAGCCTGCTGATTCCCTGTCTTGAACAAATCCAGCAGAGCTCACGACAAACACTGATACTCCACTATTGGCTTTTCTCATCCTACACACACACCCACATGCCCCTAGGTACAACAGACACAGGTATCTGCAAAATACTGTGACAACCAGGAGAATAAACCTTTGCCGATGAGTGCTGCGGGATGATTCCCTGCTCTCTCTCCATGCTCTTTCTTCCCTTCTTTATCAACCAGGAAATTTCAGAATCAAACACTGTAAAAGTTACAAGGAAGGCATTTTGTATGCCCTATTTCTGAAGGTATGGATGGTCATGACAAGCCTCCAAATGCTGTCCTGTAGGACTGAAAAATCATGGTTTGATTAAAATTTCATAACCTTAAAATGGAAAAAAAATAGTGCTGTGAGAAATAAGATAAGAAATAAATACAGTGAGAAAATAACTGAAATTAAACATGGAAATACAAATCTCATTTTCCCCTAAGCAATGCCTGTTCCACTGACAGGAATTTCCCCGTGATTTTTAGATCCTTGAAGGGCTATCAGTGGTCTGACTGTCTGCAGCGCACTCTGCTTGACCAATGACACATGCTTATTTTCCCAGTTCTTATGCAATGCTTTTTCAATTTGATTTTGAAACACAGCAGGGAAAATTTTAATGGGGAAAAGAACTTTTTTCACAAAAGGTAGATTTGGAAAGAACAACTTCATCCTCAAGAAAAACAACTCCCACTGAGCCCAGAAATCATGTGGCAATTCCTGCTAGACAGAGCCAATGTGCATCACTCATAGGGCACAAGAACACAGAACTGCTGCTACTTTTCAGTGACAAAACCAAAGCACAGTGATTTACAGAAACGCCAGCTAAGTAGAAGAGTTGATTCCCTCCTCTGTTCCTGAGGATATAACTCGCAGTAAGACACGACAGATTTTTCCCTGAAGACCACACAGGGTGTGGCACCTGAAATCTCACAGCTCATACATATTTTTGTGTTTCTGGAAATTAATAAACAGGTCACAAATTTCTAGAGCTGCTGCCCTAGACAGAAAAAAAAAAAAATGCTGTTTGACTTCCATGGCTTTAAAAACAAACTTCCCAACAGCAGGACACACTGCCTTTAATTCCCAGAAGCCACTTCAGACACATTCTAATAGATTAGGACATTTCCTGAACAAAAGACAGAACGTTTTAAGCCTCTCTCAGTCAGGCAGCAAATCTGCATCACATTAACCACAAAAAGGAATTACTGACATTATGCAGTTCTAAATTTCATTTTTAATAAAAGATTTGACACATACATATCAAAAAGTCATATAGCTGGCACCAGAGGCTACCACGAAATGCACCTATAGTTCTATTAGAGAAACTCTTTCAGTACTCAACTTTCACCACGATTTTATTAAAGAGGTTGTGACGACAGTAAATTTACTTTTTTTGTTATTTTGCATTAGGGACAGACACGGTGTTTATCAGGGTGTGATTAGTTCTGAGAACATCTGTAGTTATTTATGACTTAGCAACACTAGTTGCTAGAATAACCTGCTCAAAAAAAGTCAGGAAAAAAGTATTGGACATTTGAGATTTTTTTTTACTGGGGAAAAACAGTTTAAATGATGGTGTTCAACACTCAGCTGCTCAGTAGGAGCCACTGCTTTTAAGTAAATGGATTTATTACACCATTTGCTTCACACAGCATCAGTCCTGCTGGCAGAGGCAGGGGGAGCCCAGCAACATCTGCCTAGAGCGGACACATGGTCCGTCTCACCCGGCTACACCGGCAGGACCTGTGTGAGCAGGGCCACCTCCCGCAGGTTTCCAAGGGCTTTCAGTCCTGGTACAGAAGGACTGGGTGAGCAGCTCGGCTTTCAGCACGTCCTCTGCCTTCAGGATTCTGTGAACCTTGATCACACTGTGTCTCCAAATCAGGCTCCCACCCTTCAGCTTCTCTTGGGTAAGAATCTGCTCCATCCACTACGGTCATGGTCACTGCCCACTTCAGACACAGCAATCACAGCTGCACATAATACACAAGATGTGGCTGCAACCACAGCTTTACTACAGAGCAGTAAAATGATGTCTCTGTCTGCCGTCCTAAGCCAGCCAGCATCATCAATGTTTTGTCTGGCCGCTGCTTACACTGAGGAATCATTTCAGTGACCCATCGTTGCCCTCAGGTTCCCCTCGTGGAGTCACAATTGCCCATTCTGAGTTCAGCCTCCCATTAGGCAGGGTTTAGATTGTTTTTCCCTAGATGAATTACCCTTAATTTAAAAAAAAAAAAACCAAAACAATCTAAAGCATATTTATTTTCATTATATTAACTTCTTGTAAATTTATCTACATTGCAGTTTCTCCACTGAAGCCACTTTTTGATCACTCAGTCTGGTGACATCCTTCTGCCTTTGGTGTAGCATTTTATGAACTTATAACTTTGGTAACATCAAAAAACTTGGGAAATCTTATTGGCCATTCATTCCTCCTGATCACTGGTAAAGATGTTGGACAAACCCAGTTTAAGCACCAGCATCCACTGTAAGAGCAACATGGTGGAGTGAACAAAAGTCAGGTTTCTCAATGAATCAAAGGTCATTTTTTTAGGTGGTGATGTAACATGGTAGAAGTTCAAGATCCCAGGAGAAGTGAAGATAACAAGTAACAAAATAAACGGCCAGCTTATAGTTTGTTCAGAAGACTGATCTGATCTGTACAGTACTATGGGCGGGCCTGAAGAGGCAACGTCTGATCATCAAGGACAGCTTCCCCAAGCGCAAGAGCACAGTCCACCCCAACAGGCAAGAAAATGAGCAGATGCAGGGGGAGGACAGTTTGGCTGGACAGACAACTTCTGACTAAGCTCAAAACGGAAGAATCTGGGAGGTCAAGCAAAGACCAGGTGCCTATGAGGACTTCATCAGAACTGCTGAAGCATGCAGAGATCAAAAGCTTAGCTGTGTCAATTCTGGCAAGGGTTGCAAAATGCAACAAGAAGGGCTCCTAGGGCTCCTGTGAGCACACTAGCCAGCAACAGGCCAAGAAACCTGCTGGTCAGATGCTGAGCAGGCAGGCAGGCATCAACTGACCAAGGATACAGGAAAGGCTGAGGGATTCAATGTCTTCCTTTCTTCAGGCTTTACTATCAAGGTCTGCTCTCCGGCCTCCCAAGTCCTTGTGCCTCATGGCAGAGCTTGGAAGGTGAAAGTGTCACCTGTCAGCATCCCCAGAAAATATATGCCATCCTAGGGGTCTGGTTACCTGGGCTCAAGACCAAGACAGCGCAGCTGGTGACCTTGGGGACAGCTTTTCCGGAAAGCTCTACTGAAGGCACCAGTAACTCCACTCCCTGTCTTGGCAACTGCTTTTAAGCCGCAGGTCTCCCCTCGGGCCCCCACCTGAGCTATAGACCTGACTTCCCAGCTGGAGCACAAAGGTGCCTCCCGGGATCCACCTGCCCACTCAAGCTCCTGCCTGACTCCTGCCATCGCCCAGTTCTCCCTGTGGGTCCTGAGGGACTGTGCCCTTGCTGCTGCAGCTGCTGCAGCTGCCTGCTGTGCCACCACTCAGTGGCCCTTCCCTGCTGCTCCCAGACACTAGAACTGGCACTAACAATGGAAGATGAAGTTAGAGACTGCCTTAGGAAAACTGGACATACGCAACTAACACCAGACACGATGGAGAAGGATCTGCTTCCTATCATTTTAGAAAGGTCACATCAATCTGGAAGGTGACCTATGACTGGAAAAGGGCAAATGTCACCTTCAAGACAGACAATAAGGGAGAGAGAAGCCAGTTGTCTGTTTCATCCCAGTGTCTCAGGGGACTGTGGAGCAAATCTCCATGGAGATCATTGGTACACACACAAAGGACAAGCAAGCAACTGGGAACAAGAAGCACGGATCCACCAAAGCCCAACAGTGCCTGCCCAATCTGACCACCCCCCTCTGATGAAATTATTTGCTCTGGAGAATAAGAACTATGCATATTCGGTATCTCCTTTCAGTAATGCAGAGTCCTTTGGCATGCTTGCAGCCATACTGGGCAGGTATAAACTATGGACAGAGTCCCGTCCACAGGAAAACTGCCTGGACGGCCACGTTCAAAGGTCTGTGACTACAGGTCTACAATCTAACTAGTGGCTAGTAACAAAAAGCTACGCACAAGAGATGAGAGTGGACACAGTACTAACATCTTCATCATGACAAGTTCAACAGTACAGCACATGCCTTCAGAGAAAATCCATGGATAAGACCAAAATGGGAGGTGCAATCCAAAAGCCTGGAAAGCAGAGCTGTAATTCAGCTGTGACTCGGCAGAAGGACAGGCAGGCAGGAACCTCAAGAAGTTCAGCAAGGGCAAGGGCTACAGGCTGCCCTAGGGACAGGGCAACCCCATGCAACACGACAGGCTGGGAACAAACTGAGAGGCCACAGTTCTGCAGGAAAGAACCTGAAGAATCCTGGTGGACAAATACAGCATGAGTCAGCGGTGAGTCCTGGCAGCAAGGAAGGCTTGTCTCAAGCTAGACTAAAAGAGATACAGAACAGACACAGCCAGACTCATCTCAAGAGGCTAGCGAAAGAGGTAACAGTTGTAAATTGCAACAAGGAAAATTCCAGTTCAACATGAGGAAAAATTTATTCACCATGTGAGAGGTCTACGCTACAAGACTGTCCCACCAGCGTGGTGAAACGTCCAACCCTGCACATTCTCAAAAGCCCAGTGGTCAAGAGCCTGCGCCACCTTACCTTCTGCGAACAAGAAAGAGGCCACGTCGTGAGGTGCCCTGCAGTCCAAATCTCTCCTTCCAGAAGCTTCCATTGATAGAGCACCTCTCCTCCAAGCCTGGGGAAACCTTCCTCAATACAGCTTTGTCAAATGTTGTCTGAAAATTTAATTATACTTGTAGCTTCCCTCTCCCCATGCACTCAGAGAACTCCAAGACAATAACAAGGTGGAATTTGCTTGTACAAGAAGCCATGCTGACAGTGTACTCTCAAGTAAGCAGTGTCCTTTATAACTCTATCCCCTTACTGCTGTGGAACTCAGTCATCTATGGTGTTCCCTGGAGGTTCTCTAGGGCTCACCTTTAACTGTGAAAACAAGGAATTCACTGAGCTTTTCCGTTACGCGTTACCACCCCCAGGTGCCCATTACTTCATCCTTGGCCACCAAGCAGTCCCACACGATCCCTACCTGGATTCCTGCTCTTGATGAATTTGGAGAATATATTACAACTGCTTTGAGCCTGCTATGCAAGGTGCTCTTCTTTTTCACTCTTTTTAATTCTTGTTTTACATTTTACCTGCCATCATAGAGATTTTCCTGTTCTCACCTGCCACACTTTCCATTTTAAATGCTCATCTCTTCCACATGATTTTTTTTTTAGCTTTCCTGTTGAGCCATGGAGGGATACTGGGGACACCCCACCACCACCACCCCCATTTGTTTGCTGTTCAGGCTTCTGACAGAATTTTTTAGACAGCCTACAAGTTCCCTATCGGCTGCTCACTTTTGGGCAGATGTTTTCATGGTCTGGGGGATTTTTAAACTACTTGTTTCGTTTTTAGGTATTTTAATTTCTTGAAATTGAATATCCACGTGCTGGATTTATTTTGGCTGCTGTCTCCTTCTAATCGGTTATATCTAATTGTACTGTGGTTGTTACAAGTCTTCCCATTACTAGCTTAAATTTGGTTCTATGCACCACAGCAACCCAAAAAGCTACTTCTTCTGACAGTTTAAGCTGAAGCAGTCATTCACTGAGTTGGAAGAATGTTCCCTCTACCTCGCCTCCTCATAAGGCACTACCTGGTCTTTGTCCAGATAGTTGGAATCTTCCATCATAAGTCTCCCAAATTTGCAGCTTCTCTGATCTCAGTTAAGAGGTCCTGGTCATTATCCCTGCCTTGATCCAGGGGTACCCAGTCTAATCCCAGAAGTACATTTAAGGTCTGGGATTTCCACCCATACAGACCCAAGAGTGCTTCTCTCCTCCTGTATCTGTAATGCTGTTCCCATTTACAAACCCCTTCACTCACACTGGTCACATCCCACTGTCCCTGGCCCCACTATTCCTGGATAGGGGTACCCTGGCATCACCACATCCCTGCTTTCGAAAGCCTCCTCTCGTCATCTCCCCAAGACTTCTTACAGCACAGACAGCACAACCCTAGGGTCAGCTCCCTGGTCACCACCAAACAGTAATTGCTGCGATTACAGAATCTACAACTAGTTAGTACTACAGTGCCACAAATTACCCAAATCAAGAATGAACACATCCTACTTGGAATTCAACAATTTCAAAATTTACAACCAGATAAAGTCTCAAATAAATGCAGACTTAGATGGTAAATGATTTGTTTCTTGCTGGAGCTCGCTGACAAAATCCTTTTCCCTCTTTATTCTTGGCAGGTCAGCCAACTTTCAAAAAAGAACAAACATCCCACAAATAGCAAGCAGCATTGTCTCCTCCACTGGGTACAACTCTGGCCAAAAAATGGCTGATGAGTTTTTTTTTCAAACCTACCCTAAAGGCCCCATTTCTCCCAATTCTCTTTTTCTTTCATGTTACCTCATGTGCTTTTCAGCATGGACCATAATTAACATGTGCTACCAGTGACCAAGTCACATGTAAGCAAAAAGTCTCTGAGTTGATCCTGAGTATGCTGTGCATTATATTTATAAAAAAAGAAGGTGCTGTTATTTTATTTACTGTGAGTGCTCCTCGCTTACCTGTGCTCCAGACCAGGAGAGTCAGCAAAAAAGCTACATTCAAATACTCAGAAATAGTATAAAGTTTCTACACAGACCCCAAAAGATACTGCAACCAGGACAACAAAACCTTCAGATTAAAGACACATTCATATTTCCTTTCTCTTCTCTGTTGGCCTTCCATCTATTCCCACGTCCTTTTTTTCTCTTTCACACCGTTATTTATTTGAATTATCTAACTGCCACTCATGTAACTCTTTATATTTAGCTCATATGAAATATTTACAGTTCGAGAGTACTCAAATACATTAACTTCTAAACCCAATGACTCAGTCAATTAGCCACCCTCTCCTCCAAAAATATACTTCCAGACAACAAAACTGTGGTGACATAAGCTTTCAGTCTTTGGACCATCCTACTTCTTTACTATAGAGCACTTCTGCTCCCTGCGTTCTTCCAAGTCTTCTAAACGCAGAAGAGCAGTGCACCGAGTAACCCAACACGGCTGTTGCAAGTAGTGAGCCCCTGGGTTCATTCAGAAGCAGTCACCAAAGCATAGAATGGGTCGGGGGGACCTTCGAGACCATCTCATTCCACTCTCTTTCTATGGGTAGGGACACCTTCCACTAGACAGTTTGCCTCAAGCCCCATTCAACTTGGCTTTAAACACTTCCAGGGATTCAGCAACCCCAAACGCACATTCAGCCTCTGCCACATGCACAAAAAAAAAAA